>CM059287.1:19569162-19606662 GCA_030347295.1 Setipinna tenuifilis | reverse complement strand
GAAAACTGACTCCGAAGTTGTGTCCATTGTCATTGTGTCCGCTGTCATGGCGTAGTCATAGTGTGCATCAAGGTAAACAGACAATCCTACCTCCGCACTCCCAATGGATGTGTGACCAGGCTTCAGAAGAAAAATCCGGAACCTCTCCCCCGACGACAATGATGAGAGGATGGGTTCACCTCTCTATCGCTCTATTCCTCTTCCTTTCTTCTCTCTCTTTCCCCCTCTTTTTCAAACTGCCATAAGCACAACTGTAATGTTTACTCATTTACAGGTTGCCTCGCTTCTTTTTAGGAATCACTCCTGTCGTCTCTACTTCTCCGCTTTCCCCCTGCCAATCCCTCCATCTGCACATTACCCCCCCCCCTCCCTCTTCTCTCTTTCTCTCGCTCTCTTTCTCTCATCTGTTCATTCTCTGCCCGCTAATCCAGCAGTGCATTAGTTATGCACTAATCCTTTAATGGATTTTCTCCTCATCGCTTTTTCCTGACCCCCTAACCTTTTCTGAACCAGTCGGGTTGTCAATATGCAGTACCTCACAAAGGCCATAAGGTGTCACTAATGGGCAGAAACACCCAAATGGCTGTGAAATGAGGGGTAGTGTTAGCCAAGTGTTAGCCAAGCTAACACTGTTGCCGCACCTTTACTGTTGCAGCACCTCTACTGTATTTGATACTTTGCCAAAGTGCTATGTCAGGGTACTCTCCAAAAGGCTTTGGATTCCACAACTAGAAACTGTAGAAACTAATTCATGGAGGCGAGTTCTTTTGGCTTGGTGGGAAGGCTGAAAGTGATGACATCGAACTTAAGAACTAATTTTGAGTATGTATACTGCATTACAGGCAGTCTCAAAAATCAGAAAATTGTTTGAAGGCAGGCCAAACAGTTTTTTAAGTTCACATAGTAGGCCTATATCCACCCACCAGAAAGTAAACACATGCCGAAGTTTATACAGAGTCTTTGCATAAATGAAAGTGAATACACCTCTGGGTGCAGACTATTTACAGGTATCTGAAGGGGTTCAGATAAACTAAGAGGGCTGCTGAGATGGAAGGGATTTCTAGATCACCAACAGATGTGAAAGTAATAACTGAGTGTGCATTACTGTACTCAGCCACACCAGCCCATTTAGATAAAAGGGCAAATCATTAATGGCTCTTATCGAATAACAAATACTGTGTTTTGAATATGTTCATTGTGTGGACCGATAACAGTACTTCATTATGTTGCTGTTTCTCTCTCTCTCTCTCTCTCTCTCTCTCTCTCTCTCTCTCTCTCTCTCTCTGTGTCTCTGTGTGTGTGTGTGTGTGTGTGTGTGTCAGTGTATTGTACCCAGTTATGTACCATACTCTCTGTATCTGTGTGTGTGTGCTGGGTGATGTATATCCATATAGGTACCATTCTCTTTGTATTTGTGTGTGTGTGTGTGGGGGGGGTGTATTGTACCCATACTCTCTGTATTTGTGTGTGTGTGTGTGTGTGTGTGTGTGTGTGTGTGTGTGTGTGTGTGCGCTGTACCCATATAGGTAACCATGCTCTCGGTAATATTTATATAACCTACCCCTCTGCCCCCCGACACAAAAGGCACAGTAGCAGGACAGACAGGACAGGAGAGTGTGTGAATCCATCATGAGACCTGGCCACTGTGTTTCCTGACAGGATGTGCTTCTTGTGAGCCCAGTGGGTAAACGACAAACTGCTGTACTCACACACACACACACACACACACACACACACGGTGCCAATAAACAACAGGAAGTGAGGGCCAGAAGCAGGCAAAAGTTTAGTGTGTGCCTCGGCTGAAGGGGGCATGACACGTAAACACAGACACAAACACAAAATATCTCTTACAGGTGGAATGACGCACAATAGCATCAGCAGTGAAGAGATCACAGACAGCTGTAATGACTGTGGAAGGCACAACAGCCTGGGAAAGTGAAGAGAGATACACCAACTGTAAATCACTGTCATGTTCAGTGGTTCAGAGTTTTTTGTTTTGCCTGTCTGTATACCTGCAGTAAATAACTACCCACACACTACCTTGGCATTCCCTTGATGAGACAGATACAATCTGAATATGATACAAATCACCATCTGCTGATACACTGTAAACCCGGATTGTCAATACAACTCAAAACTTTTGATGTAACTGATTACGTCAATAGTTTTGAGTACATTAACTATATATTTTAATTAAAGTTAATTTAAAAGTTTAAGTACAAAATTCATGTACTTAAACTTTTAAATTAATTTAATTAAAATATATAGTTAATGTACTCAAAACTATTGACGTAATCAGTTACATCAAAAGTTTTGAGTTGTATTAACTTATCCAGGTTTACAGTGTACGGCAGCTCTTCATTTCATTAAAATAAGCTGATGCAGCTGTTGTATCCTCACGCTTAATGAAATACCAATTAAGGCGGTGATGTACTGTATATATTTTATTAGTTATGTTATTTAGTTAATTCTTTTTTTATGATAGATGGTGTTTAAAAAGATTTCTTTTTTTTTCTAAAACTCTTCTTGATCATAACACAGCTACTGTAACACTAGAGCAGATAGCACTAAAATATGTAGAATCTCATTCTACCACTGAAGTACCACAGATGTTAAAAGTTTCCACTGCAATCTTTGGATGGGGAGGGGAAGGGGGGATAAACACAGGAGACACCGGCTAAATGGTCAAAAGGGAAGAACGCGCCAAAATGAAGGCATTTAAATGGCATGATGCCGATCAAATTGCTGATCTCTTGGGAAGAGTAGGAATTTAATTCTAGACAGTTACAGGAAGCCTGTAAATAGTGACTGGCAGGCCAAATGTGCCACATCCCGGATCATCTGCAGTGTCAGTACACATGCAAGATCCCAAGACAAAGGTGACATTCATGTTAAAAAAATGAGTAGTGACGTCTAACAAAAAATGTGCAATTTTGCACATTTGGACACACAATTGGATTGGCCAGGAATACCAATTCAGGGCTCAATATTTCTAGAGGCATTACTAGCAATGTCTTGGATGTTAGTACTGTTAGTACTACGAATGTGAACTGCTCCTGGACCTACATAATTTTGTAATCCCTAAAAGCTTGTTGAAATACTCAGAAGGGGTCTCAGCCGGGGAGTAAAACACTGTAGAACCGCTACTGGTTTTAAGCCATTGAGACTTCCTTTTTTTTCTCTTTTTTTTTTTTTAAAGAGGAGAGTGAGGGCTCTAACTCCTGATAAGTTTCTAAAGCAATGAAATAACCCCAACCTGTTCGCACGGTCGCCTTAACTGCTAATATGTAGTCGGTGGTAATTCATAATGTTTTCACAACATTTGATTTAATTTAATAAGAGAACATACTGTATGCATATGTGGTCCCTTAACATGCAGTGCTTTTGGAAACAACACCTCATATCACATGGTTGCCTTCTGAACAGAAAGACACAATTATGGTTTTGTGTCTGTTTGTGTTTGCCCATAGGCCAGGGAGGGCTTGTAAAAGACAGTTTGACCCTTTACCAAACTTCAGCTCTCTCGCTCTCTCTCTTTTATGGCGGCCCTTTAAACACAGTGGTAATTTTTGCATATTTGGCTCTGATTTGCCCTGCTCAGCAGACAACAATGGCTTGGGGTGTGTATGTGTGTGTGAGTGTGTGTGTGTGTATGTGGTGTGTTTATGTGTGTGTGTGTGTGTGTGTGTGTGTGTGTGTGTATGTGTGTAGGTGTGAGTTTGTGACTTGTCTTGGCTGACAAAGTGCTCATATTCTGACCATGTATTTTCCAACTATAATTCTCTAAGGAAAAAAAACAAGCCTTTAGAGAAATAAGGCTGAGTGTTATGTCACCAGCATATGTCCGCATCCACGGTATGTAAACATTTGGGCAGAAGTAAGTCATTTGTGAATATCGTGTGAAGGAAGGCCGTTCCACATAAACCGTGGCAAAGGGATTCTGAAATAAAAACCAGTGGATGTTCCACATCAAAAGGGGGTTCATAGGTCTGTTCTAAACTAGGGATGGGAATATTAAGGAATTCTGGCTTGGCTGTTAAAATATTCGAAAACACATACTTCCCAAGAGGCAGTCATTTGATCATTCTTCTTTAAACATGGTTAAAATTCATGACATCGGCTCTTAAACACAGCCTTAAACACACACACATTCTTTCCAAAACCTGCTCCGTGTCAAAGTCACTGTGACGGGCAAAATTTTAATACATTGTATATATGACCTGGAAACCTGTGTGTAAACACGGGGGCACTGAGATGCATAGGACCTCCAGAGATGAGAGTCGTAACTTAAAGTTCATTACCAAATAAAGTAGACAAGAAACCATGCAGTTTGTGTGTGTGTGTGTGCGTGTGTGTTTACGACCACAAATACAGGTTAAGTTGTTAAGTTGTTTATATGTGTATGTGCACAAGTGTGCGTAGGGGTGATTATGCGTGTGTGTGTGTGTGTGAGAGTATGTATTTCTGTGTACAAGGTTATGACTCAATGGATTATTTTAACTAGAAAAACAACTCCAGATGGAGTTTTGCAGGAAAAGGGCACAATGGAAGTAGAGGGAGAGAGAGAGAGGGAGGAAGAGAGAGAGAGAGACACGGAGAGCGAGTGAGAGAGAGAGAGAGATAGAGAGAGAGCAAAGCAAGAACGCACCAACCAACCACCAAATAGTTTTTTTTTCTTGCCTGCCCTAGATGGAGAGATAACAGTTTGTGTCTAGGATGTCAGGATGTACCAGAAGCGAATATTTATTTCCTGGGAATTGGGTTATCACGTGATTTATAGACAGACGTCTTAGGGAACTATGGTGGAAAATTTTCCTTCGGGAAACTGTTTCTGTCTGTGTATGTGTGCGTGTATATGTGTGTGTGTGTGTTTGGAGAATCATGTGGCTACAAGCAAGGGTTGGGGGATGTAAGTGTGTGTGTGTGAAGGACACAAGCAGAAATAAACAGTTGGTAAAACGTGACTCAGGGGGGACAAAAACGACAGGACAAAACAGAATGATGAAGAAAAAGCTGCTTAAGAGGTAGGGCTATTTTTAGGGCACCAGGGGAGTCTGTAGGGGGGGTGGTGTGTGTGTGTGTGTGGGGGGGGGGGAGGGGGGGAGGGGGGGGGTTGTTTCCTGCAGGTGACGGAAATGAAGCAATCTTTCCAGAAACAATCACTCGAACACGAGCAAGAGAGCGAACGAGGAGAACGTATGGAAGTCAAGAAGTGCGGGAATGGTGACGGTGGAAACGACGGACGATGCAGCACGAACGCATCTTACGTTTTCCTGTCACGAACGCATCTTAGGTTTTCCTGTCACGAACGCATCTTACGTTTTCCTGTCATGAGTAAGTCACACAATCGCATTTGACACAGGAAATCTAATTAAGATCTACGTCAGTTTCCTTAATGAGTAACTATATTTCCCATACCCCCCCAACATACACATACAAACACACGTACACACACACACACACAGGTGGACTGTATGACGAGGATCAGGTGTTTTCCTCTAACTCCGTTCTTCCTTCCCCAGTAAAGTCTACTAAAAAACTACAACTCCTTGTGACCGCCTTCAAATGGAAATGTACAGCGGGGGACGCCCACTTCTGTTGAGGGGTGCTGGGTTGCAAGATGGTGGGAGTGGGGGTGGGGGGTGATGGGGGTGCATCCCCATCCCCATCCTCCTCTCCTCTCCTCCCACCCACATATATACCATGAGCAAAACGAGTAAGAGAGAGAAGCAGAGCTGAGATTCTGAAGAACAGCCAAGAACAGCCAGTGCAAGAAACCAAAAGACAAATATCTGATTTGACAGACTGCATTCTTGAATAAATCGGTTACAAAGAGGATTAAAGGATTAATGAAGCATCAAACAGATCGCCACAGGTGTTTCCCATCCATGACAGGTGAGTTTTCTTGTCTTTCACCCATAATACATTTCATAATTAGAATTATATCAAAAATGTATTTAAATATGCTGTCTATGTTCTCAGTGTGAAATGATATGTTTCAGTTATGAATACTTGGTAGAGTTAAAAAAAATTGAATTGGTGAACTCACCAAAATCTACATTAAACAACAAATAGTTTTGAAAAGATATTACATAACATTATTTTGGCCAATTATGTATATACTAAATATATAACATTGTCTACTATAATGTTTTGTCATCATAGATCATAGTTCCCACTGTAAATTGTTCTTAATTCTTTTTATGTCTTTCTTCAGGTTGTTCTGTTGTGAAGATGGTTGTACTACTGATGCTTATGGCTAACCTAACGGCAGCCACTCCACTTAGAAGCGCAGAAAGGTAGGTACACCAATCAACTAACACACACACACACACACACACACACACACACACACACACACTAAACATACTTTCATAAATCCCCATTTATCCCTCTGTCTCTCTCTCTCTTTCTTTCACACGCAACCAAATACACACACACACACACACACACACACACACACACACACACACACACACACACACACACACACACACATGCACACACACACACACACACACTCACACACACACTAAACATACTTTCATAAATCCCTATGTACAGAACTGTCTGACGTGCAGTCCTGTTTTTTCTTACAGGAGAGAAGTAGACACAGTACTCCTCAAGAGTATACAGAAGCTGAAAGATTTATTATCACTCCACAGCACTGCATACCATGCCAACACTGACAGAGTCTTTGATAACAAAGACACCGAATCTTATCACAGGTAAGTTATGACTCTCTTCTAATAACAAAGAGGATACAGTTCATTTGCTGACTGACATTTTAAAAGTCCACAAGTAATTAAAAGCCCAAACCTGATTATTACAGTGGTGCTCCCACGCAGTACTAAACTTGCCCTTTTCCTGCCCTCAGTGGTGATGCCAACCTGCGAGCCAAGCGTGCCCCGCCGAGAGGCTGCCAACTGGGCACGTGCCAGATGCACAACCTGGCCGACACGCTGTACCGGATCGGCAACACCAACGGCAAAGACGAGTCCAAAAAAGCCAACGACCCCAAAGGGTATGGGCGCTGAGGACAAGGAACAAGAAGACACAAGTGGGATCAATTAGACTGAGGAACTCTGTGTGTGTGTGTGTGTGTGTGTGTATGTGTGTGTGTTGATGGGGACTGGGGGGTCGACCAGAGGAGCTCAGCACTTGATTCAATTCATCTGTTCTCTTCTCTTTTTTTTTACTGGACTGAATGTATTGACTGGTACTCATTATTGTAACATAACATAGCGACAATGCCAGTGAAATTTGAGTAGTTGGCCCATTTGAATGTAGTTTCCGTGTATGTCACAACCTTGCTGCTCATGCTGTATATAATATATATTTTGTATGATAGCAAAAGTCTAATTTACGTTTTAACAGTTTATAAATATAAAGTATATTATCAAGTCTTATTTTTTTTTCGACCTCTGGTTCTTTGAAGATGATAGAATCAGACATACAGGGCTAGCCCCTAATGATTGTTTCACTGAGAGAAACAGGATTGAACAAATGGAGACTTCATGACAAATTTGCACAATAAAATAATATTGATTAAGAACTGTCTCTGGCATCTCTCTCACTTTCTCTCCCTGTCTCTCTCTTGCTCTGTGTGTGTGTGTTTGCAGAATCATGTGGCTAGAAGCAATTTGCAGAATCATGTGCCATATTCCTGTGTTTTGTAGAAATCTTAGCTTACTGCTAAATGATCTAATATATATATATAACTACTTTTGATGGGCTTTTCTATCCTTGACCCTTTGCCCTATTACTGCCCATTTGTCCTTAGTGCCTGCGACGATTATTGAGACAATGCAGTTCTGCAGACCGAACAAGTTATTACAGAAATGACGCCCCTGTAATTTCAGTCTTCAGTGTTGTATCATATACAAGTTAATGACCAACATACACGACTGGCACATCAGGGACAGCCTACTCGCCACAAACAGAGGCAAAAGACAGCGTTACTTGCGCCAGCTGGCTGACTGACAGACAAGCTTCCCGTTTTGAAACGGTGTGGATATGCCGCGAAGATTAAGCTGCAAAAGTGTCGGCTGTACCTCTTATTTCTTTTTCCTGTTTTTGACCACACCCTTGCCCCCGGAGTATACCTGAATCAACAGGTAGTTAGTCTACACATCAGTCATGAACAGACGACAGACAGAACAGAACTGCAGCTCGATTAACCATTTTGTTTTTTAACGGTGTTTATCAAACTATCCTCTGTCTGAGACTTCAGCGTCTGTTGAGTGTCTGAAGAACAACAAAAGGATGGACGATTCAGACGGGGAAGGAGCAGAGAAGGGAGGTGGAATGTCAAATAATGAAAAAGAGCAGGTATGGTGCTTAGGAATGCTGGCGAAGACATGCCATATGCTAGAAAAACAAACCACGAACAACTACCAACTTTAAACGCATCTAAATGCATACACACAAGTACCAAATGCCAGTAGCCTAATGTTTTTTTTACGAAAGAGTAGGAAATGGGAGCTGCCAACGTATGTAGATTTCATTAAAAAAAAAAAAAAACAACGTGCGAGGCAGATTTTTTAAAATGCGGAACTGAGAGTGACAGTAACCTATGGCGCTGTCTGGGGACATCTACCTTGGCACATGATAAAGGAGTCCGAATTTGGGTATAGGATAACGTTAATGATTTCACTACAACAGTATTCACTCGATTTCATGCGCTTAAAACGTTTTTCTGTGTTCTGCTTCCTCCCGGAAACGTGTTCCCTGGAAAAGGGTGGATAACCAAAACAGCCTACACGCCACAAATCAGAACGATTTACATGTATACTATGCAGGATATGCTTTACAGAAGAGCGCGCAGGCCTCGAAGAGTTCTTGGAGCGCAGGTCTCCGAAACGTCAAACCTTTTTTTTTTTTTACAAGGCTACATCTAAACGTTAAATCACCATGAGCCGGTTACTATACCCACTCTCCACCAAGCTACATGACGTCTGCTGGTATTTTTAGCATGTTCGTGCACTCTTGACTAACCGCACCAAAATCACAACCTCCTGACAGTCATAATAGGCAAAACATGTGACTTTTAAGACACTTTCCCATTTTGCTTTCTATTCCGCAATGGTTTATTTTGTACCTCTTTCGTACCTCATATTTTGTACCTCTTTCGTACCTCATATTTTACATTCCCCTGTCTGGAAACATAACAACAATTTCTTTAACAGAGCTGGATCCCCAAAGTATTTAAAAAGAGACTGTGCACGACATTTGTGGAGGATGCCTCGAGGTAAGGATGACTTTAAAAATATGAGTCACTTAATATGCATGTTCTTTCCCCTTTTATTAGTTACTCTTTTGTTCCATACCCTCTTGTTTGTTTTGATGATGTTCCCAGTAAGGGCCAGCATTGCCAGTGTGGCAGGCCCAGGAAGGACCATCAGTCGGTTGCCCTGGGCGACTACTTCAGCACTGCTATGGTCAGCCACTGGGACTCGGCTCAACATTCCTCGGAGTCTGCCACAGATGCCTTTGGAGAGGTTGAGTTTGACGGGGCCAGCAAAAGGCACAGCTATGTGAGTGATTATCGTGTGGCTGACTCTATCTGGTCCTTAACCTGAGTTATGAATATAAATCCTGTAGACGGAAGTAATTTATTTCTAACAGAGAGGGTATTATTGGCACATAAATGATCAGACTGGAATATTAGCTAATTAGTGAAATCAATTGTGTTAAGTGTACAGGCAGAACAAAATACATGGCAGGGTTTTTACTTTTTGAAGCCGGAATCTTCACCTCTGCTCACAGATTCCAAAATTAGGCCACGCTGACTTATTTCTTGCAGAACAACTGATTGATTTGATAATGAAAACTTTTGGTGCAGGGGGGGAATATAATGTCTTTTGTTCCCTTTTTCTCTTTAGCTGACATAAAACGTACTAAAATTGGGGTTTGCAAATGCAGCCTAAAAGCCAAATGCAGCATCCCAAGGTGAATTAATTCTCCTCTTTTACTCCCTCTCTCAGTACTTGCGCCTGTCCACCGACACCCCGCCCAACACTGCCTACAACCTCATAACACGCCACTGGGGCCTGAGCCTGCCCAACCTGGTGGTGTCGGTGGTGGGCGGAGAGGGCAACTCAAAGGTCAAGACGTGGGTGCGTGAGGTGCTGCGCCAGGGACTGGTCAAGGCCTCCCAAAGCACAGGTACAAGCCCCATGCCCTCAACACGGAAGAACTTTAATTTATTTTAATATTTTGTGATTATTGTGCTTTGTAACTTTGTAAAAATGCTACATCAATAAGGATTATTATTATTATTATTATTATTATTATTGTTGTTGTTGTTATTGTTATTATTTTATTTTTGAGTAAGGGGGGGAGGGGGGGCTTTTCAACAGTGCTGCCAGGCAGCAACATGATAGGCTCCAAATATTCTGCTTTAATGATCACAAGTTGCATGCTAATGGTTTAAGTTGCCCTGATAAAAATGTCTTGCCTAATATCAGTAGTACAGTGCCCAAACAGCATGTGGTGGTAACGTTGCTTAGCAACATTGCTCAAAACATTGCTCTGTGTATAATCAACCTCAGAGTAAGAGTAAGACTGTCTATATGAAAATGCAAGCTTCTCCTAACTCATCACCTCTGCTTGTGTCATTATTCTGACCTCAGTCAACATTTTTTTACAGTGACATGATAACATTATACTAAATTCCTGGGTAGATTTGGCATGACTTATACTCTAAAACATGTTTTTTTTGTTAAAATTATATATTACACATGGTGAATTTATATATACAATAGTGATTTTCCCTCACAAAATGGTGTTGCATTACTTCAACATCAGATTACAGTATTTAAAATTCCATCTACTCAGTTAGTGACTCAATCAGTGAGTTTGATGATCATTGCAAAAAAAAAAATCATTGCAGGCTTAAGAGCCTAGTTGTCTTTTCAATTAGTGGCTGTCTATCTTATCTTTTCTGCTTTTGTCTGTGTTGTTGGCGCGGTCTTTGTTTTCCTACATGTACAAACCCACACAGGGGCATGGATCCTGACGGAGGGCTTGCGAGAGGGCGTAGGCCGCTGTGTCGGTGAGGCTGTGCGGGACCACGCCACTGCTGCATCTTCAGTCTCCCACAGCCAGGTTGTTGCCATAGGAATACCATCATGGGGGCTTGTCCATAATCGCGAACAGTTGATCAACCCTGAGGTACTAATAAAAGTTGTTAAACACACACACACACACTAAAATACTTGCTGACAAGGTGAGGTGCTGGTGACATAGAAATTATAGAGTGAGAAAGCAAAAGCAACATTAACTGGGTTTGTATTCAACTTGTTAATGTGAATTTTAATTATTTAAATAAAATTAAAAAATCCTCACTTGGTTACACTTAAAAGGCACTTGAATTCATAGACTGAAATGGCTGCTGAGGTGTACTTCATTAAGCTGCATTTCTACAAATGGGCATAACTGATGTAAACAAGATGACTGAAATCTCAGCTATTATTAAATCTTTGTATTGTTCAATCATCTATGTCATCCAGACACAGAGTGTGCAGTTCCTTCTTTTTTTACATTATCAAAGTCAGTCAAAATTGCAGCAGTTAATCTGGTATGTGGCAAACATGCTGTACATGCGAAACCCTGGTGGCTGGGCTCTGGTAAGTTTTCATGTTTATCTCCCTTATGGGCAGCCCTGTACCCAACAAATTAAGTCATCTCTGTCTGCTACTCTCTCTGTGCCTCTTAGGGTAGCTTCCCAGCCAAGTACAACGCTGACAACAAGTTAATCGATAGTTCCTGCCTTGACAAGAACTATCAGGCCTTCCTGCTGGTGGACGATGGCAGTGTGGGTCGGCGAGGGGGTGAGGCTGGTTTCAGGGCCCGTCTGGAAGACTACATTTCCCATCAGCGCACGGGAATATGGGGTAAGGCAGGACAGTCAGGAGTCCTTTACAGCGGCATGAGGGACATTAAAGCATACCATAAGCAGCATGACCTAAATTAGACATAATGACTGCATGCACTAATATGTGATTGTCAAAAAGTCAAAGACCATATGTGCAGGTTGCACACACAGAATTTGAAATTGCAATGCTCCCTAGGCCCACAGTGAACATTAAATACCTTATAAACAAGACAGGAAGACACTATGACAAATACAATAATGTAAAAATAGCAAAGTCATTAATCAAGAAGAGTATGGCTGTATAACATTGACTGTATATACAGTCATTGCTGTATAATGCCACTGTAAAATAGTCACTCTTAGCATTTGGCTTTTTTTCTCTACACAATAGTGGAAAGAAGATAGTCCACTAGAAGATTGTTCCTACTTGCCATTTGACCCATATGTATTGATTTCACTTCTGGTTGTTGACACAGGTTAATGTTTCATGGTCTCTGTCTGACATCAATGATGGTCTCTGTGCTTTGTGTTTGCGCAGGTAGTGGATCCATCAATATTCCTGTGCTGTGTTTGCTAGTGTCAGGAGAGGTCAGCCTTATGGAGGTAAGTTTAAGAAAAAGAAAAGTATGCTTTATATGTTTTATTGAACTAACCAAGTGCAATCCCTTAGATAAATGAGATAAATGTAACATGAAATAAATGATGACAAGTGTCTCGTTTTCCTATAAATGGTCCTATGTGGTAAGAGTAATCTCTTTTTTTTGGGGGGGGGGCAATGACACATACAGTGCTGGCCAAAAGTATTGGCACCCCTGCAATTCTGTCAGATAATGCTCAATTTCTCTCAGAAAATGATTGCAATTACGAATGCTTTGGTAGTAATATCTTCATTTATTTAGCTTGCAATGAAAAAAACACAAAAGAGAATAAAAATGATTACATCAATTATCATTTTACACAAAACTCCAAAAATGGGCCGGACAAATGTATTGGCACCCTCAGCCTAATACTTGGTAGCACAACCTTTAGACAAAATAACTGCGAACAACCGCTTCCGGTATCCATCAATGAGTTTCTTACAATCCTCTGCTGGAATTTTAGACCATTCTTCTTTGGCAAACTGCTCCAGGTCCCTGAAATTTGAAGGGTGCCTTCTCCAAACTGCCATTTCAGATCTCTCCACAGGTGTTCTATGGGATTCAGGTCTGGACTCATTGCTGGCCACTTTAGAAGTCTCCAGTGCTTTCTCTCAAACCATTTTCTAGTGCTTTTTGAAGTGTGTTTTGGGTCATTGTCCTGCTGGAAGACCCATGACCTCTGAGGGAGACCCAGCTTTCTCACACTGGGCCCTACATTACGCTGCAAAATTTGTTGGTAGTCTTCAGACTTCATAATGCCATGCACACGGTCAAGCAGTCCAGTGCCAGAGGCAGCAAAGCAACCCTGTGACTGTGGGGACCGTGTTCTTTTCTTTGAAGGCCTCGTTTTTTTTCCTGTAAACTCTATGTTGATGCCTTTTCCCCAAAAGCTCTACTTTTGTCTAATCTAACCAGAGAACATTCTTCCAAAACGTTTTTTGGCTTTCTCAGGTAAGTTTTGGCAAACTCCAGCCTGGCTTTTTTATGTCTTTGGGTCAGAAGTGTGGTCTTCCTTGGTATCCTACCATAGAGTCCCTTTTCATTCAGACGCAGACGGATAGTACGGGTTGACACTGTTGTACCCTCGGACTGCAGGACAGTTTGAACTTTTTTGGATGTTAGTCGAGGTTCTTTATCCACCATCCGCACAATCTTTCGTTGAAATCTCTCATCAATTTTTCTTTTCCGTCCACATCTAGGGAGGTTAGCCACAGTGCCATGGGCTTTAAACTTATTGATGACACTGCGCACAGTAGACACAGGAACATTCAGGTCTTTGGAGATGGACTTGTAGCCTTGGGATTGCCCATGCTTCCTCACAATTATGCGTCTCAAGTCCTCAGACAGTTCTTTGGTCTTCTTTCTTTTCTCCATGCTCAATGTGGTACACACAAGGACAGAGGTTGAGTCAACTTTAATCCATTTTAACTGGCTGCAAGTGTGATTTAGTTATTGCCACCACCTGTTATGTGCCACAGGTAAGTAACAGGTGCTGTTAATTACACAAATTAGAGAAGCATCACATGATTTTTCAAAGGGTGCCAATACTTTTGTCCGGCCCATTTTTGGAGTTTTGTGTAAAATGATAATTGATTTAATGTTTTTTAAATTCTCTTTTGTGTTTTTTGATTGCAAGCAAAATAAATTAAGATATTACTACCAAAGCATTTGTAATTGCAATCATTTTCTGGGAGAAATTGATCATTATCTGACAGAATTGCAGGGGTGCCAATACTTTTGGCCAGCACTGTAACTGGCACAATCTCATTCATCGCTGTTCTTCTTAATTCTCCACATTCACAACACTTACCGTACATGCATACCTCCTTTAATGGCACACAACATTACTGTGATCTTCATATTAAATGTCAAATACACACACAGCACAATTTGAATAATGCTCTCACAAGAAGAAAGTGCAGGCTACTGCACTGCATGTGGTAGACCATGTACATTATAGGGTATGTTTTCAAATAAATTAGGGTGTCTTTTTCTCTGCATTGCTGGTGGACCACATTCTTTCAATTCGTTTCACTTTGTGTGAAGAGTCTGGCTAATCTCCTCAGGCTTGCTTCCTGGTGAATGGCAACTTTCTGCCATCAACCAGTCTTGGCTATTTTGGAAACCAAAAAATATGGTTGAGGCAAACTGGAGCGTTACGAGAGTTGCCTGACATAGTACTGTAGCGAAATACAATGATGTTTTATTGTCACTTGCATAGACATACTAGGTACAGTAGGACATGCAGTGAAATTAGTGATTGTTTGTCTAAAACTGTGCATGGGGAGGGAGGAGTAGAGTGCATAGGATATAGTTTGAGGATGGCTACCTGAATACAAAACTGAGCAGAGGTACTACAGCAACACCACCCTGGCTAGTCGCTAATAATGCTGCTCCCTATTGTATGCTGCAGAGGTTGGATCTGTCCCTGAAGACCGGCATGCCCTGGCTGGTGCTGGTCGGCACTGGTGGGGTGGCTAACCTGGTGGGCGACCTTCTGGAGAATCCAGTGGTGTCGGCCAGCGGTGCGGAGTGTAAGAGCGAAGCGGGTGCCGCTGGCGGGGACCTGCGGGAAAGAGTGGCCGAGAGAGTCAGGAAGCACTTCTCCACTGAGGCCGACTTGGACAAACTCACCGATAAGGTAGGTGTACATTGTGGGGACCTCATTAGAACAGGGACATAAACCTTGGACTTCGTTATGCATTACATTACATTACATTGCATTTGGCAGATGCTTTTATCCAAAGCGACTTACAAAAAGGAGGACATAAGCAAACAGAGGTGTAAAGGGACACTGAGATTATGCAATCTAGTACTACAGTAGTTTCAATGCTGCTTGTCCCCTTCCCTTTAGACGCCTTGACCAAAAAAAAGGGATATTTAAGACATTCATTAAGGGTAACTGAATTGACTTTTTAAAATTAGATTAGTCTGACTACCTCTTTGATCGGTAAAGTCTAAGGTCATGACAGCGATAAAATCAGTGTAATTACTTCATTTGTCTATTCTAATGTCCTGGCTAACTGCATGAAACAAGACATTGCTGTGCAGTATGATGTGCATGTGCATGACATGTTGAGCAAATCTCTGGTGGTCGCCCTCGTTTCTATTTACATTTTGGTGCTTGTGTTAACAAGATTTCATTAAAGCCAATGAATCAAAATGAGGCATCTTAATTATACGAGTGCATGAGATATAACATGTTTAATAGGTTCAATGTGGACAGACGGCATCTAATGCATTGACATTATCACATTCATTTAGGGTATTTTGTATAACTGTTGTATTTTCTGACAGTTGTATTTTCTACAACGTTTTTTGTACAACATTTTGTATAACTGTTGTAAGAGTTATATATCCCTTATAGAGTCTTTTAGCACAGTACCTCTTGCTTCCTCTTTTTTCTGTACAGGCACTCAGTATCTACCAAAACAGAGACCTGATCTCCATCTACAACCGTGAACAGGAGGGACCGGATGACTTTGACACTGTGTTGCTAAAGGCCCTTGTCAAAGGTAATGCAATCTACTGTGGTTAGCATGAGAATGAAGTGCCTGACTTGGTCACGCAGCGTTGTGTGTTGGAAAGGACAAAGTTATTAGATGACTATGAGGCCATGCAATTCAGCCTTTTTGGGAAGTTTTTTTTTTTTCTTTTTTTTGGAGAGGGAAGATGGTTTAATTCTTTTGTGAAGTGTATTGGCCATTCCACATGGCCAGGATCCTGGCTAGGATTATGTTTCGCATTAACGGGAAAAAGTTAGGACCAAACTGCATTTACTGCAGTACTGCAATGGTACGCCTTGAGACTGCTAGGTGTTTCCTTTGCCACTTCAGGTGAAAGTTTCATCACCTTTAATATTTTTTAAATGGGGATATCCTGTGATCTGAGGCAATTCTTGGCTAGCATAACAGACTTTGCTAATGTTACACACACCAAGCACTTGCCACAACACTATAGTTACCAGACTAAACAAACACAAAAAAAAAAAACTAATGCGGACTAAGCTAGTTTACTTACCTGCTGTGTTGTCTAGGTGTCTTACCTAAATGCTAGATAGGACGTGGGTGGTAATTTGCCCTGCATGTCTGTGCTTGACTTGAACTTGACGCTATATCAGTGGTGTATGCAATGATGGTGATGACTAAAGCTTTGAGCATTGAGAAAAGCACTTGCTGAAACGTCTGCTCTTGATTAAAAAGAAGGATATTTTTGTAGACTTTGTCTCATTTTTCATCAGTGTGCGAACCATCCTCTACTGACTGCACTTGTTCCTCTGGTTTTTACGCACCTGAGCAAAGAGTTTTTTACATCTAGAGCGCAACAATTCCTCCTTGCTGATGACTAAAGCTGAAAAAACCACAGGTGTGCAGGTTACCATTGGCCGACAGCCCAACCTGTGCTCCGGTAAGCAGCCAGCCCAAGCTCCGGAGTTTTTTAGTTCAGGTTTTCTTCTTTAATGACAGCAATTCCATCCAAAACAACAACTAAACACAGAATGAACAAAGTACTCTGGGGCTCCAACAAACGCAGCCTTCTGTTAGAAAGAACTCATGTGCGAAGGAGAACAGCTCCTCTCCAGGTGAAATCACCTGTTCCCAATTTATTTGAAATGCTGGTGTCTCACACCCATCACCTGACACTCCCACAGCCTTCTTACTTGTCAGTACGTGTTTTCCCTAGCAGTCCTGCTTTATAACAGTTATCTTGGCAGATGTATGTGGCTACTGAAGTAGGTGTTGGCCATCCTATTCTATGCAGTATTTCATGCTTACATCAGTGCTTCCAGTTTGGCCTGTCGTAATGATGAACCATGCTTGAAAACTTTTGGGTTTAGTCTACATAGTCCAATTCACTCCATCTTCTACCAGGAAGCAACCATCTGTGAAAAAGCAAATCAGGATTTTGGACAGGCCTCTCCCTTACTGGGTTGTCAGTATCCTCGAGTGCTACAAAACGTTCATGCTTAGTTTGGCTGCGTCATCCATCAGTAGGAGTCAGCATAGTAGATAGATTGCACACAGTAGCTCTTTGGTGCCTCAGTGTCGGAATGGCTAAAGAAGGTGGTCCACTTTGTGCCCTTTTCATTCGCAAAAGCATCATGCTGTTCTTCGCTAAGATGCACAGGTTGGTTGGGCAATAGTCGCATATGTTTCAACATGCTCTGTTGTAACTGAAATCTGCCGAAGATCAAGGAAGGTCCTTGATCATCTTGGGTTCTGTTGTCCGTGAAATACCAGCTGTATGACCTTCAGTTGACCTTCTTGGGTATAGATATCCCAAACATCATGGACATGCTTATGAAGACTGGTGAACTCCAGACACTCTCAAGGGTATCATTTTTTTATATAGATATGTCTTTATCTCTGGCTACTCCAGGAACTTTCACACAGAGTTAGACAGTTGAGGTGTTCAGTTGCAATTTGAGTCATTATATTTGCTGGGAAGACAGATTTGCAATTTGCACATGCTGGAGACACTGTTGGAACCTCCTGAACACCAGAGGGTTTCTAAAAAGTCACGTGTCTGTGTCTGTGTGTGTGTCTGTGTGTGTGTCTGTGTGTGTCTGTGTGTGTGTCTGTGTGTGTGTCTGTGTGTCTGTGTGTCTCTGTGTGTGTGTGTGTGTGTGTGTGTGTGTGTGTGTGTGTGTGTGTGTGTGTGTGGTGCATCTTTAGCTAGCAAACGCTGCTCCTTGGCAGATGCAAGCCCTTACACCGAGGAGCTGAAGCTAGCCGTAACCTGGAACAGGGTGGACATCGCCAGGAGTGAACTGTTCAATGGTGACATCCAATGGAAGGTGAGAGGAGCAGTGGGAAACTAAAGAAAATAGAAATATAATTTTATAGATAGTAAAGAAAGAATTGTTTGAAAATAGAAATAGAAGACACATAAAAGGTGAAACATCATCAAGCACAACTTGTTGCAGTATCTGCATATCACACAAAGAACAAAAAATAAATAAATATGAAGGTCTTAAACACACTAGTCATAAGCCCTTTATGATTTAATAAATGTATATTCCAAAGAAAAAGATCATTTTTGCTAATGCACTGATGCATCAATTATTAAAATGTCTCGCATCAGCCACTGTAACTTGTCACTGTGACATACTGTATGCATTGTGTGGCATGCAGTGTGATGATCTGGAGGACTCCATGACCGACGCACTGGTCAACGACAAGCCAGAGTTCGTGCGCCTCTTCACCGAGAACGGCCTTGAACATCCTGGACTACTTGACCAACGGGCGGCCTGGAGAGGCTGTACCGCTCCACCTCGGCCAGCTCCATCATCTATACCCTGCTGCAGCGCCACCTCTCCATGCGGCAGGCCGTCATGGGCCTCTGCTCAGCAAACTCCAACGCTGACCTGCTGGCAGCACCTTCTCCCAAAGAGCTGGAGATGCTCCGACCGGCCAAGGAGCTGAGCTTGTATGAGGTAAAGGCAGATTGAATTTAGCCTCTAGTCTATAAGGTAAACTGGGTAGATTAAATTGAGCCTCTAGTCTATAAAGCAAGGGGGCAGATTGAATTTTGCCTCTATAAGGTAAGGGGGGCAGATTGGGTTGAGCCTGTAGTCTATGAGGTAAGGGAGGTAGATTGGATTTAGCCTCTATAAGGTAAAGGAGGGAGATTGGGTTGAACCTCTAGTCTATGAGGTAAGGGGGGCAGATTGGGTTAAGCATCTAGTCTCTGAGGTAAAGGGGTAGATTGGATTGATCTTCTAGTCTCTGAGGTAAGGTGGCATATAGTTAATGCTTTATTGCCACACAACAAAGTTGGTGGTAATTGTCATTAATGTAGCTCCGTCCAAGAAGAAGGAGTGAGAAGTAGATCAATCCCAACAGTTTAGCAGTGTTCAGGAACCCGATGGCTGAAGGGAAGAAGCTGTCTCTAAAAATGTGCAATCTATGACTTATTATGACTTAAAAATATACATTTCCTCAAAATTTGCAAATGTCTCTTAAGGACAGTCTTAAAGACCGTGAGTTTTGTAAGTACTTCTGAAGGAACTTCTGAGGAATGGCTCAGTCTTTGTACCGTCAAGGCTTTACGCAACAATCCCTGTGGTGTCAACACAATGGTGTGCTCTGGCATTGGTCTCCTGTTCCAAGTAATCACACTCTCACAAAGGAGATGTCCCCACGGTAAAAATGTATAAGGGAATTTACTGGATGCTTAGAGTGCAGAAAAATTTATTTATGGGTATTTTTAAGCGCAACAGGAAATTTGCTGGAACTGACCTTCATCTCTGGGTTTCCTTGCAGGTGTCTCGTGTCCTGGAAGATTTGTTGGGGGATGTGTGTCAGGCCTTTTACCATGCCCCCTTGTCACTTGACAAAGTGACCTCCAAGAGGAGAGCTTTTAAGGTAAAGTCAACATAAACAGGATGATGCTTGTATTTGCGTTCACACGTTCATATAACACACGTTCTCAGGCTGAGCAAGCTCCATACATTATTTCGAAACAGCACCAGGTGTTGACTGCTTTACAAAGTCTTTGTGGCCATAAGTGTTACCTTATACTTACACCACACTCGTGCTTTTTTTGTTGCATGTAACTAAACTTTTTTTGCAGTTAGGTTCCTTTCTTGGGGCTCATGAACTGAGTGTGTAAAAGTTGAGCTACATATACAGTATGTCACAGTTACGTATTTAAGTGTGTTTCCCATCCGGTCTTTGTGTTGTAGAAAGTCTGTAAGTTCCTGCAGGGACCATGCGTGTACCGAGCAAGCGCTGCCTCTACCCCTGGGCCTCGCTCTTCATCTGGGCCGTGCTCCAGAACCGCAAGGAGATGGCCATCTACTTCTGGGAGATGGTAAAGCTCACCTGAACGCAAAATGGCAAAATAGACATTTTTTTGTAATTTATTTTATTTATTAGGGACCATATACAATTTTAAGCATAAATGTTGCCATTTAATGCATTGTACCAGAGTTGTTTACATCCGCAGTTCCCAGGGTTAGCATCTATTTGCTTAATCTGGTACAAAAAAGCGTCTTTTCTGCTTGTGTGATTAATGTATTTTCTATATAGTCCCAGAATATAAAAAACTATATAAACTAAACTTAACTAAATCAATGTAGGGTCAGGGATGTCTGCTTTCTGGTAACATGTTATGTAAGTGGTTGTAATGAAATTTAAAGTCGAACATTTTTGGCATCTCATCTTTTTGTTTTTGTCATGTTTGTTATTTGCTGGGGGTTTGGAATGTTACATAAAAAATAAAGATGTTTGTATGCTAATTTCACAGGAAAACTTTATCTTCATGTTTTAACTTTATCTTTTAAAGATATTTATTCTATGTTGTAAATATTCCACATACATGTCTGCACTGGAGAAGGGGCTGCTTTTAATCTCAGTGTACGTTTGTACAGTGAAAAGGAATTCTATTGTATTGTATTCTATTATGTTCAATTCTATTTTTTGTTGTCTGTCGCTTCTTCTTCTTCTTCTTCTTCTTCTTCTTCTTCTTCTTCTTCTTCTTCTTCTTCTTCTTCTTCTTCTCTCCCTCTCTCCCTCTCTCCCTCCCTCCCTCTATCTCTCTCTCTCCTCCATCAGGCTGGGGAGTCTGTGCTGAGTGCCTTGAGTGGCTGTAAGCTGCTGAGGGAGCTGTCCAAACTGGAGGTGGAGACAGAGACTAAGAACTCCATGAAGGAGAATGCACAGATGTTTGAGAACCTGGCCTATGGTACGCACACCTTGCTGACTTAGTTAGTTTCCACCGCCCAAATGCCTCTGGACTAGATTAAAAATAAATGTTATGTAAATGTGCTTAATTGTTTAGTATAGCAGTAACTGACAAGTATGCCTGTCACCAGTGGGGGGAGCAATTTCACAAAAGATAATCCTTTGTGGCACGTTAAAGAATTTTGGCTGTGTAGGTATGGATATGAGTTTGAGTATAGTTAATGCCTCTGTCTTCCTTTGGCTGTCTGTCTGTGTCTACCTGTTTCTCTTTCTACCTGTCTCCTCTGTCTCCTCTGTCTCTGTCTGTCTCTGTCTGTCTCTGTGTCTGTCTGTCTGTCTGTCTGTCTGTCTGTCTGTCTCTCTCTCTCTCTCTCTTTCTCTCTCTCTCTCTCTCTCTCTCTCTCTCTGCAGGTGTGTTCAGTAAGTGCTATGAGAGCAGTGAGTATCGCTCGTTTACGCTGCTGATCAGGAAGTCTCCGGTGTGGGGCGAGGCCACCTGTCTGCAGATGGCCATGGCGGCAGACGCTCGCGTCTTCTTTAGCCACGACGGGGTGCAGGTCAGCTTGGGGGCCATGTATTTTTATATTTATATTTTTGAGTACATAAGGTCCTTTAAAGACGTGTATTTTTTTACTTTCTTTTGGCTCTTTGTTTAGCTCTTTCTCTTTGTTTTGTTTTTTTTGGGACACCAGAAGCAGTGCATATTTTTGAGTACACAAGTTCTTTGAAAGACGTTTTGTTCCTTCAATATTACAGCCGGATAGCAGGTAGTCTTGAGGTTTCTTCCATTTCTAAAGCAATTTAAATTGGGCTGGAGTTTAAATTGGGCCAGAGACCTCTGAAGCTTAGGTCTGCCTCCTCACCTTAGCAATACAGCCAGCCGGAGCTGAGCTTCCTCTGTTACAGTATTTATAGTGATACAGTAAGTAGAGTGGGATATTGACCACTGTGAGTAAAGAAGGTCTCCCCCTCCTTACAAGAGTCCATTTAACCACTGCTTATCACTATTTTACAACCATCACTGATTTTCTTTTTTTTCTCTTTTCTCTCCCTCCTCTGAAAATGTGTGTCTGCATGACCCTGGCAGTCTCTGCTCACTCAGATCTGGTGGGGAGACATGGAGCGGAGCACAGAGGTGTGGAAACTCATCCTCACCTTCTTCGTCCCTCCACTGTGCTACACCAGCTTCATCTCCTTCAGGTCTGCCCCCACGCCCTCCACTTCTCTCCCTCTGCTCCTTACCCTGTGTGCTAACAGCACGCAATAGAGGAGAGCGTGATAAGTCATACAGTCTATTACATTGCTTTGTGTTTTTTTTAACTGCATTGGCGCAATTGCCTTTGACTGACACAGTGCTGTGCAGCACAATTCGGCAAGAAATTCTGAGCAGACGTTTTGGCGGACAACCTGTTTTTGTTTTCATTCTTGTTGCTCACAGTGACAGGGTTCCGTGGAAAAGAGCAGTTTGATTTAACAAGTTAAAAATACATTTTACGAGTGTAACTGACATAAATGACCATATTTAACTGTGGACAGATAGCATCTATTGTCGTTCAGTTATTGGGGGCTGGCATGCAGTTAGGATAAATTCTAACTAATACCACATGTTGTTTCATCAATCAGTGTGGGATATCCGACGATGACGCATGAGTCACCACCATAGTCCTCATCCTTTGAATGTCACTATGTACAAAATTCACAAACCAAGGCTTGATTACCAAACATTTGTCGTAAAGCTTCAAACATTTCCTAAATATTTAGTTGGAAGCAATGTTGTGGTCTACTGAACTGAACTAATGTAGTTATTTTTAGTCCTTTGAAAATGAACATCAGATTTTTGTGTGATGCTGGTTGTATTTAATTCAAAGTGATAAGTCAGTAAACAATGACCAAGATGAAACCAACTTTCAACAAAATCCCATCTATAAAGCCTCTGTGAGTGGACTATCCAAATAAAGTGTTGCTAGCTTCTCCTCAAACTCTCTGTGCCGTGCCATGCCAGGGAGTCGGAGGAGCCAGGAGAGACCAACACGGAGGCAGGCGAGGGAATGAGTCGGGCCAAAGACCATCACAGCCTCTACGGAGAGACTGTCTTCTCCTACTCTGACATCAAGCACCTGAGTCCAGAGTATGTTGTGTATGCGTGTTTGCGTCTTCTGTTTATATGTGTAAACTGTGCTTGCATTATTTGTTTGCATTGTAATTTTAATGCCTTTTGGTTAAAATGGCCAGATTTTAGATCTATATCTGTTGGGTGTTCTTTAATAATTCTTTTGCACATTTTCTTTGCAACCTTTTATGTCAATCTCTCTCTCTCTGACCCGCTCTCTCCTGCTCATTCTCTCTGTCTCTCTCTTGTATTCTCTGTCTCTGTCTCTGTGTCTCTGTCTCTCTCTCTGTCTCTGTCTGTCTCTCACCCCTACACTCTATCTTACTTCCACTCACTCCTTCTCTCTCATAAACACACTGAACTCCGTCACGGTCACATGACAGTGGAGAAGAAGATGCAGAAGCTGAAGTCCATATAAGGACACCCACCAAAGGTCTGTGCTGTCCTCCTCCCCCTCCTCTTCCTCCTCCTCCTCCTCCTCCTCCTCCTCCTGTTTTCTACCTCTTCACCTTCTTTCTCCCTCTCCACCTTACTCTCCTCTTTTTTTTCTCCTCCTCCTACTCCATCTCACTCTGTCATCACTCATTATTCTTTTGTTTTATTACACAACCCCTTCTGTATCCGTCCGTCTTTTTTGCATTCGTGACAAACCTCTTGTCAGTCATCGCATGCATCACCATCCATTGTCACAGTTCCAGTGTAGCTGTGTTACGTAATTCTCTGGTACTCACGGTCAACCTTTACATGTCTTCTCCTGTCTTGATGTTTTTGACTTTGTCTCTTTCTGTCTCTTTACCAAAGTACACACAGTAAAAGTGCAGTCCGTGGTAATAGGTGGAGTCAGATAAAATTTCAAAAATTAAAAATTCCAAAATCAAACATCTACAAACCGCTTGTTGCCTATGCTATAACTATGCTGTACAAAAGGCCTGGACACAGTAGGCAGTCCAGGCTCCGGATACTTCAAAACAAACCCAGGCAAACACTGTGAGGCCCTGCTGCCCTAGACCCCCCGACCTTCCACCTCCCCCCACCCAAACCATAACAGAAACCAGAGGAGGCGGAAGGGGCGAACTAGTTCTACGTTTTGTTTGGGGTTTCACACAAACGACAACAGAAGTGATGTCACCAACGATTGTGGACTGCACCTTTTAAACATTGACAGGCAATTCATGCATACAGTGTTTATAGTGCTGTACTTGTAATTTATAGAAAACACATCAGCTCAGGTGCAAGTTTATGATTACCCCCTAGGTCACATTACTGATATTGTCCCATGTCTGTCTGCGTATCTGTCTGCATAATTTTGTTAGGTCCCCCAAAACGTCCTTTTTTCATCTCACGCTGGCGCAATTCTGGTACGCACCAGTGACGTCATTCCTGGGCAACGTCCTGATGTACTTCCTCTTCCTGTTCCTCTACGCTTACGTCTTATTGGTGGACTTCAAGCCGCCTCCTCCACGAGGCCCAGCAATAGCTGAATATGTCCTCTACTTCTGGGTCTTCACCATCGTCTGCGAGGAGATTCGAGAGGTACCAACATCAGTTTAAACACTGTTTAGCAAATGCCATTTCTGTAGCCTATGCCGTTTATCTGTGTCAAAACACATTTTGTTCCATACTTAAATAATAGAACAACTAAAAAAAACAAATGCTGTGAATTACAAATCGCAAAATAAGAAGAAGTGAGTCATTAGGCTTGGCTGAAATATAAAATTTCCCCAATTTAAAAAATATCTGTATGTATATCACATATCATAGACAACATTAACAACACTTTACTCATGTTTATGACTGTTGTCGTTAAGTGTCATTAGGTTTTTGCATTGTCTGCATCCAAAAAAAATCAACTTAACATCACAAGAACCGAGTGAAACTTAATGGCAAGAGTCATTAACATGAATAAAGGGGTCATTCGTGTTCATGATATGTGTCATATCATGTTTATAACATGCTCATGTGTTACCATATATATTTCTCCCCCTCGCTCTTTGTCACAGACCTTCATAGTTGGTAGCATGACCCTTCGCCAGAGGTTGCGGATGTATGGACAGGATGTGTGGAATAGGTGTGACCTCATTGCCATCGCCCTGTTTGTGACTGGCCTTATCTGCAGGTATGACAAACACTGATTCATCTTATGATTGCATGACATTCTGTTCCGTACACCAGTAAAGGGCATTGTTCCTCATGAAATGTCCGCTTGCAAATGTCCGCTTGCCTGCACAGAGTGTTTTTGGTATATATCTAAACATGAGTGTGCTACTATTGTATTTGTGATAAGGTTTGTGTTGTGTAGTAGGGGTACATACAGTGCATGTGTGTGCGTGTGCGTGTGCGTGTGTGCGTGTGTGTGTGCGCGTGCGTGTGTGTGTGTGCGTGTGCGTGCGTGTGTGTGTGTGCGTGTGTGTGTGCGTGTGTGTGTGCGTGTGCATGCCTGTGCGTGTGTGTGTCTGTGTGTCTGTGTGTGCAGTGTTCTTTGTTGTGCTTATATGTTGTGTGTTTTTGTGTGTTTGTCTATGTTAGGATGTTCAGGAAAACATATGAGCTGGGCCGTATGTCACTGTGTATAGACTTCATGGTGTTCACCATCAGACTCATTCACATCTTCGCCATCCATAAGCAGCTTGGACCAAAGATCATCATCGTCGGCAAGATGGTAGGAAATAGTGCAGTGATGCAACTTAGTGATGGGAAACCTTTTTGTAATAAACATGTTCATTACAGCTAATAACTTAGATCAGTGAAAGATTAATCACTGCTGAATGGTATATATGATTTATATGAATGGCTTACAAATTAATTGCATAAAATAGGAAACATAGCACTGGCATTAGCTGTGTACTGTATGTTGCATTAGAAAGATGTTTCTATATGCTTGTTTTTAATATACTGTACTGTGTTTCACTGACTTATCAGTTTTTGTCCTCCCCTGTGTCAGATGAAGGACGTCTTTTTCTTCCTCTTCTTCCTGGGGGTGTGGCTAATGGCATATGGAGTGGCCAATCAGGCGCTTCTGTACTCCTATGACCCGCGTCCTGATAGGATATTTCGTCGAGTGTTCTACAGACCCTACCTGCACATCTTTGGACAGATTCCTGTGGAGGAAATGGATAGTAATTAACTCCATATTACACTGATCGTTGTTGTCATCCATGTGTTTAGTTTGTCATGTCTTTTTTCATGATGTTTAATAATTACTTCAAACAATTAGAGAGAGCGAGAAAGACAAAAAGAAAGAGAGATGCACCAAAATGTTACATATAAATAACTCTGTCTTTCTCTTTGTCTTTCTCTGTCTTTCTCTCTCTCGTTCTCTCTCGTTCTCGTTCTCTCTCTCTCTCTCTCTATATATATATCTCTCTCTTTCTCTTTCTCTGTGTAGCTGGAAAGAACTGGGACATGCCGTGCACTGATAATATCACCCTGATCGAGGAGGGAGAGGAGCCTTGTCGAGACATCTATGCCAACTGGCTAGTGGTTATCCTGCTAGTGGTCTACCTGCTGGTCACTAACATTCTGCTCATCAACCTCCTTATTGCCATGTTCAGGTAAACCTCTCACTGACCTGAAAATATACACCTCTTCTCAACTGCACCACCCTAATTTCTTTCTCTGTGTGTGTGTGTGTGTGTGTGTGTGTGTGTGTGTGTGTGAGTATGAGACCTGCTCTTGTTAGACTTATCGAAACATACAGAGGCCTAACCCCATTCCTTACACGTATGGGAGAAATTAATTTACAAGTTAAGGTACTACTCTGTGAAAGGTGACCGGTACTAAATTAGTTGGAAAGCTAACAATAGACTGGAGTATCTTACCATTCTTTCCTCTACAGTGTCATCAAAAGCTGAACCTCTATGGGCAGCAAGGCAAATGGTGCATGAAATTAAATTGGACTGCAGTCCACAAATACACGACCGTTCATTTGTCCCCTTCCTCTTCTGCTCTCAGCTACACATTCTCAAAAGTCCAGGAGCGCAGTGACACCTACTGGAAGTTCCAGCGTTACAACTTGATCGTGGAGTACCACTCCAAACCCTCTCTGGCTCCGCCCTTCATCTTCCTGTCCCACCTGCACCTCCTGGTCAAGAGAAACATCCGCAAGATGCCCTCCATGAAGATCCATCATTTCGGTGAGATGAGGCGATATTTTTAGATCAGGTCACTTGAAGGGGTTTGAAAAGAATGTGCAACTCTGGCATCACCTGTCATTGAACACACAGCCCACATAGAGACAGGCGCGCACACACACACATGAACGGACACATGCACACATGTGCACGCATATGCACATGCGCATACAGAGAGACAGGCGTGCGCACACATGCGCACACACGCACACACACACACGCACACACACACGCGCGCACACACGCACACGCACACGCACACGCACACGCACACACACACACACACACACAGTAGGGGTCTGTTTGGCATGGCTAATCTTAACCAAAGGCTGGTAGTCTGGTAAGGGCCATAAATAAAATTCTGCTTTCACACTGGGCGCAGACAGCTGTTGTGTGTCTCACAGTAGCCTGTATCGCTAAAATGCCTTCTGACTCATAAGGGTTAAAGACTTTATTTTATGGTTTCTTTTTTTCATGTATGTACATGTAATATTATGTACTTACACTGTGCATACATAACTTTATGGTACAGTGTACCTAACCCTAACTATGTGCAGTGTGAGTACATAATGTTACGTATTGTTACACACTTTGTCACACTGTACCTAATAATAAAATAAAAGAAAGTGTAACCACTTCAGCTTAGGGCAGCATATTTCTAGCACGTGCCATAACCTGTGACACCTTTGCAGCCCAGGAGCTGGAGGGAAAAGCAGCCAATCGGCTGATGACGTGGGAGGGAATTCAGAAGGAGAACTTCCTGTCTGATGAGAGCAAGAAGCAGCGGGCCAGTGACTCAGAGAGGCTGAAGAGGATGTCTGTCAAGTGAGTGTCACCATAGTGTGAGTTACCCCTCCATAACTGGGGGTGCTACTCTTTTACCGGGGTACTGATTGCTACATTGATTACATTGATTACTTTAATATGTTGGTTCACATGGCGTGAAGTCGTAAAATGGTCACAAAATGAGGAAGAATTAAGAAAAAATTAAGTTTGAAGAATTTAAGCTAAATTTAATTTGAACAACAAACATACATGTATTATTTTGGCCCAAAGAAGACTCTGTTGGGTTGAAATGTTACTTCCATTTTTAGTTGAAATATTGGAAGCTGTAAGTAAAGTTAGCAGACTAAGTGATGGTTTCAGAAGATTGTCTCAACAGTTGTTTCCACCCATTACAGAAATAAGTTCTATTGTGTACAGCTTATCTGTAGTGTTAAGTAAGTGATACAGTGGAAACAAACCCACTCGCAAAGTGTATTATAAAAACAATTGTATCATAATAATAACAAAGAAGTAATAGGGTAACACAACCTATCAGATGGAAGAAGAACCTGCAGGACTATTGTTGATCATGAACTGTATACACACACGCATGCCGACACAGACTGAAAGAGAATAAGGGGTATAGAGGGGCATAGCATGGTCTGTTTCATAGACGGGTGAGCGCTTCATTAGTTGTTGCATGCAGTTTCATAACTGTGTACCTGTACGTGTCATTGTGGGGAACAGAGCCGTTGTTCCTGAGTAATGGCTGTAAGGGTTGTTTACTCTTCGCAAAAGGGACTGGGACTTAGTGATTTATGGTTTTCCATTTGTCTGTACTTCTATTGCGAAAAGAAAAGGGAAGAAAGGATTGAGAGGTTGTGTGTGTGTGTATATGTGTGTGTGTGTGTGTGCACATATATATATGTGTGTGTGTGTTGGGGTGGGGGTTATTTGTGCTGCTCTGTGGGAAATCGACCCAAGGCCTTTGTGACTTTAGTGCCTCACTGGCCTAGTTGATTTCAATAAGGTGTTGAATAAGCCTCATACAAAGCTCATACAAAAGTGTGATAACATCAACCATTAAGGAGCGTTTGTAGCATGGAAAACTCCCTCTGTCTTTGTGTGTGTCTGTGTCTGTGTCTGTGTCTGTGTCTGTGTCTGTGTCTGTGTCTGTGTCTGTCTGTCTGTCTGTCTGTCTGTCTGTGTGTGTGTGTGTGTGTGTGTGTGTGTTACAGAGTGGACGGTATGCTGAAACGGATGGTGGAGATGAGGGAAGTGGATCACAGGCTGAGCGTTCTGGAGTCACAGGTGTGTGTGTCATGTCACGTTAAAGACTGTCACAGGTTCGGGTTCTTAGTCAATGTCAATGTCAATGTCACCTTGTCCATTCATCCAAGCCCATGGCCCTGTCTGAAATGTTTACTACACAGTGCACTAGTGATATAGTGAATAAGGGAACATTTTGGATTTGCCCCATTTGTCCTTACACAGGCCCATCTCAGTGGAAAGGTTCATGTATTTAAGTAATTAAATTCAAAAAGTGAAACTCGTATATTCTGTCCTGTATTCTCCTTCTTTTGTCTCATTCTCTTGTGTTGCTCTTTTCGCCTCTCTCCACCCCTTTTCCCAGATGGAGTTTTGCTCGAGTGCAATGCAGTGGCTGATGGAGAGCTTGGCCCAGGGCAACATGGTGAAGCCATCTCGCCCCCCACCCACTCTCAACGGTATGTGTCTGACTTTATTTATTCCACTATATTTATTTATTTATTCCACTGTATGTTTGTCAGAGACTTCTCAAGAGCACTTGCCCTTTTGTTTATGAGAACATGATGTATCCTTTTTGTTTGTACCCTTTGTCTCTTTTTGCAGAAACACCGTCATCCTCTGGATCAAACTGATGTTTTTTTTTTTTGACATGGCATGGCACATTGTGACGCAAACACACACACACACACACTTGGACCATCACTCGGACACTTTGTCTCAGGGGTCAAAAGTGGGCTGTGTGTCTCAAGCCCCCTTTCACCAGCACAATATTAATAACTCATTTTTTTTCTTTTTTTATTGTAAAAGAAAGTGTCTGTCATTGTTAGCCATTTCCATTTTTTTATAAATGGTGCTCTCTCTATCTCTCCTGCTCGCTCACTTGGGGGCTTATTGTTCTGGACGATCCCCTTGAGCAGATGTCTCTCAGGACCTGGCCTGCTCTCCCCCCTCCCTCCTCATCGCATGCAAACATAGATGGAGCACAGAGGGGGCGGAGGCCTGGGTCCGTTACCAAGGAACGAAGGGCGATTTTTAGGCTCTGTTGTGACCCGAGGCAAAAAAAAAACCCCACCACTTTAACAACCCAAACAACAAAACTGCATTGCCACCGCTGTAGTTTTAGAGTTGTCAGCCCTCTGAGGCCATTTGGTGACCTGGGCAGCCCAAGCAGCTGCCTGTGTTGCCTGTTTGGTAGTTACACCTCTGATTTCTGGATGAACAGCTGGCCTGGACTACGTTGGGGTAAAAAAACAACAACAACAACAACAACAACAACAACAACAACAACAAAAAAACGAAACAAAACACCGTTTTCATTTTTTAAAAAAAGCATCGCCAGCACTATAGTTTAAAGGCTGTCTGCCCTATGAGGCCCTTTGCTGGCCTGCGGGCCCCAAGCAGTTCCCTGTGTTGCCTGTTGGCTAGCTGTGCCTCTACACAAGAGCTTCCTCAGAAGCACCACCGGAGGGTTGGAGTCATGGGGCAGTGTTGGCACTGTTTCCACACAGACTGGATAAAGGACAAAAAGTCATGCTAAGGGCAGTTTGCCTGTACATTCTTTTGCACTTTTTTAATAATTATTTTTTTTCCTCTCAAACCTGTGTAACATGAATTTTAAATGTCTGTAAGTGACTGTGCTATGGTTGTGCAGTGTTGGCTCGAACAGGAAGTGGTGCTGTAGTGCAGAAGAAGCGGGGGGGAGCATTCGAACAACATCCTGACAGATTTACGCCAGGTCACGGGACACTGGACACTGGGCAGCCATGTGGCTATCTGACCTGTGTGGCGGCGAACAAACAGCTGTGATCGGGGTGTCTGTCCGTTAGCGCTAGGCTAGCTCTGTGTGTTTACATATCACCAACAGAGAAAGAGAAAGCAGGCATGACCTTAGCAGGTTAGCTATCAGGCATGTTAGCATGGAGCGACACTACTGTTTGCACATACTGTACAACAGAGTTTTATACAGGACATTATATGAAAGACGATATATTTTTCTATTAATTATCAGTGGAATTAAATCTGGTCTTCCAGGAGGCCGAGTGCAATAGGAAAACCAAAGATAATACTGGATTTTTTTTTCTTTTATACCATTTATTTTTGATATATTAAATATTTAGCAAATTGTATCCAAATGTTACAACAGCACAAAAGTACTGTGCTCTAAACTCTTTTTTGGTCTTTGTCCACAGTAAGGACACTGTCTGCTAAGCTACAGGAAAAAAAACCACAGACAAACTGAAACACTCTTAAATATACAGATAATACAGTTTATCAGAAAAACCCTTGCTGTTTTAACTTTGGCACTGCTGCTTTTTCTCTACAAAAAGACACTGTCAGTAAGCCTACAGGGAATTACCACAGTCATAATCAGAACATCCTAAATGTATTGCTAATAGTCTGTTATTGGAAAGACCCTTCTGGTTCTACTTGTGGTATTGCGGTTTACTGTACACTGACAAGTGACTTCTGTTACATGGGCAGGATCAACCCGACTCAAGTGTTTTTTATCACTTAATGTGTCCACTGAAGTTTTTGACAGCTTTACTTAGCCATTAGTATGTAATGTATACTGGGTTACTTAAGAAGTTATCTTACTTAACCACTTTTCTTGGTTCATTCAGGGGTTTCAGCTATGTGTCATAGTTTCGGTGTAAACTTTATACAGTCTTTAATGTTGTGCAGCTGTGGTTACATGGTCATGTATGCTAAGCAGTGTCTTATTTTAACGATGGTGGGGTTAGGGGTTTAGGAAGCTCAGCAAATGTGACTCAATGTATAGAGGTGCTACGGGTGAGGGGTGAACACTTCTGCAACATGTGTCAACGCTTCTCACATTTCTTTTTGGGGTGAAGAGCCTTCTAATTCTTTCTCTCTTTCTCCCTCCCTCTCTCTTTCTCTCTCTCTCTCTCTCTTTTCCCCCTCTCTCTTCCCCTCCCCAATACCATTTGTCACTATCCAGCAATTACACTTTTTCTTCACCACATTTTGCACTCTTGTACTAGTGGCTCTGGTTCATGTTTCAGGTATTTGTTACCAAATCAAAACGTTTGTTAATAAAGGCTTACAGTCCCATGCATGGTTTTGCTTCAATGAATTACCCAGATCACACATATGAAGTGAAAATGAATAGCAGATAAGCTGTAAGTGTCTTTGCTGATATAAGTTTTCTTTTTCCCCCCCCACAGTGTCCCACACATATAGTCACTTGTTAATAGGTAGGCAGCTCCTTGCTTATAACTCGAGACGAAAGGGGAAGAGTCACACTTCTGATGGATAGAGGGGGTGACCTTTAGAAGAAAAAAAGAGGGATGAGGGAAAAAGAAGAGGTGAAACAGAGAGACCGTGAAGAAGGAGAGGGAGAGCACTGAGAGCGAAGGAGCCCGAGATGAAGTTTCAGCAATGCAGAGATCAATTGAAGGTCATATTATGTGCTGTAATAGACTTGCTATTGAGGGAGACTTTATATAGCCAGCCTGCCCACCTGTCAGAGCCAGCCAGGCCTTACTCAGTGAAGTGTCAACGCTTGGCTGCCTACAGCCTCTGTGTGTGTCTGTGTGTGTGTGTGTGTAAGACGGGAGAGAGAAAGTATGTGTGTGCGTGTTTGAGAGAAAGAGTGTGTGTGCATGTGTGTGTCTCATCACGTGAGTCGGTCAGGTCCAGTGTGTCTACTCACACTTTGTGCCACTCTCATTACAAGCCCCCCATCTCTCTCCCCCACCTCTCTCTCTTTTTGCCCCCCTCTCTCTCTGTCTCTCTCTCTCTCTCCTTACTCCCTCACTCTTTTTTAAGGGCAGAAGCAGCTCCATACTTGCATAGCCATGTGGCTCCGTCACTCACCCCTCAATGCTCCACTGTTTTACGCTGTCCTGTGCGTGTGCGTGTGAGCCAGTGTGTGCGAAAGTGCCGGGGAGTACACACCGGGGCTAGTGTCTCTCCCTCTTTCTCTTCTCTCTTCTCTCTCTCTTCTTCTCTTCACCACTGCTTAAACTCCCTCCCTGTGTGGGGGTATTAGACAAGACAGAACTGGAGAAATCTCACCAGAAGATTTCAACTGTCTTGGGAGCCTTGGAAGTACCTCTGTCCTCTTTGGAGCCGTTTGGTGTGTGTGTGTGTGTGTGTTTGGATTACCCTTGCAGAGATCCCTGCGTATCTGAAGGCTGAAGGCTGCTGCCAGCCCCCGGTGAGCTCTGGATAGCTTTTTCTCTTTTATGGTGTGCTAGTGAGGGACTTTGGCTGGGACGTGTTTCTGGGACTACCACTGAGCTGCCTCCAAGATGGCTTCCAGGCACTTTTGGCTGCTGGGTCTCCTGGTGGCCCTGCTGAGCGCGGGCGGCGCAAGGACAGAGGAGGTAGCCGCTGACGCCGAGGAGGAAGAGGTCGCCGGTCAGGAGGAGGAAGAGGAGGTTGCTGCCGGAGCGGAGGAGGAAGAGGAGGAGGGAGACACGGGGGAAGACGACGGGGAGGCGATAGAGGATGCGGGTGATGGTGGGGGAGAGGAGGAAGAGGAGGAGGAGGAGGCAGCAGAAGCTGGAGAGGAAGATGATGCTGAAGAGGAAAATGTAGAGGAGGAGGAAGAGGAGGCTGCTCCTGCAGAGGATGAGGAAGAAGAAGAGGCAACTGAGGAGGAGGAAGAGGCAGCAGAGGAAGAGGAGGAAGAGGCCGCTGCTGAAGAGGAAGAGGCTGTTGAGGAGGAAGCTGCTGAGGAAGAGGAGGACGCAGCTGAGGAGGTGGAGGCAGCTGAGGAAGAGGAGGCAGCTGAGGAGGAGGAGGAGGAAGCTGAGGAGGAAGAGGAGGAAGCAGCTGAGGAGGAAGCTGCTGAGGAAGAGGAGGAGGAAGAGGCAACCGAAGAAGAGGAGGAGGAGGCAGCTGAGGACGAAGAAGCTGCTGAGGTGGAGGCTGCTGCAGAAGAGGAGGAGGAGGAAGAGGCAGAGGCAGCTGAGGAAGAAGAGGCAGCCGAGGAGGAGGAAGAGGAGGAGGAGGAAGCTGCTGAGGAGGTTGAGGCAGCTGAGGTGGAGGAAGAGGCAGCTGAGGACGAAGAGGCAGCTGAGGAGGAAGAGGAGGAGGCAGCAGAGGAGGAAGAGGAGGAGGCTGCGGAGGAGGAGGAAGAAGACGAGGAGGCAGAGGAGGAGGAGGAAGAGGCAGCGGAGGAGGCAGCTGAAGAGGCTGAAGATGAGGCTGATGCTGAGGAAGAGGACACTGGAGCCGAGGAGGAGGAGGAAGGAGAGTCAGTAGATGCGGCCGAGGAAGACGATGATGATGATGAGGAGGAGGAGGCTGATGAAGAACATTCCGTTGATGATGAGGAAGAGGAGGAGGATGTCAGTAACCAAACAGAAGTTGAAGCTGCAGGTACAGTAACAGTGTCTGTCTCTGCTAACTTGCATGGTTACTTGATTACTTGAGGCAATTCATTCAGACTGATTGAGAGAGATTGAGTGATATTATGGAAATTGAGGGAAAACTGGCTACAGCCTTAATCAGAAGGCACTAGTGGTGTGAAGTTGCAGTGAATAAATGAATTGGTCATATAGTGACACTAAAACTCCTTTAGTACGTTTAGATCTACTGTTTATTATTGGTTTTGTTTTGTTTAGATTTTGCTACATTACCACTGTCGTGGACACACTGTTCTCAGCACTGTTCATGTAACCCTCCCGGGCATTTTTTTCCAAACACCTCAGCCCTAAAATAGGCTGCTATATCAGCACAGCCATGGGCATCCCAACTATTCCAAACTCTTTAAGTCCCCTCCGCATGAGCGATGCTCGAAAGTAACAGCACCCAGGGAAATGTATACATGCCAGTATATTAGATATCTCTTGCTTAAGCTGCTACGGCGGAATCGTATGTCATGCACTATTATTTTAAGTGAAAAAGAGTGTCATCCCGAAGGAGTCTCTCCTCGAGCCGTGACACACAAGAGAAAAGCCAGGCCTGTCACGACTGACTAGCGCGCCAGAGAAGCTCGGCTGGAAACAAAAGAGCCAATCACAATAGCGGAAAATCAGGTTAGCCCGGCTGCCGTGCTTCCCTCCAGCCAGTCCCGTGTGAGGATGTAGCCGTGGTGTCGGGAGATCAAGGGCAGCCAAGCCGACTGGCAGTGGGGCGAGTGGGGAAGTTAACAGCCAGCACTTTCAGCTAAAACAACAATCGCTCAGCCACCGCTGCTGGCTGGCTCGGGTGACTATGGAGTAGTCAGGTTACAGTTTAGAAATAAGTCTGATAATTTTTCACATACCCTCGGGGTGACAGATGTCATCATAGATTATTTCCATTAGCTATTTAGTTTAAGGACTATGTTCCAAATGAGACATTGAAATTGCTTTAGGCTACATCTGGCAATGTTATTTCTTAATGTGAAGATAAAGCAGATGTTAAATTTAAGGAGGAGAAACTAGTGATGCCCTTTAAGTAATGATACAATCACAGACAAGTTGTTGCCAAGTCCACAGTGTTTTAGATAGAAGTTAAAATGAATAACATTTTCAGTTTCACGCAGTTTAACTTTGAACCCCCCCCCACCACAGTGGGTTGGTTCTTTATTATGACTTTTTAACAGCAGGCCACTTTAAAAACAGTCTACTAGTCTACACTTGACTTAACTCATGTACATAAATGAGAAGAGCTCCATTAAAGGTGTTCACAGGGGACATGACCTTTTTTTGTCATTTAAGTTTTTATTTGAACAAGTACGGTACAACTCCTACATGGTACAACATACAAAGAAGAAAAGAGTACAAAACACAGTCTGACAACAGAAGTACAAAGTGAGGGTGGTCCTGGATATTAAAGAAGAAAAGCAAAATACATATATAATAATATTAGAGAAAAATAAATAAATAAAAGGACAGAATATGAAGTACGTATGCTGGTTAATACACATAGTTGTCTTAAGGTAGAAGAAAAAAATAAAAAAAAAGTAAATAGTGTTCACATTCCTTCCAATGTTTGACATGACCTTTATCTTTGACAGAGATTGTGATAGACCTTGACGACGAAGAAGAGGAAGAGGAGGAAGATGAAGAGGAGGAGAGTGCTGCTCCGACAGAATACCAGTCTGGATCACTGTGCAAAGTCTGCTCAGCCTGTGAGGTACAGCTGTCACACCTGGTTGTTGACCACACCGTCCCTTCTTTTGGTTGTCATTTAGAGCAGCTTGGATTGGGAGCATGCCTATGTTCCTACAGCCCCATGTACCCACATTTCTAAGATTTTTCCTCAAAATAAGGCCCCGTGTTTCCACAGCCCTATGTTCCCACATATACTTTTTCATAATTTTGTATCAGATTTTATTCCCCTTTCTCCCAATTTGGTAGCCAATTACACCCAATCTATTATCCAGTAGCAATGGACTACTCTTAGCTAAATCTGGTGCACCCATCTCTCTGTTTATTGTAGACATTCATGTAAGTGCACACTGTTTGTTTTTAAATAAACAAACTAAACTAAGTAGCACAGAAGCCTCGTATTGAGTAGCTTCTGGTCTGATCAGTCAAATGAAGCACAGCAACTGGACACAAATCACAGTTTGCAGTACATCGATACAATATTAGAAATGTGCGAACATAGGGCTGTAGGAACATAGGGCTGTGGGGACACAAGGCCTAATTTTATTGTGAAAAAAAAAATCTTAGAAATGTGGGAACATAGGGCTGTGGCACCATAGGGCTGTGGGAACATAGGGCTGTGGGATCTTAACCCTAGGGCTGACCCCCTTACATTAAGTTGTCCATGCCAAGTGATAGCCTGCCACTGAAAACATCACACCTCACCTTCACACAAACATGATGAGTTTTGGCTGGAAGCTACATACATAATGAGATATCAAGTGCCTTAAGTATCGCTAACTGATGGCTCTATCATATACAGTATGTGTTTGCTCCCTGCCGGTCTTTGTTGTTTTGCATCAAAGCACACAGGGTAGTCCAAGTACTGTAGGTGATTACGTGACTACCCCAGATAAGTTAACTCAGAGTGAGTTGTGTACCTCTTGAAAAAAAGAGTGGTCTGGCTTCATTCTGCA
>CM059287.1:19516662-19566662 GCA_030347295.1 Setipinna tenuifilis | reverse complement strand
TAAATGTGTTTATTTTATGATCAGGGCTAGTTGACTGGTATTAAATTGGGTAGTATGTGTGTATTTAACGAACAGAGCCAGTTCGAGTTTAAAACTATTTTCTGTTCATTTTTTTGCGTTAGATACTTTTAAATACCCAAATGCCCAAAGATACAGTGGTCCTTAGTTCACATGAAGTCTTTAAAGTACAGCACATGTTTGAAGCCAAAGCCCTCTGCAGCATTATAAAATTGCATATAAAATATGTTCCGTTGAAATATGTGTGAGAGTGCTCGACAGGCTCTGTGGCTTGTGCAAGTACCCTGAACAAATACCAGTGATCAAGTCTTTGTAGTGTGGGGTGTATTCATTATCAGAAGGAAATGCTTTGCAAAGCTGTTGTGTACAGATATGCTGCCTCATGCCATACTTACAAGATTTTCTTTTTTTTGTCTTAAACCTGATTTCATTACTCCCGTCCTCTCAAATTCAGTCAAGCAGTCAAGACTCAAGCCAGAGGTTGTACTTTGCTTTAGTAATATAGATACGATTACCTTCCAGTGTAGATTGAACTACCTAATTAGAACATAGAATATAGCTAGTTTTTAGCTACTGATGCTCCCATCGAAAGACAAAAGATTCATAGTAGAACTGGTCTGGGGCTTATTTTACCCTAGCCCTGTCAAAAAAAGAAAGGTTGCAACTGAACACTGGATATGGTTTAATTTACATTGCATTTTGTGTAAGACTTCATTGATTTCTCTTTGTTTTAATACTTTTAATTTATACAGAATGGAAAATCTACCAAAAAAGACTTTCTGATTCAGCTGATCAGCAAAGTCAATAAAGCCAGAAGTGAAACATGGTGGTTGTTAAACTGCTGTATGTAAAAAAATGTGTCAACCAATTAAATTACAGAATTACTTGTGGGTGGTCTTTTTTTTCACTCTAACCATTAGTTAGTCACTTAAATATTCTCTCACACGGGAAATGTCACAGGAAGTTAGGCACTTCACTGCAGACAGATGATGTGTGAAGCTGTCTAGTGTATGAAGACTAAAAGGTAAAATATTCATTTACATTACTAGTGTTATTTCAAACCATTGGTAGATAACCGTGTGGAGATAATTGGTACACATAGTTCAACTAAACTTTGTTTAACTGATCCTCAAACGTTGATGGTTCTATTTTTTTCAAGCCCCAGTGTGTAACTTGTTTAGTTGTTCATTGTGAACAGCATTCATATACAGGTGCAGGTCATATAATTAGAATATCATGAAAAAGTTGATTTATTTCAGTGATTCCATTCAAAAAGTGAAACTTGTATAATATATACATCCATTTCACACAGACTGACATATTTCAAGTGCTTATTTCTTTTAAGATTGATGATTATAACTGAAACTAATGAAAACCCCAAATTGGATGTCTCAGAAAATAAGAATATTGTGGAAAGGTTCAATATTGAAGACACCTGGTGCCACACTCTAATCAGCTAATTAACTCAAAACACCTGCAAAGGCTTTTAAATGGTCTCTCAGTCTAGTTCTGAAGGCTACACAGTCATGGGGAAGACTGCTGATCTGACAGTTGTCCAAAAGACGATCACTGACACCTTCCACAAAGAGGGCAAGACACAAAAGGTCATTGCTAAAGAGGCTTTAAAAGCATCACTACCCTCCATGGGCTATAACCGCACTAAGTAAGTTTGGAAGAGCGGAACATCTCTCTGTAGTTCTCTATGAGAGACAATTCTGCTTCCAACCTTTAGGGCGACCAAAGACAAAAAATAAGTGTTGCTTTAACCTAAGGACGAGTTCAGTAGAGGATGACCTAGCCAAACAAGACATGATTTCACCATTACCCCCCCCCCCCCCCCCCCCCCCCCCAATTCTGTGCATCACTGTTGCTACCTGTATAGTTAGGCCTGCAGGTCCATCCTCTATTGCAACGGATAGTCTGTCGCCGCAACAGCTACCACCAGTCTTCACTCTGTCTGAAGTGTCAACATCACATTATACCAAAAATAGCTTATGGTGGGCACATGTTTGTACGGAGACACAATGTGAAACACTTTTATTATGATGTCGGACTTTAAACTGACAGAAAAGAGGAAATGAAAGTCTTGCTCAGAAGAAAATTCAGAGCTCTGTCTGTTACACTGTATAGGATAGAATTATCAGTGGGCAGGGACTGGCTGTGTGTGTGTGTCTGTGTGTGTGCGTGCATTAGTTTAGTTTATCTGTCTACACTGATTCAGCATCAACTGGCAGCTATTGGAGTTACCCTGTCAGTGGTTGGAGACATCATGCACATTTACTACCAGAGACCACAGCAGGGTAGTGTTTGTTGTTGCTCATCATCTAGAGGTAGGCTAGACACTGGGCTTGTACTTGTGACTGTGACGACCTTGCCTCAGTGCATCTGCAGGCTGCCACCAAGTCTGAACAGTATGCACTTCGTCGTCATTAAAAGATACCTTTTACCTGTTGTTTCTTTTGGAAATCTCTGACCTTTACTTCCAAAGTATAAAAAGCTGAGGCCACAGAAAACACACACACACACAGTATATAGATAAGAATAATTTACATAAAATGGCAATTTTGTCAATGGACAATCACGGTAATATCATTTACTTAGTTTAAATTTGATTCAAAATAAAAACAAACACACCCTCATATCAGTAACAGCCATTGACTTCCTACACCTGTGTGTGGTGTCACTGAGTGTTGTCAAGGCCTCCTGGGGCTTTTGAGGAGAATAACTATGCAGGTGTCAACTGTACATTCAGTTTCCATGGCCCCTATTGATCCCCCATTCCCTTGTGTTTTCTCATCAGACAGCCTTCTTTACGCCATCGGCAGTCACTTACACGGTATTCTTTTCATCCTTTGCTTCTTTCAGAAGCTATATCAGTGGGCAACTTGGATCAGCTTGGATTGTCATTGTGATTCTATTATAGTGTCATTGTGCTTGGATTCTAATTTATTTGGGCCTGTTGTGTACCCCTTGTCTGTGTAGTTGAAAGGTAAGTTTTTTTGAGAATATTGCAAGAGAGAGAGATTTTTGTGTGTTTGAATAGTTTCTCAATCACTGTAACCAATTTGTGTCAGTTCAACACAAAACTTTGAAATGTATATATTTAGCCTACGTCTTTTCTATTAATATATATCAGCTGAAGTTTTTTTTGGTCATAGATGAATGTTTCTACTGCGAAAATGATCAAAATATCGTATTTTTAAATCGCTTACAGGTTTAAAAACATGTCATGAGTACAAATGTGCCAAAGTATGTATGTTCACTATATCATGGCTACACAATATTAATACTGATTAATTATGGCTACACATAATATTAATATTGATTAATAGCATTATTCCACATGTTGATGGACAAAATCTCTCTCTATATATACAGTATGTGTGTCTTCTAATTGTAGTTAAATAGGAAGTGTCATTTGAGTAGAATCCTGTAGGTGGACAGGAATCATAATTATTTTTTTCCTTGTCTTTCTCCTTTCTCCCAGATGAATTTGTTATTTATTCTTTTGGGTGTAAATGTGGTTGTGTTGTCTGGGGCTTCAGGTGAGAAATTCTAGACCATTGTAATCTTCTAAACATTTTTTCTTTCTAATCTAGTTTTTTTAGTTTGTCTCTAAATGTCATGAATTTGTCTACCAGGAATGTTACTTCACTAACATGATATCAGTCGCTTGCTTTTTTAAATGTTTGCAAAGGCTTGCTGGTTACACTTTATTTTTATGATCCCTGTAATATGTATTTACATCATAAAGTGCACGGTAACAAAGACTAACAATATGTAACATACACTGTACCTTAGTGTAAACCTTTTGGTGAGGATTAGGGTTAGAGCTGGGTATATACATTGTAAGTAGATTAAAAGGAACTGTTAAAATAGTGTTACTGGGTTGCCTTACACATCAGAAGATTTTGCTTGACCTGGTCATCTCACAAAATCTCAGCAAAAATGTGCACGTTTTACCAAAAAAAGTTTAAATGCACACTGCTTTGAATAACTAAAAAAACCCTTAAACGGATATTGCTGATGTGTTTTGACAAAATGTTGTCCCACCTTTCTGACAGCTTCAGATTGTAGTCTTACCTCCCGTAACATTTCTAAAAAGGAGTCAATTGATATGTGTAAATTGCAAGTGGGTTAACATTACTTGAGAGATTGTTTATGATCACCTCCACTGTGCCATTTTTCTTATTCAAACAGGTTCATATCAGGAAAAAATACTTTTATATACTACTTTTTATGCTATCAATAAACTTGTTTCTTTTTTTCCCTTTGTCCAGAGTGGTGTTACAGTGGCTGTGGTAAGTCGACGAGACAACATTTTTGACAGTGACCTAAATGATTTCCTGAGGTTAAAGCAACACTAAGAAGTTTTCGTCTTCGGTCGCCCTACAGGTTGGAAGCAGGGTTGTCTCTCATTCGAACTACAGAGATGGCCCGCTCCTCCAAACTTACTTAGTGCGGTTATAGCCCATAAAGGGCGGCAAAGCAAATTCAGAAGTGCTTTTTACCCTGTTACAAGTTAATGAACCACTGAAATGATGTTGGAAACATTATGTTAAGGTTGAAAAAACTACTTAGTGTTGCTTTAAGGTGACACCGGAGCAGTTGTTTCAAAGTTTGTACAGATTGTATGTTTGACTGTGACTATGGTTGAAATCAAAAGCTTCCTCCTTTTATATTCATTACATAAGTAGTGATACACTTTAATATTCCATTCACATCACTGTGTTTTTAATATATTATTTTAAAGTACTTATTTTAATGTTTTATGCCATGTTAGTTAACATGTAAAGTGTCACAAAATATCAGTGTTAATGACACCGAATATAATTGTTGCTCATCTTTAGGCATTCTGTCTCCTAATATCGGTAGTTACCTTGATGAGTTGTTGGCCTTTTTTAATTCTTGCTGTTGTTCTACTTGTGCAGAGAACAGTCCCTCCCACTGGCATGAACATTTTTCCAAGTGCAAAGGACAAAGACAGTCCCCTATCAACATAGACACTAAACAGGCCGAACACAAAGAAAACCTTAAGACATTCAACCTGATCAATTTTAACAACACGAACGCCATGAAACAACTAACCAATGATGGCCACTCAGGTACTGTAAACCTGCACAGTATACGCACACATCTTTAGAACATCATCACGGGTGCCGAATACAAAAGAAGGTCTAAATGAAAAGAGGAAATATCCGCACACCGTTGTAGGTCCCTAAAGTGATTCTAATGTTATAGACACGTTTTGACCAAACTAACGAAGGCCATGTTGGTTGAAATGCTGAGTCTATAACGTTAAAATCACTTTTGGGAGCTATAACAGTGCGTGCAGATATTTTCTTTTTTTTACTCAGGTTGCGCTACTGTAAACAGAAGAATTTGCAAGGGGCACAGTGTAAGAATCTGAGATACTAGCATGTACCCTGTACTTCTGTTGGAATTTCACATCCACATACATGTGAGGTATCTCAAAAGGGTAATGCCAATAAAACACTGTAGGGTAACTTGTCATACAATGAGAAAACAAACACACCAAACATCTTTCCTCTATATATTGTCTGAAGATGATGCTTTTTTAACAACTGCCTCATTACCCCCTCTAAGCCCTATGAGTGGCATGTATTATTGCCACTCACCCGAATATCTCACCTCCTCCCTCCCTCACTCTGTCCCTCTATCTCCCCGGTAGTGAAGTGTGTGCTGGAGGCTGGCATGGTGGAGGTTGGAGGAGGGGGTCTCAGTCACAATTACACTGCGCTGCAGTTTCACTTCCACTGGGGAAGAGAAGACCTGGAGCACTTCCCAGGGTCAGAGCACTCACTTGATGGCCACAGATACCCCATTGAGGTCAGAGAAGAGAGAGAGAGGGGGGTGGTACATTTGGATTGTTGTGTGTGTGTGTGTGTGTGTGTGTGTGTGCGTGCGTGTGTGCGTGCGTGTGTGCGTTTGTGTGTGTGCGCGTGTGCGTGTGTGTGTGTGCGTGTGTGTGTGTGTTGCTCTGACTAACCTATACTCGGTAGTCTCCTCATATGGAAATCTACCTAGGTGCCACCTTTACCCATGACGTTCACAATAGAGGCTGATGCTTTGTTGCTGTATGCACCTCTTTTTTTAAAGTCATTTTTGGACCTTGCCATGCTATGTACTCCACCTTTTTGTTTTAAATTAACAATTAAAGTGTGTGTGTGTGTGTGTGTGTGTGTGTGTGTGTGCGTGTGTACGTACGTGCGTTCTGTTTTCTTAGATGCACATTGTAAGTCTGAAGAAAGGTCTTAACCCAAACCAAACTACAAACGATACAGACGGCCTAGCAGTGCTGGGATTCTTCATTGATGTAAGTTGCAGTAACACCTCAACAACACATGGGGGCAGTGTTGGTAAACAAGTTGTAACTCACCACTAAGCTTGGAAAAATAACTTTGGAGAATGCATCATATTTTCATTTTGATTTCAAACTAAAACTGCACTATGAATAGTTTTTATTTTTTCATAAGTTCAGACAAATCTGGTAAAACGTACTCAAGTCATACAAAAGCCAGCTGAAGTGATTGCACTACAACCTGCATTCCAGTTTTAAAAAGACTATTGCAACTGTTCTGACTATTGAAACTTTTTTCATCAACCAACCAATATATTTTTTAAATGCAGTAAATAACAATATCAGTGTTGTAATGAGAGGTGGTCTCGGGTAAAACACTGTAGAACCGCCACTGCTTCAGTATCTAGAAACGATAGGCATTACATGTTGGCATACTGTGGAGACTGTACATCTTTGACAGTGCTGTATTGGGGTGGCAACCCTGGCTTTAGAGGGGAAGTTCTCTGTGAATAATTCCAATTAAAGCCACTGCAGTTCGAGGTCACTTAGTGCTGTTGGTAGGAAAAAGAATGAGAATATTTGATGCAACATAGACTGAATAATGAACTGGTAGCTAACGCTCACTGAATGGGACACAGGGAGATGAAACTAAAAAGTTAGTTTATATTCCCTGTTCACTTTGTGCTAGCGACCAGTTCGTTATTTGCGATTGCCAATGCTATTCGGCAGCAACATTCCTATAAGATGTTTTTTTGCCTGGTTTTCCACTGATGGTGAAAAAAAAAACACGTTTTATCATAATTATCAGCAGGGTACTTGGCATGATCAACCAGTCAGAACATCAGGTGCCTGTCCTGTTGTTGTTGGACAACATTCCTCAAACTCCATGCATCATCTTTAACATTAAACTGCATTCAGCTGACAGAGTCCCGGAGTCGGTTACAGTGAATTGGCTACAGTCCCACTGAAGCAATATGGGCTTAGATGCCCTTACTCAAAGTCACTCAAGGCCATGGATGAGGGTGCAGGAAAAGGATTCACTCCGTTTTTTTTTTTTTTTTTTTTTTTTTTACTAAAATCGAACCTGCAATCCTCTGATCCCAAAACCAGCTCCAATCATTAAGCCACAGCTACCATCGTGACCCTAAAAATCCTGACATGTATTGCTTCTACCTGTGCTCTTAAAGCAACACTAAGTAGTTTTTCAACCTTAAAATAATGTTTCCAAAATCGTTTGAGTGGTTCATCAACTTGCAACAGGGTGAGAGGCACTTCTAAATTTGCTTTGCCGCCCTCCATGGGCTATAATCGCACTAAGTAAGTTCGGAGGAGTGGATTGTCTCTCTAGTTCTCCATGAGAGACAATTCCGTTTCCCACCTGTAGGGCAACCGAAGAGGAAAACTACTTAGTGAGGATATCAGAACATGGCTTGCTTTGCTACCAATCTGACGTTTATAAAAGTGCAATTTATTGACTACAAAAACCTGACAAATTAGATTCAGTCTGTTTGAAATAATTATCTAATGTGGACTTTTTTAGCTAGCTGAAACCAGGTTGCCCGCCTCTTATTTGTGGAATGTCGGTTCTCACCAGAGCTGTCAGTACCGACTTCAGAAAGTAAAGATCCTGCATGCATTCCTTCTGCCTTTCTATGTAACACAAGTAATTTCAGTAATTAGGTCCTCTTACAGTACCTGTCTGGTGATATAGACGGTGATTAGGGTCAGCTTGTTCAGAGAATGGTTAGATCACACAACTGTGTGACAGGGCTTTTACTTTCTTAAACCAGGATTGACACCTCCGCTTCTGATGTCTTTATAATACCTTAATTCTAATCCTTTGAATGCCCCAGGGCCTCTGACAAAAAGATTTTCTCCTTTGCTCAGGTGAAAGAGGGAAATGGGACGGGTCCCCAAGCCTGGGATGACTTCACCAAGTTAATTGAAAAAATACCAAAGAAAGGTGAGCTATGTGCCTCTGTGATGGGAACAGAAGCTGCCCATTAGGTTGTTGGTAAAAATAACTATATTCGGTCATTTCTCATCAACAAATCGAGTTTAGACTTGCTGGAACTGATATCATGGCCATGTACTTTACTCCCCCCCCCTGCCCATGCACAGTTTTAGACAAACAATCACTAATTTCACTGCATGTCCTACTCTACCCAGTATGTCTCTGACCTCCTATATGTCTGCTTTTTCTCTTCTCCATTTAGGTAATACAGTGGACATGTCCCTTCACATCTCCATCAACGACCTGCTGCTGAATGTTGACCGGACAAAGTACTACCGCTACAAAGGCTCCCTGACCACGCCCGCCTGTGATCAAACAGTTGTGTGGACTGTCTTCGCCCAGCCAATCCGCATCAGCAAAGATCTGGTAAGTCCTCCTTGTAAGAGGGTTGAGGGCTAAGGGAAACATGATGTTAAGATTGATGTAAATTTTATGATGGATTGCCTAGTCACATATTGAAATACACATGTATCTGTATTCCTCTTTCCTGGTTTATTTCATCATTTCTTTTTAGCAGAGATGGCTTTTTTTTGGTGTTCTTAGGTACAGTCTTGTTACTTGTAACATGTTAGCGTTCATGTTTGCTAAAACCAGTTCAGATGCTAGGTAACCAAGACAGTGTTTATGTATTCCACTGAAAAGGAATGACCTGTATCAGTAGCATGTGCTTTTCTTCTTCAACCAAAACGAACCATTCCAATCTTATGTTCCATCTGCTACTTCCTATCTGCATGTCGAATCGTCACATGTCATTACCGTTTTTTTTTTTCCTTTAAAAAAAGGTCAAGTTAAAGGTCACATTACACAAGAGTCTCATTAAGGGTGTCTGGTTTAATGTAATAGCTGTTTTATATCTTGATATGTTAATTAAAATCCAATACTTGCACCTTCAAAATTACAAAGGGTATTTTGATGTAGTTTCCACCGAAAACTGCCATATATTACTGTTATGTTACATTACATTAGAAACATTGTACCTGAATCTTGCTTGCAGAATGGGTAGTGTGCAGGAGTTCTTATTTTATATATATATGTGTATTTATATATATATATATATATATATATATATATATATATATATATATATATATATATATATTTCTGTATATATATATTTCTGTATATGTCATAAAAGCTAAAAAAATTCTGCTACGACCTTGTTCACAGATCCTACGCTTTGCCCAGAAGGCAGGCTTCGTTGACGTCTACCGTCCTCAGCAGTCCCTCAATGGCCGCGATGTATACGCCTCAGCATACCTGGACGCCACGTCACCTGACCCCGGTACGACTTCATTCTTTCTGTCAGCCCCTTCACCCCCCCCCCCGACCCCTACCCCCACCCCCTTTCCCGCACATCACTTACATAAGGTCTCCGGGTGCCCCACATGATGCATACCTAGGCTGATGGTTATCACTGAGCTATCCACATGCAAACGCACACGCACACTTTGGTGTCTGGTATGACATGTGAGTGTCTCCAGAATGATTAATGGCTGCTCTTTCAGTGTGCATTCCTGCCGAAAAACTACTAAGGCCCCAAGACCTTACAGCGGGGTTGGTTTGCAGTTTACATTCTCAGTACAGCCAAAGTGTGTCTCTGAATGTGTGTGTGAGTGTGAGTGGATGAGTAAGTAAAAGTGTCGTTACGCCCTCACATGCTACAGTATTATTTATCCCAGGCATTTCACTTATCTTATTATCTTATCTTATCTTATTATGGGCGTGGGTGTGGGCGTGGGTGGGGGTAGGCGTGGGTGTGTATGTGTGTGAAAGAGAGTGAGAGAGAGATAAAGAAAAAGCGAGACAGAGAGAGAGAGAGAAAGAGAAAGAGTACATGTCTTCAAGGGTCATTGTCTGCATGTTAGTTAGGTTTGGTTGGGCCTGTCTGTCACTGAGGGGCCCCATGCATAGTGACGAGACAGCAGAGGTGTTAAGTTTCAACGACGGACATTAGTAGGTGTCAGGAGAAGATTGGTGAAGCTTGCAGTATGCAGCATGATTCACTACACAATTCTCCTTCAACTCCTGTGCTTGTTTGTGCAGTGTGGCACAAAAGAAAGAAAAAGAAAAGAAAAAAGGATACTGTACTGTAGATTCATATTGAAAGCACCTACTCTGTGTCTTAGATGCTATACGCTGTAAAAAATAATTGGAGTAGTACCCGTTCTTCAGACAGAGAAGAACCTTTTTTGGTGCTTTAAAGAACTGTCGGCAACAGAACTTTCTTTAAAGAACCTTTTGACGCCAATATGACATAGCATTGCCCATTTTGATCTGAGGCTCTGAATAACCATTTCTAACGTGAAGAACTTTTTACATAATGTAATGGTTCAACACAGAGTTTTCACCCTCCATGTAACCATATACAGATTTAAATGACTTTTAAAAGCACTTTTTTTTTTACAGTGTAGATGATTTTATTTACAATTTCTAATAGACCTACACAAAGCCCCAAACATGTGGAGGTGTAAGTGACCTGTGTCAGACTGTGCTGTTTGTTGTCAGGCAGAAGTGTGAAATTGAGCACAAGTGCCTGTTCTATGACCCCACAAGGAGGAACTGCTGAGATTTCATTTATTTGGGATTAACCCTTTAGTTCTTCCTGCTATTAAGTTCCCCTCAAATAATCCAGCCACAGGTAGATCAAGTTCCAGGCAGTGCTCAACTGTCTTTCCTCCATTCTTTTCCTTTCTTTTTTCCTTGTGTTTCTATTTAATCTTCTTCACCAATCTTGTCTTGTAAAGTGGTTTCGACATCGTTGCTGCAATTTAAGTGACATGGTGACATAAGCATGTATGAGTCATTCTTTTATCAGAATGGTCTTTTGTTTCATAACTGCGTATGTCATCCTTTCGATTTCAGGCCACGAATGGTGTTACAGTGGATGTGGTGGTGAGTTCGAAAATAATACCGACTATGGACAAAGTTTTTACTTCTAGTAGATATTACTTTGTTTCTTTGTATCCTCTTTGTTTCATTCATTCATTCATTCATTCATTCATTCATTCATTCATTCATTCATCCACTCAATCAACTCATCCATCCATCCATTCATCTATCTATTTATCCAACGCAAACGTCCTTAGTCTCTTTGATCTTTCTGTGGTTGTTTTATTTGTCTATCTGCCTGTCATGCCTGTCTTGCTTGTCATGTCTGTCTGTCTGTCTGTGGCACTTTCATGTCTGTAGACCATAGCCTTGCTGGCTGGTCTCATATCGATGGGAGTTCCTGTGGAAGGAAATCTCAGTCCCCCTATTGACATCAATTCCCATCACGCCAAATACACACCTCTTGGACACTTCAGTTTCTTCGGGTTCTCCAACAAAAGCACAATGGACTACCTCATCAACAATGGCCACACAGGTATACACAAAACACTCATGCATGCTCATCATACATGTGTTACATTACATTACACTACACTTAGCAGACACTTTTATCCAAAGCGACTTACAAAAAGGAGGACATCAGTTAAAAGATGTAGAGGAACACAGAATAAGCAGACTACCTTCATACATACAGTACAAGGAGATGCAAGTAAGTTTCCCAGAGCAGGGACACTACAGACACACATACATCCTACACAGGCAGAATTATACAAGCATGAGGCACCCAGGGAGAGAGTTGGTTTAGTGGTTGTTAGTTTTGTTAGTTTTATTAAGAAGGGAAGCGAGGGGAAGCAGTCTCGGAAGAGGAGGGTCTTTACAAGCTTTTTCAAAGTAGAGAGAGATGTCGCTGCTCTTGTACTTGACACTGTAACCAACTTGCCACTGTAATGAATGCCAGTCAGCACAGCTCGGCGTAGAACATTATTAAACCTCCCTCCCAACACCTCAAAAGGATACACTACTGCCTGAGCTAATAGTCTAGCAACACTGTGACTTTAGCTCACTACTGTCTCCCAAACCGGAGTTGCTGTGAGGTTGTGCATTCAAGACTGTTTCGGACTGCACAGGAAGGCCTCTGTTACACCAACATGTAATTTGCACACACGCATACACAAGGAGGCACCCAGTCACACAAGCACACACCGTGTGCCAAAAGAGAAACATATGCCGCTTGGTTTGAGATATCTTTATGGACAGATAACCCTGTAGGATGTGCACATCCTCCATCTGTGTAGTCTTTGTACAGTCAATGCAGTTTTAGGTTGGTGCTGTTATTTTTTTATAGAATACTAAAATGTAAAAAACTCACCTTCTTAAGGGTTAATGCTTCATTGTCTGCATGTGTTTTTTTTTTCAGATTTTTATTTTATTTGTCTTTTTATTCAATTTTGTGTTTCAATTTGTCTTTTTTTCTCAGGATTGCCATGGTACTACTATATTCTTTCTGCCCCTTTTTTACCCTTTTCTTTTTCCCTCTCTCTCTCTTTCTCCCTCTCTCTCTGTCTCTCTCTAGTAAAAGCAGTATTAAAGCATGGGGCAGTTGAAGTAGCAGGAGGAGGCCTGGACCACATCTACTCTACCCTGCAGTTTCACTTCCATTGGGGGAACAAGAACAGTTCCGACCATGGGGCAAACAGCTCCAACCATGGGGAAGACAGCTCCGGCCATGGGGGGGACAGCTCCGGCCATGGCTCCAGCACAGGCCACCGCTCGGGGTCCTCACATCATCCAGACACCTCCACTTCCCAGGGGTCCACCAGCAGTGATGGAGCCAGTCAAGACAGTGGAAAGGCTGGAGGTTCCGAACACTTGCTGGACTCTCGTGTCTACCCAATGGAGGTCAGGGACACATTTTAAAAATAGGATGTCCAAGTGATGATGATGGTTGATTTTGATGACATGCAAGTAGAATGTTAGTTTTTTACTTAACCATTTTAACCTTTTGTTTTGGCTCTGTTCTATTTTGTCATTGTACTGTTTCACTTTTTTTTTACCCATTTTCTAATTTTAATTTTAGGTCACCATCTATGCCACTATATCTATTACTGTCAAACTGTACTGTATTTAAATACGCACTGATTCTGTTAAAATGGCAAGTGGGAGAGTGTCAGAGACTGCGTTTGTGTCATCTTTTCTGTCTGGCCCCTTTTAGATGCACATTGTGAGCATGAGAAAAGACAAGTCGGCATCAGAGGCGATAAAGGACTCAAAAGGCTTTGCTGTGCTGGGCTTTTTCATAGAGGTAGGTGGCAGGACCTTAGGCTGAAGAAGAACAAGAAGAACAAGAACTACAGTAATAACAACAATACTACTAGAATCACTACTACTACTACCAACATCAACAACAACAATAATAATAATAATATTAACAATATTTTTTCTTCTTCTTCATCTTCTTCTTCTTAGTAGTAGTAGTAGTAGTAGTAGTAGTAGTAGTAGTAGTAGTATGCAGAGGTGCAGAGACAGAGAATTAAGTTAGCCCAGTTTGACAACACTGTGACTACCAAACGAGCTGGTCCCACCAAACTTTTCTGAGGGCTCCAGGCAAGTTGCAGGACCAAGACTGGCTGCACAGGCTTAGCGCAAAGGAGATTAGAGACCAAAGATCTGTCGTAGTAGTAGTAGTAGTAGTAGTAGTAGTAGTAGTAGTATGCAGAGGTGCACCACCGGAGAATATAAGTTAGGCCAGTTTGACAACACTGTGACCACCAAACCTTTCTGAGGGCTCCAGGCATCTGTCAGAGTTTACAGAGTTATCTTTACCACTCACTCACTCTGCCTGCCACCCGCACTCCATTCCAATGCACAGGATTACATAGGAATGTCTTCTGCTCTGGTGTGAAGACATTTGAGGTACACACTCAAAACTCAAAACAACAGTATCTTAGTGTGAGTCAATCAATCAATCAATCCAAATAACGATGGGTTTTATTTACTATTACATTATTATTATTATAATTATAATTGTTATTATTATTATTATTATTATTATTGTTGTTGTTGTTGTTGTTTATAGTTTTTCTTATTATTAATAATGAACTATATACTAGTTAATTATTAAAATATGATATGTACATCTTTTATGCAATGACATACTGTTACTTTTACAGCCTAACCCTTATTGAAACCATCAGCACATCACGAATGGATAATGTACATATTGATATTAGTGTAAAATATATTGATTTCAAAGCTTCTTAAATTTATGCAGAAATACGACTGGCCTGCTATGTTGTGCTTTGATCGTTTCTGTCTTCTCCATAAAACCTTTAGGCCATTAATGAAGACAACAAGCCAGCAAGTTGGGTGAATTTTACCAACCACCTTGAAATGATTGGGAATAAAGGTGTGTGTGCGCGCGTGCAAACATGCTCGTGTGTGTGTACTTGTGTGCGTCTGCTCGTGTTTGTGTGTGTGTGTGTGTGTGTGTGTGTGTGTGTGTGTGTGTGTGTGTGTGTGTGTGTGTGTATGTATGCATGTGTGTGTGTGTGTATGTATGCATGTGTGTGTGTGTGTGTAAGACAGAGACTCCAAAAAGTGTACAACAGAATTGAGCACTTCTGTCAGACTCTATATGTATCACAGGTATACATACACTCATACATGTGTATGCCTACATGCATAAGTGTGTGTGTGTGTGTGTGTGTGTGTTTTTAAAGCTCTGGTCATTCTCCCTCCTTCCTTACCCCTTCAGACAGCACCATTGACCTTCATCAGGATATATCACTCGATGCCCTCATTGACAACACAGACCTTTCCGAGTTCTACCGGTACCAGGGTTCCCTGACCACTCCCGCATGCAATGAGGCGGTGGTATGGACCATCTTCAAGGAACCAATCAAAGTCAGCAAGAACCTGGTAAGGCCACCCCTACTCCTGGCGCATCTTCATAAATTAAAACATCAACAAAAAGTTTATTAATTTCCTTAATTTAATTAAAAAATTGAAGGTCATATTACATTGATTCTGTAGAGAATGTAAAGTAATTTAAGCCTTTGTTTGCTTTACTTTTGATGATTTAGAAACTTAGAATATTATGCATTTCACATTACATTAAAATAAATGTTTTTTAACAAAATATTCTAATTTATTGAGAGGGGCCTGTCTGTCTCTGGCCTCTATGAGCTAGATTGAAGTGGCAAAACGTCTCAGCGAATCAAAGTCAAGTCAAAGACAGCTTTACTGTATTGCCAAAGCCATATGTACAGGTTGTGCACAGAATTTGAAATTGCAGTGCTCCCTAGGCCCACAGTGTACATTCAACTCTTTATAAACATGACAATATAAGCATAACAACAGCAAAACACAATATAAACTAAAATAAAAATAAAATGGACAAAGCAAAAAAAAGTGCAAAAACTTGTACATGATACAAATAAGTAAAAATCAAGATGTGTAGAATGTTATGGCTCAAATAATGCCATTCAAGCAGCAGTGTCACTGAGTTGTAGTGCAAAAAAGTGTCATTGAAGTTACTGTGGAGCAGTGGAAGAGGGACCCCACAAGAGAGAGATGTACCTTACGTAAGTTTCCCTGGGTTGAGACACTTGGACCAAGACTCAGAACGAATGGAACATTCCTATGTTGTGCGCCTCCGTCGTCTAGATAGCAGTTTATCATGCACTCACCTGTTTCCCTGTGCTTCTCTTGAAAAGCAATCAGGTTTCAAACCTGGCCACATCGAAACTGGACATGTTTCTCATCATCTAAATCTTGCCTTATAAATTACTCCAACCAACCAGGCTCACAGATCACTCACCACTACCAACTAGGAACTCCACCATAGGCAAAACGTTCCAAGGGCCAATTATAAGGGCCCTGCATTGACAAGGGGTCAGTAGCGGTTTTAGGCACGGGCGAACAGGGCAGCCGCCCGGGGCGCCATTTCGTGGTTGGCGCCACGAGCGCTTGGGGAAAATAAATAAATGAATAAATAAAAAGCTCCATGTGTTATATCGCTGCAATTGGCACATTGGCGCCCCCTAAGTGTGTGTGTGTGTGTGTGTGTGTGTGTTGAAACTGACTTTCAACAAACTATCTGTAATGGGCCTGTGGATGGACTATCCAAATAAAGCTTAGCCAAATATTGCATCTATGTATCTGTCCATTAGAATTTAACTGGGGAAACAAAAGCCTTGGAGGAAACCCACACAAAGCACCTTCTCTTGCAGAAGATGACATTCATTTTGTAATCCACCACTTCTGTGGTAAACCCTACTATGTAGTCCTCTCAATCTAAGAATGCAGAAGGCATCATAGGATACTATAGGTAACCTAACACTTGTGGAACTTCCTAAACCACCGCACAAAATTACTTCTGTTATTTGAGTAACTTGTATGACTAATTTGTGAGATGACACCTTTGGCAGGTTTCCAACTGGTTTTTGTAGTCTCGCTGTTTTTTTCCCCCTTTTCTTTCTTTTCTTCTTTTGTTTTTTCCTCTTCTTTGTCTCTTTCTTTCGTTCTTTTTTTTCTCCCTTTCTTTATTTTTTCCCTTACTTTTATCTCTTTTTTTAAAACTACACTCACATGGTTAGTATAGCTATCTCTGTAAGATGTGCATTCATCTAGTCTGACTTGGTGTGCGGCTTTACATAACTGGCATGTTCTGTCACTTTGCAGCAGGCAGCCAAACAATTGCGTGAAACTGCCCCTATGACCTCTCGGCCTGGTGTCTGACCTCGGGGAGCGCTCCTCCTTCCTCCTTCCTCATTCTCTTTGCTCTTGTCTTTTATCTCCATCTCAGACCCACATATAGGTCACCGCACCTGGGGTCATATGCTGTATTGGCTGCCGCCTACCTTCCGTTTTCTGTTTTTTTTTTTTTTTTTGCTAACAAGGAGGGAATGCCATCAGGCTAGACGTGTGGCCTACCTGTGACCTGTTTTTGTACAAGATTTTGAAAATGGGGGCAAACGTTTCTCTGGAAATGCGACAGTAATTGGGCGTTTGTTCTCTGAGAAACCACTCCCCAACCCCAGCCCTAAAAAAAAAAGCTGCCACTTTAAATATTGTGAAATGTTTGACATTTGTCAGATTCCTGTGTAAAGAATCCTTTGAGGCAGAGAGCGTTATAAGCCTTGCAGCTGGTAGTCACAAAGGGATTTACTTCAAAAAATGTTCTTAATTTAAAATAAAAAGTCCTTAATGCTGAAGTTGTAAGTGCAGTGAGCTCTACAATTTTCCTCACTCAAGTTAACACTGCTTTGTAAAATTAGACCAATATTAGCATGTCTCTTTATTGGTAAGTATTTAGTAATGGGAGGGTAGCTGTTACAGGTAGTTGCACACTCACTTCAAAGTCCAGTTTGTAGATTTTCTCCCATCTAGCCAACTCTCTACCGCCATGCAGTTCAGAGTACATATTACAGCTACGGTAGACTTCACTCTTCCAAAAGCCAAGATGTTATGCATGACTTCAGTTAATCATGTCACAGCAAAAACGCGAAAGGTGAAGTCATATCCTGTATGTACCTAATCTGACAACATACTTCAACATGGCCCAGTTCACGCATATACAAATGTAAAACTTCAAGCCAATAGAAATACTTCAAATTGGTGGTGGTGAAGAGTCATGAAAATATACAAGTTTGTGAACGGGCAACACAGATTTTGATAATGAACAACCAAAAATGTTACACAATGGACCTTTTAAATATGAGATCAGATGTAAGCAGCTGCTACTCCACTTTTTATTGTGTAGTTTTTGCATCACATGTTCACAAAAAGCAGAGTTAACAAAAAGCAGGTGTGCATTATCCGTGGAACCCTGGAATGTCCCTTAGCTGTTTGTCACCTGTGGCAATTAATATGTTTGTCTCAGAAGTGGGAGGGGCGTGGCACTGTCAGTGACTCTGAAACACAAGAGAATGTGGAGGAGATGGAACAAAAAACCACAAGCGTTTATTATATTAGTTTTTGTGTCGTGTGTTGTTCTTTGTAGTAAATGTCAGCATTAGTTCGCCTAAGGAGTCCTAAATGAGAAGTTTAGTTTAGTACTGGCATGAGTGACCATAGGTCTGCCTAGAGCAGACCAACCGTGGATATCAGAATCAGAATCACCACAATTGCAGACACTACCATTTACATATAGTAATATTGTACTTAACATGGAGAACCACTGTTAGCACTGGGGGCAAAGCACTGCTAAAGGTCAGATCCTAGAATTGCCCCTGTTTATGTGGGCAAAATAGTCAAATACCAGTAAGTCCCTGACAATCAATAAACCAACTCTCTCTTTCTCTGTCCCTATGCAGAAGTACATATGTCTGTTGTGTCCCTACTTTGTATCCCCTTACACCTCTGTTTGCTTATGTGCTCCTTTTTTGTAAATCGCTTTGGATAAACGCGTCTGCCAAATGCAGTGCAATAATGTAATGTATTGTCTGTGTGTCTGGTAAATACGGCCTGGTAAAGTTAAAGCCTGACCAATCAGGGAACAGTTTTTTTTCGTGGAGGTGTAGACTGTGCTGAAGTTAAAAACTATTGGATCTGCCTTTACCCAATCGCTTGTGTCCGGTCGTGACTCCCTCTGTTCGCTGATTGGTCAGGCAAGATGTTACCTGAGACGACCCTGTCAATGAAACCACAGCCAGACCCTCTGTATGAAATGAAGTGTAGCACGCAGGGCTGATTTAGCAGGCTAGTAAATCTAGGGGGTAGTGCAAATTATGTTCATGCTAACATACAGAACCATGAAATTACAATATGTGAGGGTTATGAATGAAACAAACAAGAGAAGCTGCTCTTCTTAAACACACAGCACAGAGACATTTTCTGAGCTTACTTATCAGAGAAATTTCACTGATAACTCTATTTACTAGCAAACCTCATTTGATTTCTATGGTAAGGTATGTAGAGAGATCCTACAAGATATGAACACAAATACATAAACTTGTTGAGCTTGTTCATCTTCATGTCATATTGAAAAGATAATCATCGGCATGATCTGCTCTATTGTATCACAGGCTTAGTTATGCTATTGGATGAAAATAAACCTTTAACCTCCACCAGGTTATCTCAAGGTTATCTCAAGCTGAAGAAATCTGCAGTGACATCCAAAACTATGAATAATTCATTGTTCAATTAGCATTCCTCCCTCCTGACACCTCAAAGGTGTAATAGCCTGGCTTTCAGCTCACTTAGTGGCGCACCTTCCTCACGATCTGAAGTTGCTGCAAGGTTGAGGTGAGGTGACACCAACCGCTGTCATACCGTACAGGATTAAAGTGTTTAATATGAGATCATTAACGTGGTTGATGGCTTTAGGATTAAATTCCAAAAAAAATTAAAAATTCCAAACATGACATCTAATCTCTAGACAGATAGACCATTTTAATTTTTTATGGTGCCTTTCAAAAGAGTGCTTAAGTCCATATGACAGGGATACAAAACATTTAATTTCATTTGTAATAATGACATAAATAAACAATGCTGGAAAACTACAGTAGTGGGAAAAAAAACATTTACTGAATAGCTTTGCATCTCTCTCTCTCTCTCTCTCTCTCTCTCTCTCTCTCTCTCTCTCTCTGTCTCCCTCTCACGTTCTTTCTCTCTCCCAGATTAAGAAGTTCTCTAGCATCACTGGGATGAATAACGTCTTCCGGCCTGTGCAGCCTCTTGGAAGCCGTGAAGTGTTAACGACTGTGGCCACACACAGCCACTCTTCGGCAGCCTCTTCATTGCCCTGCTGCCACGGCTACCTCTTCCTGATCCTGCTGTGTCTCTATGCTACTCTGTGGATAGAGCAGCAGTAGACCGAGGACTATGCTGATGTACGCACACACACACACGCATGCACACATGCACACACACATGTACACACACACACACACAAATGCACACACACTTGGTCATGTACGCACGCACGCACATATAGACACACACACACACACATACACACACATGCACACACACACATACACACACACACACAAACGTGCACGCAACACACACTGCACTCACTCACAAAATGTTTCATGAAACCCATTTTGATGTAAATTCATATTTAATTAAGTATTAACCTTTAATAAACTGCAATCACAGAGTAAGATGAGTGATATGTCTAGCATCAACAATACTGTAGCATGCGAGGGTGTAACAGTGCCTCCCTCTCTGTGGCGTGGGTGTGCTTGCTCCTCACCCTGTCTGAAGTATGCCTTTATATGCTTTTTTTTTTAAGTTGGCATGAGTAACCAATTTGGCTATTGTGTCGGTATGCAGTGGTGTGGTTTTTGTGCTGTGGTGTGGTGTGCCATGTGTATGACCTGCTACTGTGCTATGCTGCTGAGTAAACATCTTAAGGATTGTATTTATTTTTGTGTTGACTAAACAGGTATTAAATTTAAGCATCGGGAGGATCAGTATGAGCAGTGTGTTGTGTATTGATTCACTGCAGATAAGGGAAGGAATTAGAAAAAAAACACTGTTCATTCTCATCAGCAAATGATTGTACTGTACCGTGCTGAAGGGCCAAGTATGACTTATAATCAACAATCAACACTGTCATGTTCATTTACAACTCAGTGTCTGCCTTTTCTACGAGTGAATGACACACAGTGCATGTGGATTTGCCTCTCCAATGCGTCCACATTGCCACATTTTGCTCTTCAGACTCCAAGACATCTTGGTCAAGTCATTGATTTGCTTTCTGTTTCTAGCTTCCAGTCTCTCAAGACAGAGATCATTTTAGGTGTTGCATCTGGGGTTGACAACTCCGATTTATTTGACCCCCCCCCCCCCCTCTTCCACACACACACATACATACATATAATGTGCTTGATGTAGGTCATACAAAAAAATCTTGTAAATTCTTGCAAGTACAAGAAAATACAGTAAAGGTTATTCAGTTATTAGGATAATACATTTTAGCTGGTTGACAAACTCGTTTGCACGGTTAAATTAAAATGTTGAATGAATAATCGATGATGCATTACAGGCTGAATCTTTTCTGAGGTGTTGCACCAGAATAGGTTTGACCATTGTTTCTCTGGAAACAATAACAGTCATTTTGTCACGCAATTACTTACATTGCACAATACCTTTGTCACTGGATGATCGTCAGTGGATACAGACATCACTCTGTGTACTGTAGCTTTTTTTTTTAATTTGATTTGCTATGTTTAAAGATAATAATGAAATCAGCATCAATCAAATTGAATTTTTAAAGTGTATACACAACAGGGTATCCCACAAGCTTAAAATAAAGGTAATTTTACATTATTTTACTTTAGTTTGTTCAGAAATGTTCTTAGACGTAAAGACAATTAAAATGTATTTGCTTCTGCACGTGTACACCCCTGAGTAGAGTAATCCCACACTAACACAACTACTTCTGTTTTTAACTAAATGGGTTGCAAAACACTGAAGCTTTAAAAGAGTGATGAAGCGGTAACTGTGTAAATACAGCATTGTACTGTATTTAAAAATGCATGGATTTTCCAATGGATGCCCTTGAAAAAGATTCATTGTAATTCCACTGGACTTCCTTGAAGAAGATTTATAGTAGGTTATTTCCTGGAGTAGGCTGTAGAAACAAATAGATGTTCTACGTTTCTTACAAAGAAAGACACGGTTAGTGCCAACTTACAATATTAAACACAAAATGCAGCACACAAATATGACTGCAATCAGGAAATCGTGAGAGACACAGACACTGTAGCATGGACACAGATGACAGAAGGAAATGTATTGTATAACAATGAGACGCATCACAAGAGTTTTCCAGTTTTGCAAGTCAGCGTATTATTAAATAACTTCATTCTTTATGTTGTCAGTGATTGATTGGATTGGAATATTAATAGAAAACAGGCTGTCTAGATTGTCTTTGAAAGACATTAGCACTACCACACTATTCTCTTGACACTAGCACATGATTGTTAGCATAACGTGCTAAGACTAACACAGCACAGACTGAAACTAGGTCCTTATTAACCATCCATACATGTTATACAATGAATTAAAATGCACACATGTGCACCTAGTTTGTTTAAGCAATAAGCCAGGAGAGGCCATGGATGTGCACTTATTGTAAGGGTTTTTTCATTTAAGTTCGATGCAGAGTAATATGGAATTTTGTAATGGAATGATATGAGGACAACCTGCTTTGTTACTGTAATGCTTGATTTACAACGGCTTCCAGCCAATCACAGTCAAGGAATTGAACAAGCAGTTTTAGAAGTTGCGCTTCATGTCATGACCATCAGTGTGTTATTCGGTTCCGATGTGCAGACAGGAATTTATATGTGTGTAATACGGGCCTGTGCTATAAGTTAAGGGTCTTACACTGAATGTGTTGCACTCTCTATTAAATTTGTTATCATACACCTGGGCAGGCTTACCACACAATGACCTTGTGACATGAGACTGCATATGCATATGCTCTGAAATAACAATTGCAATGTCAAACTCATGACTCAGAAACAAACAAACAAAAACTGCTTCCAGGATGCGTGCAAATGTTTCCACACTGCCACTATCACCCTGAGCCTCGTCATAGCTGACATAGCCGGTGTGTTTGGGTTGGCTATGTGTGGTAGCAATACCCCTTGAGGCTTCAAACACCTGAGATGACAACGGCACTGTTGAGCGTAAGGACACAAAGCAAAGTCAAAGGAACAGTGATGAGTTTTGGTTTGAAATTAACAAACCAACAGTGTATGTCACGCTGTAGGCCATCAACCAACGGCAGCCATAGCAGCACAGATGTAACATTGCCTCCAGTTTTACCGTTGCTCTGAATGCTTTTAATGCTTTTAATGCACCATTTTGTTAGGATAAAAAAATGCCACTGTGCAGAGCTGGGGTGGGGCTGGGTACTATGACAGGTGTAGTTACCATCTGTCCATCAAATGCCATGCAATCCAGGTGACCATGGAGGTAAAGTCAAAACCAGTTTATCGTAAACACATATCAATTTGTTTAGCAAAGTGCATGAAGATATATACAGGGTGGGCCACAATGATGGGACACGTTTGAAACACTAGTGAAAGTGATTCCCATTTCTCATTGTGATCACACAGCACACTGTGCATACAATGACATTTAATTCTGCATTTAACCCATCACAGGTGGCAGATGTGACAGGTCACAGGTGGCAGATGTCACCCAGGGAGTAGTGTGTGGGGACGGTGCCATGCTCCTGTTGGTGTGGGGCATTGAACCTGTGACCCTTTGGCTGCATGACCAAATCCTGAATCACTAGCCCATGATTCCCCCAGTCTTTGGTTATAAAAATGAGTACCAAATACATTTATTTCATAACTGATATACAGGTTTTTTAGGGTTTATTCTGTTTCCACACACATTTATATATATTTTCTTCTGCCGGCATATGTGTTAGTGTCAAGGGCCAAAGGCAGCACCATAGTTTTTTTTAAAGCAACACTAAGTAGTTTTTTCAACCAAAATGATGTTTCTAAAATCGTTTCAGTGGTTCATCAATTTGTAACAGGGTGAAAGACACGTTTTCTTTGCCACCCTCCGTGGGCTATAACCGCACTAAGTACGTTTGAAGGAGTGGGCCATCTCTCTGTAGTTCAAATAAGAGACAATTCCGCTTGGCCCAACCTGTAGGACACCCGAAGAGGGAAACTACTTAGTGTTGCTTTAATGCCTCGAGTGTATAGCCTTCTCATCATGGTATCAGTGTACCAGCTGATCTTCCAATCCCCTTATCTATGTCCTCTTTTACAACCAGCTTCAGATGACTTCTGTGTACCGTACACACCATCATCGTTACACTGGCCACCACACCCTGTGACGCCAGACACGGGACCCCTATGCCGAGTGCCGACTTTTCGCTATATCTCAACTCACCGTCTTAGCGCGGGTCAGGCGGTATCCCACATGCTGCTGGGGACATACCATACCACAAACCAGAAAGACGAGACACGGATGCTGCTGTGACGGTGCTCTGACGCAGTGCGCTGCAGGCACAAAGCTTTCACTTGTCCACACATCACATGTAACGCAGCCAGGGAGTACAGTGAGTGACTTGTAGTGATGCCTGTGAGTACAGTGAGTGACTCAGACTCAGTGAATTTTATCTATTAAAGAAAAACAAATGATACGGTTGACAATAAGGGTACAGAACAGAGCTTGTTTTAGGAAAGAGAAAGAATAATAGTCCAGCTGTCTGAGGATAAAGGGAGAGAAATAAAACAGACAACTGGTTGGCACCAGTCAAGTAGTTGACAGTCCTCTTTATTTTAATTCAGTGTTTGAGGAAGTGCTTTTTGTAGACTGATCATTACAAAAAGATAAATAGAAACATATGATTAATGTACAAATGATATTGTGTTAATTATTTTTAAGACCTTTTCTCATAAAAAGACGGGGCACAGATCGAATGTGCCAACAACGTTGTACAGCAACACAGCATCTCTGCAGAATCACATCTGTTTGTAGGTCGTGTTGAGGTCTGTGTTTGAGTCATTAAGATTACATTGAAATCGTCCACTTTGTCAAATATCTATGTGGAGATGTAATGATGAATGAAGTCACTCATCAGGGAAGAAGTGTTGCTTAAAACAAAGCAAAATAAGCGGCGATGGCGTGAAGAACTAATAATAAACTACAAAGAAGTTCAAAAACAAAAGGATGAGTGCATGTGTATTTTTTCTTCAACAAAAGAAAGGATGAAGACATCTTTGAAAGGGGGATTTACACCATTGTGTGTAATGGTGACTGGTTGGTAATTAAAATTGCACACAATCAAATACGAATACTAGTAGGAGTATGGAAACGTTATTGTCCACAACAAGACATTTGTCTTCCATTTTACCATAGTACAAACAAACAATAGACATCTCATTTACTAGCATGGCACTACACAAGCATCACACACACATGCAAACACAAACACAACATTTTATATAAAAAAAACCAAAGAAAAACCTATGAGAAAAATGCTGAATCAACATAAACGGGCAATCTATTTAATTCCATTAGGGACAAAGGTTTTTTTTTATGTTCTTATTGGCACTGGGCACCCTAAAATGCCTCACTAAGTGGAGAAGAAGTGGACGATTTTCTTCCATCTTCCATTGTTCCTGACTACACGCCATTCACTTCATTAGCATTAGTTTCAATCAGGTGTGTTTTTATGTGAATAATGGGCCTGTATATTATTAATACATTAAAAACTTACTTAGGCACATGCATCTCCCTGTATGTATAAAGGTAGTACGCGTACTCCGTGTCCCTTTACACCTCTGTCAGCTTATGTCCTCCTTTTTGTAAGTCGCTTTGGATAAAAGCGTCTGCTAAATGTAATGCAATGGAATGGAATGGAATAGTAATAAGCAGGACACTCAGAGTCAATCAATCAGAGATCATAGGCACTGGTGCGTTGGAGGGGAAATGAAACTTAAATTCCCATAATTCCCAGGGCTCTGCACTTGTGTATGTGTGTGTGTGTGTGTGTGTGTGTGTGTGTGTGTGTGTGTGTGTGTGTGTGCGGGTGTGTGTGTGTGTGTGTGTGTGTGTGTGCGTGTGTGCGTGTGTGTGTGTATGTATGTGTGTGTGGAAAGTGGGGGAGGGGATGGAAGGTTGCTAGTATTATATGAGGGCTCTCAGGTCACATACAATGACATATGCAACCAATGAGCATTCAGGTTCAAATTTCCATGTGGCCTAGTAAAGAAAAACCAGATGACTTCTATAGCATAAGGCAGCACATTGCTTCCTGGTCTGTAGGCAACTTGTAGACAGTTGGACTGAAGCAACAGACACTGAAACAACGTAGAACTGCAAAGAAGAGAATAATGATGTTTCAGTCGACCATTAATGGCACATCAACCTTTAAGCTCTGCCTAAATGCAATGACGAATGAATTACCTTCCTTTCTGAACATGACCTGAAAAAAGCTTAACCAAAGTAGTCAGACTTTCCAAGAATTTAAAGGTGATAACCACAGAGACAAAAATGAAGTTTATATCCTGTGAATGAGTTGGGCAGACAGGACAAAGAGAAAGGGGCCTTTAAAGAAGGGAAGGCTGCTCCCTCACTAATGATAGTGAGACTGCAGGTCCCGATAAAGGTTCCTTAGTGTATTCTTGGTGATTTTGTCTCCTCAACTGCTCTCTGTCGATTACTGTGACTCTCTCTAACTGTCAGACACACACAATACTACTGCACTGTATATGTGCTGTTTATTAATGACTATATTAATGTACTGTCTATTAATGCAATTGGCAGACAAGGCATTTACATACCTAATTTTGTCTATACCAACTTTTTAATGACCTATTGCAGTAATACAAATGTAAGTTACCAAGACCCTGACTTAACTGGAAAAGTGTAAGTAACCAAGTGTCACAGGGAAGCTGGAGTTTCAGAGAACTGAAATTCCAGCCAAGAGCCATAGAATGCAAGTCCCCACCAGCACGTAGCCTAGATATCGTCTGTCCTGCCTGAAGGACAAAACTGCTGAGAAAGTTGACCCCTGGGAAACACCTCAATGAACTGAGCTCAAGACTTGGTTATCCCTGATTGTATTATTCTATATTGCCCAAATAAGACGGCCTTGCTAACAGAAAACAATTGTTGAATTTCGACTGCGTACAACAAATAGGTATGACCAAGGGGTCATCCAAATCAAACAAGCCTAACCAGTCTTTGTTCCTCAAACACCGGAACAACACCAGTTGGCCAATCATAACATCGTTGTCTATCAGTGTGGCCAAATGCCTCCACCCTCGAGGAAATATTGCGCACTGAGCGAAGTGATGTGCAATTAAAAATAGCAGTAGGCTAATCAGAGAGGAGTTTGTAATGTCTGTCAATCTGTTTCTCTCCGAACGAATAACAACGTAAACTTTTGCCTCAGATGATGTAACCTCAAGTTAGTAAGAGCTATACGACTATTTGCCCATAATTCGTATTTTTCTTCTGTTTTTGTCTGTAATACGCTTCTTTTGACACAAGTTCAATCTAAACTTACATAAGTCGGAAGCTTGCGTTTTAGAACCGCTATGCGTGGGTCTGCTAAGATACTTTGATAAGACCAGGTGATAATATGGAGAGACCGAAAGAACAGGTGTACAGAGATGCTAAAGATGGGAGGGGCACCGTAACTATACCTGCAGACATGTGTCCTGATAAAGGTCTCTGGGGGGAGGTACATTGTCCCGAAACAACTTCAGGTTATATTATAAGGCAGTTGTTTGACAGGTTGTCTATTTGGAAAGAGGTCAGTATCTGTAGGATTTACTCTCTCCAAAGGTAAGTCAAAACGTACGATGTTTTCAGTGTGTGTATTCTGATTAAATACGTTTTTAATTAACACAGGTGTTTCACCGAGGTTGCTATTTTATTGCTACGGCATTTCAAGGACATTTACATTATTTAGAACATTTTACAACACATTTAATTCCGCGTTTAACGCAAACATTCAGTTTACTGTGATTAATTACTGACATGTACCACTGTGCTTCCTTTTGCAGTTCTACTCATTCAATGTGTTTCTTTATCTGTTTTTGTATGGTTTTAGATGAAATACATTTGTGTGATAAGTGTTCTTGCCTGCTTGCTCCCTGTGGCGTTGGGAGCTACTGTAGGTAAGTTACAAGTGTGATTGATTTATTCATTAAATAGCATTATGCGTATTTATACTTCTTAACTATTTATTATTTATGTAGGCTAATACTTCATCTTGGTATGGTCATGAAAGTCATGGAAACAAAAATGCAAACAACCAAACAAACAAATAATGTAAATAAAAAAATAAACTAGCTGTATCTTACTTCTTACAGAGTTTTGCTACCATCTAACATCATGCAGTAAGTTGAATTATTTGATTTCTTCATTGTGTGCATGGATAAAGCTTGACATAAAAGAAAGTATTTACAGTGAGATTCAGAATGTCATTTTAGGTTCACATGGGATAGGGGTCAGAATTTGACAACAGTGCTCAATTAAGTTGCCAATAGCAAAAAACCTTTGAATGTTGTGGTGAAAGATGGTATTCATTTTTTGTCAGTTATGGTATTGCCATGAGTAAAGATGTGAACAATATGAATATATAAACAGTAAAAATAAGCATAAAGGTTCACTTATCAAATGCACCTTTTACACACATTCTCTCTCTCTCTCTCTCTCTCTCTTTCTCTGTCTCTGTCTTTGTCTCTTTCTTTCTGTCACTCTTTCTCTCTCTTTATCTCTCTCTCTCTCACACACACAAACACTCACACACACACAACTTTTAACACTTAACAACAAGCAGACTTAGGCTCAGCTGCATATTACATTTAAAATATTTATTTCACACTTCAATACACTGTTCTCATCCTTTCCTTTCTTTGCCCCACACAGATGATGCCAAGTGGCCCACGCTCTTTCCAGCGCACTGCAATGGGAGTCGCCAGTCCCCCGTCAACATCGTTAGCGCCAATGCTGTGAGCGATACCAGTCTGGGGGCTTTCACCCTCCAAGGCTTTGACGACACGACGGCTATGTCTAAGATCAAGAACACTGGCGGAACTGGTAACTTAACATACTTGACACACTTAACAGCGTAATGAACAGCCTACTTCCACTGCGAAATTTACCAAACAGTCATCTGCTAGTCATTCTGGTTTTCCTCTCAGTGATGCCTACGTGCTGCATGTAGGTACTAATTCTCTCTCTCTCTCTCTCTGTGTCTCTTTCAAATTCAAAACTGAAATTCAAAGTTGCTGTTGAAATACAGCGTTGCCAAAGCATAGAAAGAAGTGGAATATCATATTAACTTGCAAAATAACATTGAAGCATTAAAAAAATGTTTGGGGAGGCTGGAAAAAGGGATCGATGGGATAAACAGTTGTATCTCCCTCTCTGCCTGTCTCCTCTCTCTTTCTTTCCTCTTATTTCTCTCTCTCTCTCTCTTTTAGTAAAGGTTGAATTTAACTCTGGAAAGGCAACTGTGAGTGGAGGTGGCCTGTCTACCAGCTATGACACCTTGCAGTTCCATCTGCATTGGGGGAACACCAGCTCAGTTGGGGGGTCTGAGCACACTGTGGATGACACACGCTACCCCATGGAGGTACTTACCTTTCAGACAGATTGTCCTCGCACAGGACGTTTCGGATTTTTAACACTGCACAGGCTGACCACCACAAGCATATTCTTTGCAATCCACGCACAGTTTTAGACAAACAATCACTAATTTCACTTCATGCCCTACTCTACCCAGCATGTCTATGAATGTGACAACAAAACATCCTTGTATCCTCGTTTCTTTTTGTGAAGGTCATTAAGTCAAGGGAAAGTCATTTTAAGAAATGTCCATGCATATACACAGATCTGTGTTCTTTAAGTGAAGTCTCTTAACCCGCTTTTTTCTTCATGTTCATCCCTTTTCTAGCTGCACATCGTGAATGTCAAGAGTTCTCATAATTTAGATACAGGTGCTGCCATAGCCGATGGTACAGGTTTGGCTGTTCTTGGCTTCTTGATTGAGGTATTGAGCGCAACAATGCACTGACTCATCCTAAACATTTGTAAAAAAAAATATTGGGGAAAAAGTGAATGTATTTGTGCCTAATTAAGAATTTCTATTCTCTACTTTGTCTAATCACAGGAGGACTCCAACACAACTGATCAACCAGCAAGCTGGAAGACACTAGTATCTAAGTTGGACAGCATCTTATTAAAGGGTAAGGGAGTGGTTTGTGTGATCTTCGGTAATTTAGTGCTTCAAACACAGCAATTAAGACAAGAAATATGTCCTTGGCACACCTGTGGGATGTGAATGGAAATGATTATAAATAAGATTAATAACTAGGCCTGTTCTTCAAGACAAACAAGTACCACCAGTTTCAGTTCCATTACCTCTGCTGCTCTAGATGTCAGGAGTAAAATGTGACCTAGAAAAAAACCAATTAGGTACTCTGAGATGATCATTTTTCTGTGTCATATTGAAATCTCTTTTTGACTTTTGGGTCAATTTTATATATTTTATTAACATGCAGGTCAATCTACAAGCATCACTGGTATCTCCCTGAATGACCTGATCAGTGGCGTTGACCTGACAGCGTACTACAGATACCTTGGTTCTCTCACCACTCCAACCTGCAACGAGGCCGTAGTTTGGACTGTTTTTAAGAACCCAATCAAACTCAGCAAAAATTTGGTATGTCTGCATTCGTCCAGTAAATATGTTACCTGATGTGATTACACTATTGTTCTACATGTAGAATCTGTGTTTAGACAGACAAGTAAATTGTTCTTCTGAAGACACCAACATGCCATATGAGCAGCTCATGGAGCTATTGGGCTTTTGTGGAAGCTTATGAGGAGTTGTCTTAATCACTCTCTCCACGGTTTTGCATATCTTTTCTTGGACTGCTGATGCCAAAAGTGACTTGCAGTACAAATTGTCCAGTACCTGACAATTGAAATGTGTTGTTTTTTAGTTATAGAAATCACAAATAAGTCCCCCTTTCCTCTGTCTTGCAGAGGTGTCATAGTAACAGGAGAAAATTACAATCTTCAATTTGGTTTGGTGTTAAGAAACATTCAAATGATCTTAGATTAGTCTCTTATGTGAAGACTGACCACAGGCACATTTGCTGCTCAAACATTTTTCCAAGAACAAACATTTTACTTTTGTGAGACAAACTTTAAAAAACAAAATGTTTTCCTGACATAGGGCACAAACAAACAAACAAACAAACAAAAAAAATGTCAAAATGGTTCACACGTCATCTGCTTCTCCTCTTTTTGGACATTCTAGAAGCAAGAATTCATTCTAAAATTCTATTCATTCATTCTAGAATTCCACACTATACTCTATGGGCCCCAACAGTCTTTAGAACTTTCATCTTCCCAACATTCCCATGCCCGATGTAACGGTCCCCCTTTAAAGGTTAATGTCTCTGAATTTCAGATTGACGCCTTTAGCAACACTGTGCGCATTGACAACACCAGCAGCTCAGAACTTATGACCAATGTGTACCGCAATGTCCAGCCCCTCAACGGCCGCCAAATCTCTCAAAGCGCCACTTTGGGTAAGGAAAAGTTTTTGCTTTTCAATTTATTTTCTTCTATAAAGGCATTTTGTGTATGTGTAAGTGCTTTACAGTTTGGCAAGGTCACAACAAGACAACATTTCTTGATGGCATTGGACTGCAGACCTTGCCAAACTGTAAAGCATTTTGAGCTGCATCTTGTATGTATGAACTGTGCTATACAAGTAAAGGTTTTTTTTTTTTTCTCAATTTTTTTTGCATTTTACTGATGTTGTTTCTCAGTGTGAACATTCATTTAATAGATACAAAAAAGATATGTATATTTTTACATGTTGTCTGACCTATATTTTTTTTACTCACATCACTCTACCACATCTCCTACAGAATATTGCTACCATGATTCATCATGCCGTAAGTCAAACTTTTATTGTGATTTATCAACATATACTGTAACATTAAAAGAGTATCATTTAAAAAAGCTAGTTTGAGAGATTTAAAGGCGCCATTGAGAGATATAAAAAACAGTATAACTATTTTTACTGGAAGTAAATCCAAAGTCTTAAACCTTAAAGCAGGAAAACTGAGTTTTCAAAAACAAGGTAATTCTAAAATTCCACATTCACTATAAACACGATAGTTTTAGGGCCATCCTCCCAACATACCAGTCATGCTGATGTGACAGCATCTTATATATAGACTACCCTGGTGACTATAGCAGGCACGCAACTAAGGCTTATCCTTTACACAAAGGAACCGGCCACACCAGACGCATATTCTCTGCACACAGAGAAAAAAAAAAATAGCTCAGTCTTTTACACAGATGCGTATCGGCATCGTGACTGGACTGCTACCACTTGAGATCAGATTCCACTACCCGTAGGTAATGGCCTGCTTATCAAACCGAAGAATTCGACAGCACAGCTCATTTACAAAGGAATTTCAGTGATTTAAATCAGGAGATGTTGCAACTGATCTAAAACACAGATTAGATAATCTCTCAAGCCTTTTTTTAAGGAGATAACGACGGTCTTAGTAAAAGTGGACCTCACACTTTTTTCTGGTGTGAGATGTAGCTTTTGTGTGTGTGGTAAATGGTACTGGACGCTAAAAAACTACAGTACACACCAGAATGAGCAACTTTATTCCAAACAAATCAATTCACTCAATTCAAAACCTGTATTTTGAGGCTACAAACTAGTACCACATATTTCAAATCACCTGTGTGCCTAATACATGTTGTACTGGATTGTAGCTTCTGAAGTCAGGTTGCTGATCACTGCTTTTACCTAGTTGTGTACAAATGTGTCATTGCAATTCGAGCCACTCTTTTTTTCATCCAGTAATAGTTGTTGTCACTTAGTACGTAGAAGGCACAGCAACTTTAGAAGGTAAAACCTGGCCAATGCCACGGTTCAGAGGCTGAACAATATTACGTGTTCGATGTGTTTTGCATTTTTAAAGTGTTCTAGGTCATTTTAGTAGACACCATAAAGGGAGGATATATGACTTATTAGTGGACAAATTATGTTTGGTAGGAAGCTGGATACAATGACACACTTTGCACATCAAATCTCACCTGCATATTGCATTTTACATCTATTTCAACTTAAGAGGTTGTGTACAATGTGATTTTTATAAATGCTTGACAAAAATCGATTTTCCATCCAGTACAACTTACGAACACCATTCACCATTCCCCTCCTCTCCCTCTGTCCCCCAATCAGATCCCGCGGTGTGGAACACGGCCTTTCCGTCCTTCTGCAACGGGAGTCGGCAGTCCCCCGTAAACATCGCTAACGCCGTGGACGACTCCAGTCTGGGGGCTTTCAGCTTTACTGGCTTTGATGACACGGCTGCCATGTCCAAGATCAAGAACACGGGCAAAACTGGTAACTTGACAGACAGACTTGTGCGTTTCGGACAGACTTGTGCGTTTCGGAAAGAGAGCAAATAGCATCCGCTAGGCATCCTGACACTACTCTCAGTGATGATTATGTGATGCATGTAGTAGATAGTGATTCTCTCTCTCTCCCTCTCTCCCTCTCTCTCTCTCTCTCTCTCTCTCTCTTTCTTTCTCTCTCCTCCCGCTTTCTCTCTCTCTTTCTCTCTTTGTGTCTTTCTCCCTCTCCATCCATCCATCTCTCTCTCTCTCTTTCAGTGAAAGTTGAGTTTAAGACAGGGATGCTGAGTGTGAGTGGGGGTGGCCTCTCTATCCGCTATGACACCTTGCAGTTCCATTTGCACTGGGGGAACACTAGCTCAGCTGCCGGGTCTGAACACACCTTGAATGGCCAGCAGTTCCCCATGGAGGTACACTTCTGCAAGTTTTTCTCTTTTTTTTTTTTTGTAAAATGTAACCAAGTACAATATTATTTTGTAGAGGTCTTCATGCATACAGTATCTGCACAGATTTTTTTTTGCCATTGAAATAGTGAAGTCCCTAACGTGGTTCTAATTTCCTGTTTGTCTGTGCCTTTCAGTTGCACATTGTGAACGCCAAAAGTACACACAATGGAAATATATCCCAGATCGTACAGGACGGCACTGGTCTGGCTGCTCTTGGCTTTTTCATTGAGGTATTGTGTGCTATAGTGTACTTAACTTGCTCTGAATAAGAGGCATCAATCCCAGCTTTAGACAGTAAAAAACTCTGCCAGATATTTGTTCCAACTGTTTACTGAACTAGTTAATTCCAATGAGTACACCAATCATGAGACAGGTAGATTGGCAGATTTGTGAAATCTCCTCTGTTAAGTGCACAGACAGAAGGAATACATTGCAGGGTTTTTTCCTTTTTGAAGCTGAAATTGACACCTCTGCCATGAATGCATCACTACGGATCATATGGGAATGCTTGAACGAGTATGTACCTTTATAAAGAGTTCCCAATCTGTTGTGTTCTACAATAGGTTGAATCGGGCTCAACTGACAAGCCAGATAGCTGGAAGACCCTTACCTCACATCTGTCCAGTATCAGCAAAAAGGGTAAGGGTGTGTGCTTTGTGTTATCAAGGCATCATCTGACAGTTTTGTGTCAGTGCGGTGAACTCGAATTATAATAATAATAATAATGATCTTTACTTGTATAGCACAATTCATACATACAAGATGCAGCCCAAAGTGCTTTCCAGTTTGGCAAGATCACAACTAGGAGGCAAGCCAGTTATGGAACTAAAGTTCTTCCTTATGTCCATTTTAACCTTTGGCCTTCAGGCTGTAATAAGTTCACCTTTGAGACCAAGTCAAAAAATGGTACCAAATTAAAACGTCAATATATTTACATATAAACTTGTTAATCAGCTCATCATTAAGTCCAAGTGAACGTTTGTACCAAATTTAAAAGGAATGAGATGTTGCTTTTGTGGTCGTTTTGTCAGCTTCTGTGTCCATTGGAGATCTAGCCTTCACTTGGGGTACTCTGTTGTTAATTCCAATCCTCTTCATTCATTACATTAGTACATGGCATTACACTTAGCAGACACTTTTATCCAAAGCAACTTACAAAAAGGAGGACCTAAGCTAACAGAGGTGTAGAGGAACACAGAGTAAGCACACTGCCTCCATACATACAAGAAAATGCATGTGCCAAAGTAAATTCCCAGAGCAGGGACACTACAGACACACATACAGTACTTCCTATGCAGGAAGAATTATACAAGCACGAGGCACCATTCCTTATCTTACATGTATATTTATTAGATTAAATGAATTGATATGTTAAAAATGACTGACTTTTTTTTTACCTCCACATACAGATGACTACACAAACATCACTGGTATCTCCATGAATGACCTGATCAGTGGAGTTGACCTAACATCGTACTACAGATACCTTGGTTCTCTCACCACCCCTAACTGCAACGAGGCTGTAGTTTGGACCGTGTTCAAGGACACCATCAAAGTCAGCAAAAATTTGGTATGTCTCTTTTCATCCCCACAATGTTTGTTTTCTAATTACATTTATTTGTGTTACGAGCAAAATGTTTTACTAGAGAAACAATACAATTACAGAAACCAGTTTGTCTTATACCATTCAGGTCATAATAAATGTGTTTAGTTATTGACACCAGGCACATGTTCTCCCTTTACAAGTAAATATCTTACAGCTTATTTGCCTTATCTGTCTCTGAATTTTTCAGATCGACCTCTTCAGCACCACTGTGCGCATTGGAGACGACAGCTCGCAGTTTGCCGTCAACACGTTTCGCCCTGTTCTGCCTCTCAATGGCAGACAAATTAGCCAGACCAAAGCCGCCACAACAACCTCAGCCTCTGGGACCATCTCTGCAGCCAAGGCCTCATTGGCTCTTGGGCTTGGAGCACTGTATGCTATCCTTCGTCTCTGCTAGGAGTCAGGAAGGGGGGGTAATGTCCCCCACGAAAGGATCTGGCTTTCAGCAAGGATGGATAGGATAGGTTTAGTTTTTAGTTGATTCTGATGATGGGCTTGGAGTGCATTCTCAGGGATATGAAGTGAAATGAAGTAGCTGTTTTTGCGGTGCTGTCTCCCAGAGGAAAATATTACTTCTTAGAACAGTCTTTTTGTTTTGTTTTTTTAGAAATAAATACGATCTTATTAAATCCTCCCTAGGGGTAAAGATAAATAATCTGCCAAATATATAAGATCTCATTTGTTTTCTGAAAGACAAAAAATCAAGACAATTCTAAAAAGCAGTATTTTGCCCTGGGCTTACACCTGTTTTATTTGAGGGTGGGTGTGGGTGAGGTGTTGCTTATTGAAACTGCTGCTGCTATTGTTTGGGCATTTATGTCTGCCAGTCTCTGACATTATAGCTTCTCATAGCAGGAAAAGACTTGTGAAAAGTCTGGTCTGGAGCCAAGATGGCTTGTGTCCTCGGGGTTTCCTCACCCCTCAGGTACTGTGCTCATGTTGACAGTGGCATTCATGAAAATAAACGAACCATGCTAATTTCCCTTTCATGTAACTATTTAATCCGCTATACTTATCCAGTCTGTTTACCAGTTGAAGTTGAATGAAGGCTAGCAGACTCTTGTCAAAAGTGATTTTTCTTTTTGATTTGACAGAGATCTGAAGGAAAGCACTATGTATCATTTATGTTGTTATTTACTTTTTGTTGTTGTTTTTTTGTCATCAAGTATGACACAGATGAGGTGAATGAAGAAAACTTTTTTAAAAAATAGTTATTAATTTTAAAATAGTCAAAACTGAATGTCTCACATGTTTTAATGGACTACTGTCTGCCCACCAAACAGGCTTAATTTTATTACTATGTGCTGAATGTACATGTAAGGGTGAAGGGGTAAATGTTGTATTCTGAGGTACAGTGACCATTACTGACTATTTGCTGTTGTTGTTTTGCACAATGTAAACCTTCCTCTACTGTATATGTATGTCTTAATGAAGTCATTTTGTTACCTGACGAACCTCATCATAAAAATTAATATATTTTTTCAAGGGTAACAATAACAGCCTCGTGTGTCTTGTGTGGTGTTTGTTGTTTGTGAGAGTGTATCACAGAGATGGAGTGGACTGGCGACACATTATAGTATATTGAAGAGTGTACTTAGCCCTGAAATCACTTCATAATCTTCTCCTGTGTGTGTGTGTGTGTTTGTGTGTGTGTGTGTGTGTGTGTGTGTATGTATGTGTGTGTGGTTGTGTGCGTGTATGAGTGTGTGTGTGTGTGTGTTTCTTATTTCAGAGAGTCAATGTTAGTCTAGGGTGAAACGGATAACTTGCATTGTGCAGAGGGTGCACTCAGTGTTCAACACTGAAGTATTTATTTTGCCAAAGCACAAATATTACACAGTGTTGCCTTTTGACTGGCTCACGCACTGTGGACAAATGTGGAAGTAGGGAAACAGTCGAACAGCAAGAGTGGTCAAAGGAGGACAACTCCTAACACCAGCTCACATTGAATGACCCACAACTGTGCCTCCATATGGCCCAATCAGGGTGGACGTTAGGACAATCCTAACAAAGGGCACAGCATCGATAGGACAGGAGACCCTTTCAGGATAATATTAATATGAATTTTATTAACGTTAAATATTCCTTCATTGGCAACACAATTTCTAGCTGCGTCCCTGGTCTTGCTTCCATAAGTTCACCCAATGGCAAAGAGGGCAAGTGACACAGCATTCTCTATTCTGAGGGCACAGCATTGATAGGAGACACTTTCAGGATAATATTAATATTATTTTTATTAACGTTACATGACCCAAGAATTATATTCCTTCATTGGCACCGCAATTGCTCGCTTACATAAGACACAGGAAGGGACAGTTGAGAGTTAAAAGGTCAACTTGAAGGTTAAAAACAACTTTTGTCAATATTTTTCATTGTTGAAAATGCCACCGTTCAATTAAACAATAGTTACCATTCTATTGGGGCATTGATATAGAACGCTTAAAGTTTATGCCAGAATTTTAGAACTACTTTCCATAGTTGAAACTTTCAACTGAATTAATGCATACCCTGCCAGCCAATCAGAAAACAGCATTTTCTATCCGGGCCATAAGAACCTATATCAGAGTCATAGGAAAAGATATGGAGGTAGTTAACGCTGAAGTACCCTTGTTTTTAAGAAGTACTGTGTGCTTATTTATAAAGAAATGTAACCTTTAAATAGCACTTCGGATACTCCCTCTCTGACCACTAGGGCCCCCTCCACAGTATCAGAATTAGTTTGTAATCATCGAATCTGTAACTATCAGTTCTAACATAGACAAACCAATTATCTATAATAATTCATTCATTCATTCATTCATCAGACAGACAGTTATAGATCTTGCTATTTAAAATATTAATATATAACCACATATAAACATATACTAATATATAAACACAGTGTGCAGAAAAGCGAGGGCATTTTCATATGCTATTTTTTAACATCATCTCAATGCACTATAGAAAATCTATACAATTGCTTCAATTCTAATTAATTTCACTGCCCCTTTTCCTGTGTGTTTACTCTATGTTCACCTATGCCTGCTCAATATTACTTTCCCACCTTATATTGTTTTAAAAAACTCAATTGTCTTTCTTTTCCTAAAATCTCCTGCTGTTTCTGCTTTCCTGGTAAACTTGGTTTTAGGCATGTTGGACCAGCACCAGATGAATGCAAATGGAGATTATTTGCATTACTGTAACAAGACGATTATTTCAAAAAGCTTAATCCTACTACTGGGGAAATGTCAAATTTAAGAACATTTACGAATTTGAGGCTTATTGAACCAGATCAACAGTTTGCCATATGTTAAAATCGAATGTAAAGTTTGGATATTTACCATCTGCAGTATATGTTTTCTTATTTAGGTTCCTATATGGTAACCTTACTGTAAACAGATCTCACATAGTAATTATATACTCTAATCCTCTTATATTTCACTAAAGGATGTAGTGCATAGCCTTTCCTACACAAAACACAAACACAAAACACATTAAACCCTTAAACCCTTAAAACTGTGTTTAAAGCGTATGGAAAAACGAGCTTTCAAATCTCTGGCCTGAAACATGATACTACATCTACAGATTTTTTCCCCTGTTCTTATTCCGTCTATTATGACAGTGTCTCTGAGCTCAGTGATGCTAAGTAGATTGTAAGCCTGAAAATGGCTGTGTCTATTGTTAAGTAATAGTGGGTTGTGGAAGTGCTTGTCGAATGAGCTTTGTGCACTTTTCTGCTGTGCTCCATAAAAGAATTCCAGCTATAACTTACAATTTGGCCAATTGATCTCCTCACCTTTGTTCTGTATCGTTCACTTTCACCACTTCGCTTGTGATGCTAGGCATACTGAGATCAAGTACACAAGGAACAGGTATGGACTTCGACTCCTATACATCCTTTAAATACGATCATCTCCTGTATTTTCATTCCTGTCTTTTCATGTTCTGACTTTTTTTTTCCACAAATAAAAAGTTCAGATGGTCAAATGATTTCACACAGTATAAGGATTTCACAACTTCATGGTAATGTCAAAAGTTCCAGAAGGAATCTGCCTGCTATATTATGTAAAAATATGGTTTGACAATAAAAGTTAAGAACAGAAGCGTTGTGCGTGGTACATGAGGCTATTAATCACTAAATGTAACAAAGGTCTTTGGTGGGTTAAACTGTGTGTTTTCAGGTCAAGTAAATCAATCAATCAATAAATACATACATGGGGAAAAACAGTTTGTGCATACTTACTTGACACTGAACAGGCTGAAAAGATTGAAAACCACATTAAGGTTACAGATTTCAAATACAAAACTAAGTATTCAGGCCTACAATTTTGGGGGAGGGGAAACACCCTCTACCATTTGCACAATGTATTAGTCCAACATATTGAGGTCTTTTGAAAAATCAACACATGGAATTCTGTGTGTTTAGTACACATGAGACTGGTGTTCGTGTGAAATGTCAAGGGCCATTTAACATAAATTAGCTATCTCTGGCAACATACTGTAGAGAAGATAAGTGGCTAAACTCATCAATCACTCGTGTTTGCTTATGTATCAGTCCAGTACATCTACTCATGTGCTAAAGGCACATGACGCAAGATAAGGCAGGAGCAGAGGTGTCAGTCCCGGGTTCAGAAAGTCAAAACCCTGCCACGTTTTCCTTCTACCACAGGTGACTTCACTGAGTAGCTGATCTGCCTGTCTTGAGTGCTCATTATGATCAGCTGACTCAGTGCTGGTTGGATCAAATTTGTGGCAGGGTTTTTTACTTTCTGAACCCGGGATGGACACCTCTGGACAGGAGCGATGATAATGTTTCCCTCATGTAGTAGCACCTTTTTGAAACTGAAGATCGCTTTACGGACAATTTAGCCAAAAAGAAAGGGGCAGTGCCAGAGCTTGGGGCCAGTGCTGTTGTATGACCTTCTTACGCAAGGAAAAGAGTTAGAGGGTAGGAGGTTAAGAGGTTATGGCCAGAGCATCTGAGAGAGAGAGAGAGAGAGAGAGAGAGAGAGAGAGAGAGAGAGGGAGGGAGGGAGAGAGAGAGAGAAAAGGAGGAAGTGTAATGGGGTTACGAAATACAGTAGCATTACTGTATTCTACTTGGATGTGCTGTGTTTGCCCGCAGATACACCTCCCTCGACAATCAGTTGAGCAATTCCAGGTATTCTCACCTGATGACACCAGTCGATAGCAGCAGCAAACAATGTTACAGCATGGATAACACTGGGGCCAATGGCACACACAATACTGTAGTAGAGCAGACATAGGGGCGCTGAAAGAGACACAAAGTCTCCTGACAATTCAGGGAAATACCTTTATTTCATTTTTTTTTAGACATTGCAGAAGAATTTCGATGTACCTTAGAGATACTTTTCTTTCAGATATTTGCAGGTCTGCAGTTTTGCCAGAGAACATTACCCATTCAAACACTTAGTTAGAAAATATTGGCATGAGGTAATTATGGCAATTGAGGCAATAATTAAAGGTAATATCTCTTTTATGTATAATTCCATTCTCAACCACAGCATGCCTTCAACAGAGAAAACTTCTTAGGCAACAGAACCACATCTGAGAGCCCTGCCTACACTTTATTCATACCTCCTCTCTTTGTCTTTGACGGTGCCTAATTCAGTTCAAGGTTTAGGAGACACTTATTCTAGGAGACTGCAAAGTCTGCAAAACCTTCACCTCTTTTGTGTTGGGTGAAGAAAAATCATGCATTTCTACTCGGCTGAGGTATTCCAAGAGCAAAGCATCTAACAAATTTTACTATATTTGTTAAAACCCCTTTTTAAGATTTATGGACAATCTTCTTTTTTCTTGACTATCATATTACAAAATGGTCACAGATGGTACATTGGGTGCACATTACGGAATCACTTAAGATTTGTGTCAACAATAAGTCAATTAGCAACAGACATCAATGGGTGTCTTGTCATACCACACAATTTTGCCTTCGAAGATGAATTTTTCCCTTTTTTGTGCGTGTGTTTTTTGTATTTTTATTTATTCATAAATCCTTCTTTGTATGTAGCTTTCTGTAGCCTACTTGGCATACCTATAACATAACTGTACTCTGGGGTGAGTGGAGGAGCTGAGATGTTTTTGTGTTTGTAAAAAATGGAGAAAATAAAGTTAAAAAAAAAAAAGGTCTCTTGTCAGGGCAAACTTCTCCAAAACTTGTCTGTGAAGGTTCTCAAGTTGTAAGCAACTGGACTTCTTTTAGTAGCTTGAAGACATTTCATCTTTCATCTTAAAGGCTTCTTCAGTTCTAGCACTGAGGGTAGGGAACCTCTAAAATTTGTTTTCTATTGAGTATTTGCAATGGTTTAGCAAGTTTACCATGCAGTAATCTGTGCATGATATTTTTTAGATTCAGGTTTCTTTGTACATTTTATCTGTTTTGAATATTGTGTGATACTTGTTGAGTCAAAAAGCATTCCTAATGGGAGGATCACCCAGTGGGCATGTCATCATAAAAAGAATGCTGTTTGGAATGTAGGCTATCTGTCATAATACATTACGTAAGGGATAACAAAAGTCAAAGTCAAGTCAAAGTCAACTTTATTGTCAAAAACCATATGTACAGGCACACACAGAATTTAAAATTGCAGTGCTCCCTTGCCCCACAGTGAACATAAAACGTCTTATAAACAAGACAATAAAACATGATGACAAAACATAACAATATAAACATAGGAAAAAGTACAATAAGGCTTGTATATAATACAAATAGGATGTGCTAAAGCTCAAATGGTGCTATTTAAGCAGCAGTGCAAAAAGAAAAGTTTACATTGAAATTACTGTGGAGCAGTGGAAAGGGAACTCCACAGGGGAGAGATGTTTTTTTGGTGTGGAGGGGAGAGATGTGTCTTAGGTGAGTTTCACCAGACTGGGACGCTTACACTAAGAACAATGGGAAAGGGAAGTGGTGTGTGTGGGAGGTCAGAGGGGGGACGGAGGACAGGGCAGGGAGAGAATTCAGCCTTAGGTAAGTTTCACCAGACTGGGACACTTACCCTAAGAACAACGGGAGAGGGAAGTGGTGCGTGTGTGTGTGTGTGTGTGGGGGTTGTCAGATGGGGGAGGGAGGGCAGGGCAGGAAGAGAGTTCAGCATCCTGACAGCTTGGTGGATGAAGCTGTCTTTCAGTCTGCTGGTCCTGGCCCGGAGGCTCCTCAGTCTCCTTTCTGATGGCAGCAGACTGAAGAGGCTGTTGGATGGGTGGGTGGGATCACCCGCAAAGCAGAGGGCTTTGCAGGTGAGGCGGGTGTGGTAGATATCCTGCAGGGAGGTGAGAGACACCCATGATCCTCTCAGTTGCTCTCACTACTCTGTGTAGCTTTTTCTGGCAGGACACAGTGTGCATGTGTGTGTGTGTCTGTGCGTGTGTTTGTGTAAGTGCGTGCGTGCATGTATCTATAAGTGTACAAAGTAAGTTCTGCTGGACAATAGCTGTATGCGTGTGAGTACGTACGTGTGTGTGTGTGTCTGTGTGTGTGTGTGTTTGTGTAAGTGCATGTATGTGTGTGTCTGTGCGAGTGTTTGTGTAAGTGCGTGCGTGCATGCATCTATAAGTGTACAAAGTAAGTTTTGCTGGACAATAGCTGTATGTGTGTGTGTTTGAGTACGTGTGTGTGTGTGTGTGTGTGTGTGTGTGTGTGTGTGTGTGTCTGTCTGTCTGTCTGTGTGTTTGTGTAAGTGTAATTCATGGAGCATGGTTCTTCAGGCCAGCCTGAATGCCTTTTGCCAGTAGTGTGATGACTGCTGCATAAAAAAAAACTGTTTTGGAAAAGCTTCCTGTTGGCTTTTATGTTCACCCACACACCTACAGTCTCATATCATGACCAGAGTGTCCTTACCTCAACAAAGACTAACACATGGACGAGTTGAAACCGATTGGAACTGGTTTGGTAATAAAGATCGGATAGGAATTGGTTTCACGAAACCACTTGGAACGGCAGGCTTAAGCCGATGTTAAACCACTTGGTGCTGCCTCGGATCACATTCACGTACTGTGATGCGAGTCTTGGAGAATGGATTTGAGATAATTTCTTCAGCAGCCAGTGTACAGGGTGTCCTTGGGAGGGAGCTGTGTGCCTGTGACCCTCCCTGCTATACAGTCATCCAGTTTGGCTTAAAAACAATAATCTTCCCAAATGTCTAGTAAACAGTGTATCTATTTACACCGTATTGAGTATATCACCAACTTCCCTATCCTGTTACTCATCATTGTTGTGCAGAGATGGCACTGCTTACTTAATACAGTGCATAGCCTGTTTTTATTGGCAAAAAGCTACAGGCTTTCTACTGTACTGTTCTTCTAACGAATGCGCATGGCCACATATCAAGTTTGTTTTCATTATGTCAGAATGGAGTCAATATGTGGTCAATTCAATCCTGCTTTGATGTGTGTGTGTGTGTGTGTGTGTGTGTGTGTGTGTGTGTGTGTGTGTGTGTGTGTGTGTGTGTGTGTGTGTGTGTGTGTGTGTGTGTGTGTGTGTGTGTGAACACATTTTAAAAAAAAATAGTGGAGAGGATGCCTTTGACCTAGGCGTGAGAACAGAGCTTTTTGTCTGCTGACTAGTTACACAAGACTGATTTATGACCTTGGCTTCTATGAAAGGCTGTTGCTGTCAAACACTTAAATCATCTGAGTCATTTTACTGGAGAATTCAAGATCAAAGGAATTGATAAAATGTTTACAAAGTTTGCGATTTCGTGCTTCCTGGTATTTGTAGTATTTTTCCTAATCCATCTTGATGCAGTTTACAATGGAGGGTTAGACCCCACCTAGTGTGGACTAAGAACCCACTAAAAGAGGTGAAATCACCAGTTCTGGAGGTATTGCATGCATGTGCTGTACTGGGTTCTCTTTATGCCACCCCACAAATGTCTTCAAATGTATACTTATTTTATATTTTCTTATGCTTTTATGTCTTTTATTAATTATTTTACTTTTATCCTTTTATACGTATTTCATCATTTGTGCTTTCATTTATTTATTACATGTACATATCGTCCTTTGCTTTTCTTTCTCTAGTCTTCCTGATATCGGAGACCATTGTTGAGTCACAGTATATTCCACTACACTGGGCTTGCTCTCAAAAATGCATTAAACATAAATATACAGTGTTATTGTAGGCAAAGCCATCCTTTCATCTTCATCCTTCCAAAAAAAAAAAAACAATTACAGTAGCCTAGGCCCTGCACTAAAACAACTAAGCAAACTGAGTTCTCGGGCCATACAATCGCTGCACACTGCTACTCTTTGGAAATGCATCATGGGGCCTTACTGTTTGCCAACAACTAGCCGCTAATATTAATGGCCCTGGTTTGCTACAACCTAATCTATATCGCCACCTTGTGGCCAAATCAAGCACTGTAGAAATATGACAACATACCTTCAGAAATCCATTGAGGTTTAGTAAGCAGAAATCATAACATTGAAATTATTTACTTACAATTTATTATTCTAAGTTATTCCAAAGTATGCACCAGGACAACCATAAGGTCCAGATACAAAAAAGATGCATATATAAATGAAAGAACACAAAATTGCAACAAACTACCTCTCCTAAAAACATACACAAAGAATGCCCCACGACATGCATACACATATTCACAAACATGAGCATCATCATCCTACATCCTGAAATAAAAAAATAAATAGACAAAGACTTCTTGTAAATAATTTTTAAAATCAATTAAAAAGAAAATATAATTCTTGTTTAATACATGACATAAAAGCTTTGGTTTATTACATGACAAATTTGATTCGTATATATTCTATTTATGGTTTTTCATTTTTTGTAAATAATTTTTCAATTCAATTAATTAAAAATATATAAATCCACCATATTGCCCTGTAAAATCTGTGCAATGGCCATTATAATGACCAACATAATACATTGGCTTCCTGCTGTTAATAAATGTCCAGGTGCCCCACTGATGCCACAGACACAGTCCTCCTTCCCGTTCCTCTTGCCTGGACGAGAGGTGGGTACCGCCTGTGTTTCACACTGCATCCAATCATTGGCTGTGCATTTAGCGGTTACCACTTCCTGGTCCAGTCTGCCATTTTCGATTTTCCAGTAGTTGTTTTCCTTAAAGAAATATGTATCTCCTGTGGGGCAGAGAGGCCATGCATGTCATGTTAGCTAATTCGTCATCACAATTTCGGTAAAATGCGACATTTAGTGAAGATCCCTGCAGAGGTGTCAATCCGGGCTTCATATATTCCTTCTGTCTGTGTACCTGTGTACACAGTTGATTTCACTAATTAACTAATGTAATTTTTAACTCATAGTTTGTGTAGTCATTAGGATCAGCTGGTTCAAGAAATTGTTGACACCTCCGGATCTTTGTCAGTTGTCACTATAACTACAGACAACAGCCTTACCCTCTCCATAACTAATGATGTCATCTGGATCACTGGGCATTCCCTTCCACAGAGACGCAGATTTGGGGTAGCCCTCGTCTGGCCTGAGCGACCGAATGTCGTTGTCGTTGGAGAAGCCCCAGAACTCCCTCCCGCTGAAGAGGAAGGTTCGGCCGTTGTGTGCCCAGACGAACGCAGCCTCTACGCTGGTCACGGGCGTCCCGTTGCTGTGCCTCATCCCCCACTCACTTATGGGCCGCGGGTACCCTGGTTGGGCCTGAGTGTTCTTGAACACCCAGTAATTTTGTCCTGGTAGGGGAGACGGCAGACACAAACACTTACTAAATTACATACATACATGCATGCCTGCACACATGGATGCACACATACTGTACGCACACACACACACACACACACATATACTTTTCTCAACACAAGATAGTCAGTTACATTAAGCCATATAGCAGATGTCGTTTTGATTGTAATTACCATTAAAGTGACAAAAAGGTAAAATGTGTGTAAACAGCTGTTCAAGTGCTATAAAATCTAGCAGTCAGAAAAGGGGAGGGAAATTAAAGAAAATCAAACAAGAACTAGAAAATAAGCTACACTAACCTGAAACCAATAAATAGAAAGGTAAAGACGTACAATGTTTCAAAAGAAAAGTAGAAATGAGATGCTACATGTTCTGAATGACAAGATATTACGCTGGTACAACATTGGTACAGCAAAAGGTAATAATTGTAAATCTGTTGCACAATAGTTGAGACTTACCACTGAAAAAGATGATGTTACTGTCACTGCGCTCGTAGACGGCATCGATTTTTTTGATGTCATCCGGGAGGCCAAACCAGAAGTTCTTGATGAGGGCTGGTGAGTTCGACAGCAAGTCCCGATTTTGCTGTCTCCTCCAGAAGAATTTACCTGAAATATAAACATGTGGGGTTTAACGGGAGGACGCATTGGCTAGAGGCCTACTCTTACTACTACTTAAACTACTTCACCTCCCTATAAAGAGATATAGACAGGCACAGCTGGAGGGGTTCGGATGATTCTAAGGGCCCCAGCATTGAATTGACACGGGGGGCTTTTGAGGACAATATTACCAAAATGTTATAATTTTAACATTAAGAGGGCCTAAAAATCTACTCTTTTTAATGACTCAAAATGTAAAATTGTGACAGCAGCCCTGGACATGAACAGTTATGATTATATTGTCCAGGTTTCATTCTATTGGCATTGAAAATTTCATTCAGTTAATCAATCGAGGTGGAGATTTCAGGAGCTATTACACAAGCAGTTGATGCTTTTTTGGATAAAAACATTTTTCAGAGAACATGCACAAGGTGGAACAAGCATAACATTGAATGACTGAATGTTTTGATATATTTTTTTAGATGTGTGAGTGCAACTACATACAAAGCATTGCAATGAGATACATTGCCAAGCTGTCATGGGAACCTCTGCATTCTCTGTGCGCACCTGTGCATGATGTGGTTTCGTGATAACTGAAGTTGTTCAAGACTGACTTAAGGCCAAAGATCTTGTAAGATCTGCAACACTCTCAAACTCACGCAACCCTGCAGAGCAATGTCTTGCAACACAACACTACTACTCACCAGAAGTCAACAAGCTGGAACAAAAGATAAAAAAAAAACAACCGACACACATGCTTTCAAAATACCCCTAATATAGATCTTAGATCCGCCTAAGTCTCCTGTGTAGGCCATAGTGACTTAAAAGGTATTGTGGAAGTAAAGTAAATAAAATGTAAATTATCAAATTGAAATCAGTAAAAATTTGAACTGTAAAATGAAAACACTGCATTTCCGTTTACCTTTAAAGAAGAAAACCTCTCCTCTGATGTTTGCCACGGCATCAAAGCTTCCACCACAGCGATCTTTGACAGTTGGGTCTGGCCTAAGAGGAAAGAAAGAAGGTGACATCGCTGAGAAAAGGAAGTACAGCACTTTCACAGTGATATTTCGAGAACAGTACAAGTTACAGAGTGTTTGGAAGCCATTTACAACACAACAAATGTCTAACTATAAACAAAACATAGTCACTTATAGAAAAATAACAAAAAAAACTATTTAAGATATATAGAGATTGAATCAAATCATAGCATGCACTTATATATCTTGATACAGTCAAATAAACGGTTATCCAGGAAAACATTTCAAAGACAAATAGATGCAGTAGCCAGTAATTAATCAAGTATAAACTGTGTGAGTAAATCATTTGTGTTTGTTTGTATATGTACATGTGGAGCTTACAATGGTGTGCCATGTGGTGGTGGAGGGGGCTTGGGTAGGTCAGGCAAACGAGGCGTGACATTTGGAAGCGTTGGGTTCTTTTCTCTAGACCCTAAAGGGAAAAAGGTAGCGAAAAAAAAAAGATCCTATTACCAGCCAGTAGAATCAATATATCATGCTACACTAGATGCCAAAATCCATTAGGCACTTAAAAGCCAGGTGGTATGGAAGATCCCCTCTAGTCATTCCCCTCGTCAGTTAATACCAAGTTAGAACCAAAAAAAAAACCAGCACATAATTAACCCTTTCAGCTATGAGTTGTATCACAAGTCATTCCAAAACCACACCTTGCAGACCTAGAATATACATTGAGATTGAGAAAAACTGTCTCTCATGAGTTCATTATTACATTTTAAGATCGAACCATTTAAAATCTGATCGCACATTTGCAATGATACACCATCCGGTTGCATGTCCTCCACCTACCGTATATTTGCTGGATGGCTTGCTGGTCATCGGCAGGCAGGCGGTAAGAGCTGATGTCCCTTGTTGCTGGACCGCTGTAGTACGGAGCCATGATGGAACCCGAGACTGCGGAGTGTCCTAGGCCAAGGGCGTGGCCAAACTCGTGCACGGCCACCGTGAACAGATCTGTGCTTTGGCCAGTGCTGTCTGAGAGGAGTGCATATTGTCTTGAGTGTATATTGACTTTAGATAGACATGAAAAAAAAAACATTGATAGCTAAAGGTGTTGGCTCATGCTGCTTCATTTTCAGGGTGATCTCCTGACTAAAATGGTAAGCGACAGTGACCTTGTCCTCTGATCACAGAATAGGGTAATATGCCATAATGAGATCTGTTTCATCAGAAGTAACATGAATGAAGACAAGAAAAACAGACCTTGTTTGACCTAGTGCTAAGACTCTGAGCACATTACTGAACCTGAAAATGGGGTGGAGGATAGGTGTGGTATATTTGTCCCTGACTCATTTCTGACTATTGTAATGTATGTTTCTGGTCAGAGACACCTTTGAAAAATATATAAAAACCGCAATTCACAAGCACATGCCGAAAAAAAAATCAACATGCTGATTCTCACAGGCTCATTTAGCATTCTGAGCTTCCTACCTCCAAATCCCCACTCCTCGTCATCATCAAAGTGAGTGTTTCCCGAGATCCGGGACCCGCCAGGGAAGAAGGCATGAGCGAGCGTGCCCCCGCGCCCATCGAACGGGTAGCCATCGTCATGGTGGGAGTTTGCGAAAGCGATCTCCATGTCCGCCTCGCCCCTTCTGTCCTGAAACAGCTGCTGGAACTCCAAGGGGGTAACGTCGCTCCAGGCTTTGAGGGCATACACCATGATGTTTTTGACCACGTCTGAATCCAAATTTCTGCTTAGTCTGGGGTTGTTATAGATACTAGAATGTTGAGAACACAGACACACAACACAAAAGCAGGTGAGGAATATTGACCTAAATACAGAGCCTCCAACAGGTGCAAGACATCACAGCAAATGGTATGATGTTAAATCAACTCTGGGAGAGTCCATTTTAACACTATGTCAGTGTTCATTTTGTCCCAATCTATGTCGTGTTAATTTAACACTAATCCTTTACATATGGACTCCTTTACAGTTAAATCAACGTTTTGCAGTGTAATTTTCAACTCTTAATTTTACACTTACATTCTTAAATTAACACTTTTGCACTGGGAAATTAACTCAGAGAATTTTGGTGTGTTGTGTTTGTGTATGTGTGTGTCGTGTGTAAGACCATGATGCAATGCACGTGTTTATGCATATTTGTAGGCTATGTGAAAGTCTGGGAAGGAAGGGAGTGTACTTTTGTACAACTCAATTAAATGTGACATTTATGGACAAACTAAGCAGGAAGTGAGTGTAAATGTGTGTGAATGTTGCAGTTCTGTATCTGAGAGACATTGTAATTTCGTTGTTTGTGACACATTGTGACAATGACAGTGAAAGCATTCTGATGTTGTACCTCCATGTGAGAGTCTTCTTCTGCCACCGCAGACCTGACAGTGCGTATCTCTTCCTCCTCCTCCTCTTCATCATGTCCTCGGAGCCCATGATGTCAGGTAACGAGCATCGTGGCTTTTTCATCAGCTCTAACGTCGATTTGTCTGAAAGGGAAGCCACAAATCAGCCTCAGAGCCCCAACCCTGAACCCCACCCCAACAGTTTCCGTCTCAGAAGTGGTGAGTGATGTGTAAAAATCATACC
>CM059287.1:19351662-19511662 GCA_030347295.1 Setipinna tenuifilis | reverse complement strand
CCTACACACATGCAGTTTCTGTAGTCCTTCCTTCCTCCTTTCTGTATTTCTCATGCATCTGGCTTGCCAGGGCCTCTACTTCCATTGTGACCAGGGTAATCACTTCCTCCACCACTTTAACCCCCCTGTGGAGCAAGCTAAAGAGAAAAATTGACAAATGGATAAATATAAGATAGCCTGCCTTTTAACAATTTGGCTTACTAGGAAAATGATTTGTATGTATTGCCACACACATTACAGTATGTAACGATTACCAGGTATCACCACTTTTCCTCTACTTTTATTGGTGCATATAATAGGGGGGGGTATAAATGCATTCCCATGCCTTAATAGAATGATGCGTTAAATTTACAGCAGTAAGCAGTCAGCTTCTGCTAATTGCTTCTCAGTACTGGTTCCCACAAAGATTGTGTCATAATGTATTTCCATGCCCTAATAGAATCATATGGTGAATTTACAGAAGTAAAGTGGTCAGCTTTTATTCATAACAAAATCAATAATACTGATAATAGTAAAGTGCTTTTCATACAGAGGATGTAGCTAACAGTGTTTGGCCGTTTCAGAAAAAGAACACAAGACAATGTGTGTTTCAGTTATACATCAAATAATGGATTCTTGGTGGCTAATTTTATAAAGGACATGAATGGTATACTAAAATGCATCCTCTTTCGTGACAGTTTGCAAGGGTTGGAATTAATACAACAGGACTAAATTGCACTAAATTTATGATCTGTATCTTTAAACATTTTTTAGCTCTTTGTGTTTGCTATACTCATTTGTAGGTTATTAATGTGGCTAATTGTCTGATTCCTAATGCTGACAAGTAGCCTACATTCTGTCTAGATGTTTTGATGCTTATATAGAACAAAAACATTGCCTAGTTTTCTGCGCTGTTCAACTGGTAGGATCTGATTAACTGTCTGACTACCAATTTGGGGATACACCCACTGGCTCAACTATGATGATTGATTGATTGCCTAGTGGCAAGCACCAATAGAACCTGTAAGCTGGCTTCTAGTTCCATGCATTGAAGAATATGTGTTGCAAATTGTAAGCCCATTCTATTAATGGCTTTTCAAGATGAAGCAATGCAGTGTGGCTTTGGTCAAGTCAAGTTTTTTTTAATTTAATGACAGGTGGGTAGTTGTGAAAGAGCGTGAGAGCGTGTGACAGAAAAGCATAAGAAGGAAATGATGCAAATCATGACTCTACTCCAAAGAAAATTCTCAGGCCTGCGGTCAATGATGACTATACTGTTCTCAGAAAATGTGCTTAGCCAATGCATGATACATTGGCATTGTGCAAACAATTCAAAATGTGTTATCAAAAGAGTGGCCTTTTTGAGTGGCTCTAACAAAGCATCTTGTTGAAAAAAACAGTTCATACGGCAGTATATTTGCAATTAAAAAACATATTTATAAAATATCCATTTATGGTGACTTATGTGTGATAAATGTAACAATGATGTCATAAAACATGGAGAGGACCTTAAGAAAATTGTCAGCCTGCTGTAGCAGATTCCTTTACTTTGTTGAAAGAGTCTATCTACTTTCTATAGACATACATTTGGTTCCAGGTGAGCATTTTTTCTGTTAACTTTAAAACCATTGGGACTACCTTCAACCAGTGTAGCATTCACTCAAAAATTTGGTCGAGGCAAGCCGAAGCCTTAATAGAGTTGCCTGACGCAGTAGCATAGCCGTATGCAATATTGAGCAGAGGTACTGTACTAAGGAGCCTGACTAGAAGATAGCCACTCCATATATGGACACCTCCCCACACGCACACACACACACACACACACACACCACCACCACCACCACCACCCCCGCCCCCCTTCCTTTTATATGTATCCTGGTATAGGTAAATATATAAAAAGCGCAAGAGAGGTGCAGGATGACTCACTGGTTTCCTGTGTTGAACTGTCTCAGGGACTCAGCTGTTTATATTTGTCTGTGGCTTGTGTTGGGGAGCAGAAGGTGTCATTTCCATTACTCTGCACCTATGACTGGCAAAAAATAACTTCTGGGAGTTGTAATACTAGTGTGGGCCTAGTTTGTAATGAGGTCACTTTGATGTATTCAACTGATGTTTCCTCATTCTGCTTTTGCACTGAGAAACGTCTGCACATTGCACTTTGCTGCGCTTTTCTCCCTGTGAAGGTTTTTAAAAAAAATACTAAATGCTGTAAAAAAAGACTTGTCTAATTAATCTACATGTATGAAATGGATTTGCCACATGTTCTAGTGCGTTTTATACAAATATTTATTGCATGATCCCACCTAAAATACCCACTAGACTCACGGCTACCTGTAGAAGGAGACGAATGCAAGACTGAAAACAAAGCTCAGGTGGAGTTGTTGCTGGGGCATTACAGAAGAAGATGGCAAGCCACCTTACCCATTAAGTGTGTGTCCAGCTTATCAAGCTCATTTTAAGCTGTAGGAAAGTATTTCAAATAAAAGTTGTTCAAGTTTGCCCAACTCCTTTTGATTAAGCAGCCAACGAGGTATGTGCATGTAATGCCATTTATGATTTCTTTTTATGATCAAAATCTTATACTCTATGCCAACAAATATTTATTGCAGGAGATGACATGTCGGCCTGTGGCCTTTCTCAAGTCTTGCAAGCCCGCTGCTACAAGAACAGCTTATGTTTTCATATTTATATGTCATTTAAGATAATATTACATTTAGTTTTTTGTCTTCTCTTGAGTTCTCTCAGTGTGTGTGACAGAGCTGCTATTCTCCTTCACAGAATACTTGTCTGTTTTTTTTCACAAACATTGCCTTAACTCACTTCCTTTTTCTCTTTTTAATGCTGTTTCTTGTGAATTTTCTGCACTTCCTTTCCTGAAATGGTCATCAGGCTCTGGACAGTTTTGCTTACCACTGTCCACCTACACTATAAGTCTACATTGCACAGAAAATCCCCTTTTAAAGTCACTGATGACCAGACCGATAGACTGACTCTTCGGTGACGTAGGTGTAGCCATGCATGGCCGGGCTGGAGTGGTCCTGTGCCCACCCACTTGTCAGTCAGGCCCACCCAATCAGAAGGCTCCCTATGTTTGATTGATTGTGTTATTAATAATGATAACCATTTTTTTTGGCTGGGCCCACCTCATTTTTTTTTGCTGGGCCCACACATTTTATGATATCTGGCTACGTCCCTCTGCGGTGGGTGACGTGTGAAGATGCATGACGTCTCATTTACACATTAAAAAGTCCCTGTTCACTTCCTCTTCAATCACGCCTTTACATGGTGTGATACAGTGGTGCTTTTATGATGATACCAACATGGGTTTTGTGGGCGTAGGACCACAGACCCCATGTCTTGCACATATTTAGCAACACATGTGTTATGAAGCAATGTAAGAGTGTAGGCCTAAAGCACGCACATCCGCCTCAAGCAGTCTGGGTGCTGGACCAAAAAGCAAAGTAAAAAAAAAAAAAAAAACGAAACAAAGTCAGGGACACCAGTGTGCTCCCACAAAACGTTTTTAATCTTTCATCAGTCTGAAACGTCATGAATGATAAAAAAAAATGTTTTGTGGGAACACACGGATGTCGTGAACTTGTTCTGTTTTTGAAAGGTATAAGTGCCCACAGGTGTGGAGGAGACAGGAAAGTTCCCCAGAACACTTGGGCAGTGGTGGTCTGGCGGTTAAGGTATAATGGACCTGGGACCAGAGGGTGGTAGTGTTTAACTAGCCTGGTAAACCAGCCCCTCATACTTCACTTTTTTATGTACAGAGGGTCTGGCGGTGGTGGATTGAGAAACGTTTTTCTTCTTGGAGGTGTGGACTGGAGGCTGAAATTTAAAACGATTGGATCTGCCTTTACCCCAATTGTTAACGTCTAATCGTGACGTAAGTTGTTAGTCTGAAAAGTAACTAACAGACTAACAACTAATGGAGCAAGCTGGAAGACTAAACTTTTCCCGAACCCCAAGGGGAGGAGAGCCACGACATCTCTTCCACGAATGAAACTCCTCAAACATTCTTCTTGCTCGACTCTAATTCTTTAATATTCTGAAGTGTTGCCACAACAAACTGGATGGCCTTGCTTACGTTGCTCTCCACTGCCATTGCCAAGCTACATCCACAGATTGACTACAAGTGAAATGTAGTGCGCACATCACACGTCATCACTCACGAACACTCCCTCTGTCTGCTGATTGGCTAGTATGGAATCTGTATTACAACCGGCTCGGAATGATACCAGCGCCGGACCCTCTGTACAAAACGAACTGAAGTACAAGGGGCTGGTTTACCAGGCTAGTGTTGAACACAACTGAACACAAATACCAACAATCAGTACCACAAGTGACAAAACACACAGCACTTCTCTTTGGGCCAAGAGGAGCACATACCCTGAGGAAGGAACTTTGTTGGCTCACTTTCTTTTAGGCTGGCCCAATGATTTGAAATAAATCCCTGGAATTTCATATGGTGAAAACAGCCTTATTGTGTCAATGCTATAAAGGCCAAAAAGGCAGTCTTATAAAGTGCTACATGTGGAATTGTGGCCAAAACTGGTACTGCGGTCAAAATATTGTAAAGTTTTGTTCCCCCTCTAGAGGCAGAACAAGACTGAAAAATCAACAGAATGAATGGGCTACTAATTAAGTTTTTAAAATGTAAATATTCTGGGTGTAGTACTGTTGTCAGTAAAAACAGTATTTAAATTTCATGTTTCCATAATCTCTTCTGAGTCTACTATTTTGTTCTGATTTTCCATGTTGATTGGCATGTTATTGTAACTGACTATATGGTAAAAAATGTATTGTCAGTATTTGTCATCAAAATTATCCCAGAACCATGCTCTGAAACAATATTTCTGAACACAATCCAGCACTCTACTTCTGAAAAGAAGGGTTTTTACAAATGAATTTATTCTTTATTCTTATAACTTTTGAATTTATTACAGTAGTGTGTAACAGACTGAAACAGTGTATGGTCATTGAAAGACTGAGTTGGTGACATGAGAACAAAATAATATTTTTATCAATTTGGTGTTCGGTTAATTGTGAGTGTGTTTAAAAAAAGAGAACTGTGATTAAAATTGTGTGTAAACAATTGAAAAAAAAACTGTAACTAAATTGAAAGCTTGGGTATCTTCAGTGATCCTAAAGTGGCCAGAAGGGGGCACCAATCACCCATGAGATACTGATAGGGGACTGATCATGGGTCTGATAGGGGTGCATGCAACTGCACATGTTTCCAGTGAGTAGAGTTTCTAATTATTCTTAGTCAGTTTTGAATGAGTTTAAGATTGACTGAAGCTTTACAAAACTATTTCTTGAAACCTTCCATCATCTTGTCAGTTAAACACATTGTAAAAAAAACAATTTCCTATTCTTCTCAACCAAACCACTGATACCTGAGTACAAATGTGCTAATGATTAGTATGTAAGTACTATTAATTGTGCATACTGATTAAAATGTAGTCTGTTTGTCTGCCAGAAATCTCACTGTCTGTGACATTTAGGCATTAGTTTATTTCAACAGCGTGAGTGCACATTCAGCAGCCAGTGTGCGCAGTGATGGCCTGGCAGTTATGGTAACGGACCTGTGTCTGCAGGTTGTAGGTAAGGTTTGACTCATAACTACAGGGTTAAAATCCACCAGGCATGGACCATTGGTAATCCCATCTGCAATCCACCAACTACCAGAAGTGCCACTGAGGTACCTAGTTGAGTTGTCCCGGGCAGTCGTTGTCACTTGTCATGGCTGCTCCCTGCTCACGTGTGGGATGGGTTAAATGCAGAAGTTGAATTTCGTTGTGTGTTGTGGTTGTGTTTGAGTAATCACTATGACAAATGGCAATGACTTTCACACAGAGGTCTTGCTCATCTCCAGCTACCTCCACAGAGCTCTTCTGCTAGTGTCATCGGTATGTGTGCACTGCACTCTAAAAAATAATAATGGGCAAGTGCCCATGGGGACCCAGGTTATTTCGCCTAGGTCATTTCCAAACCCTGCCCCATCTCTCTCTCCCACTCACTTCCTGTCCTGCTCTTCACTGTCCTATCTCAATAAAGGCAAAAAAGCCCAAAAACATACTCCATGGAACGATCCAGAGATGGTTCAAGAACCTTTTTTTAGCGTGTATGTATAAGATACTTTACATAGAAAATGATTGTTTGTGAGTGAGGACATCAACTTTGTGTGCTACCTTTGAATTGTAGGGCAGGCCCTATCATTTTAAACTTAAGCAGAGTCACCACCTCAAGGAGGCAAACGTTTCTCAGTGAAGCACAGCCAGATTGTGTGTACGAAATGAAGTGTAGTACGAGGGGCTGGTTTACCAGGCTACAGTCCCCCTAGAGCAATGTGGATTCAGAAGCATTGCTCAAAGGTGCAGAAGAGCATTAGTCATTCACTCCCCCATCCACATTTTTCCTACTGGTAAATGAATCAAAGCTTTGTCCTCCTAATCCTGAGACCACCTGCTAAACCATTAGGCCACAGCATACCTCAGAAATGCATGAAATATGGAAAGCTAAGGAGCATTCTTCATAAGGAGATTCAACATGAAGCAACTTTTAATGCAGCATAACATGCAGTACTTGCAATGTGCAAATATGTATTTTATTGCCATTGTAATACATACAACATACTTATAGTGCAATCTTCAACAGTGCCAGTCCATATAGACAATAAAAGAATACAATATACATATGTACATTTTAAAAACACATCATATAGTCTCTGTGCATCCTACAGCTTAAAAGGTTGACCTAAAACTAACTCTAGAATACACAAAACACAGAATACAAGGACAAAGACATACAGGACAAAGAACTACTGGTAGGAAAGACCATGAAAACAGTGTACAGGCCCATAATGCACAACAGCTTATTGCACAGTGTGCTACAGTGTTTTGCATAGTGTGTAGAAAGACAAACATTACCCCTGACAGTTCACAGCTGTTCTGTTGCACTTTACAGTTCTTATGGCAGTGGGGTAGAAGCTTTTTAAGTCTGTTTGTCTTGATTTTAATGGCCCTATGCCGTCTGCTTGACAGTAGTAACTAAAACAGAGGACGGCAGGGGTGAGGTGTGTACTTAATGATTTTATCTGCTCTGCTGCTGAGGCAGCAAGAGCTACAGAAGTCACAAGTCACAAAATCTTCTATTCTCATTTGACCCTCTCTTGTAAACAAAGGTGTGGTACTTTTAAGGCTTGACTTATTACTTTTTATAAGATGGAAGGTAGTGCCTCAGATCATCAGGGCATTGCAGATGATTATGATGATGATGATGATGATATGATAATTAATATTCTAATAACAAATACGTCTCACATAAAACGTTTAATAAACACACATAGTTCAAAAAATATCAATCACAAAACATTAAAATAGTGTAGCCAAAATGAGTCCAGTAAAAACACTTTACATATACTATCCTTTTTACATCACAAAATCAAAATGACATATATCACACAGCCAGTTAAATGTCGTGGAAATGCTGATAACTAGGCAAACCTTGCCTTCTCAGGAAAGTACTGACCAGCTCTCCATTCCTGAACGGTTTCTCTGACCGAAAGAGCACCTTAAATAAGATGCTTCTGGTGGTGACCCATCTATCACAGAGCCTTGACATCCTGAGCGAGCCCTATGACCAGGCACCGGAGGGACAGCAGGTGGATTAACAGTGTATACAGGGGAACAAATAAATTCCGAGCTATATTGGGGTACAGTATTTGCACAGTACTATTTTCTTGATGGCATTTCTGAAGTCTTTGTTGAAATAGGTGTATATCATTGGATTCAAGAGAGAGTTTGAGTAGCCGAGCCAGTTAATCACCGAAAAAAGCCACGCTGGCGGAGTACAACTCGATTTACAGATGGACATAAGTAAAGTTACGATGAAAAATGGCAACCAGCATAGGATAAAGCCTCCCATTACTATCCCGAGAGTTTTCACTATTCTGCGCTCCCGGGCCTTGGCCACGTTTCTCTTGGCTTCAAAGTTGGCCGCAATTTGTCCTTCTAAATCCAGTACCGATTCCGAAAGCGGCAGGTCAGATGAGTTATTCCCTGATATTTTTTCCTTCTCAAATGTCTTGACAGTCTTCTTAACTCTGAACATGGCTGCTTTAAATATCTTGCAATAAAGAACCAACAGAACAATGAGTGGTATGTAAAATGCGCCAACGGTTGAATAGATTATGTACACCAGGTCTTGGCTGATTGTACACACACCAGGATGATTCTTGGACTTTCTCCATCGCAGCATAGTTGGTAATGAAATTATAATTCCACTCAGCCACGTCAGACTAACCACCATTACCGCTCGTTTTGAAGTTCTTTTATTCATGTAGTCTATTGGGTTCGTTATGGCCCAGTACCTGTCCAGAGCTATTGCGCACAGATGTAGAATGGATGTGGTGCAGCATAACACATCCACAGACAAGAAAATGTCACACGTTCTCTGACCGAGAGTCCAATTGTTCAAGACCTGATACGCGGCTGCCAGAGGTAGAACCAGGACCGACACCATCAAGTCAGTAACGGCCAAAGAGGCGATTAGGTAGTTGGTCACACCTCGAAGGGACTTCTCCAGTGCAACCGCTGCGATTACGCACACATTACCGAATGTTGAACAGATTATTAGAAGTCCCAGAAGCGATGATACGACAATGCGATAGCTTACTACACCTGCAGGTAATTCTGTCGTATTTGATGTGTGGTGATTCCAGTCCATGGCGTCTGCGTATTTGCTGTTGTTTGAACTTGTTGGCACACATAGAATGTCAGGCAACTATGATTAGGGTACCCATAAAGACACCTAGACTATATGGACCAGATAGGGAATCTCCCCACACAGAAAGCATTACGAAACAAGAAGTTTGTAACAGCTGGATGCTGTGACGTTGTTTATACTGACTGTGTAAGTGACGCGTCAGTAGTTGTAAACAGTGCTGGTCTTTTCCACGACTTATATTTTCACTGCATGTGTTGTAAGCCAGGATGGTGTGAGTCATTTCCCCTTCTGTAGCTTGTGTCATTATTGTCTGGCCCTATATGCAGACACAATCCTGGCCCTATATGTAGACACAATTCTAGAATGGGTTACAGCCCGCTGTTGTTCAAAGTTCTGTTGAAGTTGTAGTTCAAAATGTAAACTAATGCTGTCTAAAGGCCAATGTTTCACACTGTCTACTGTTCTGCACCGTTTACCAAGCACTGTCACGTGAAACACAACACTTGTGTTGTAAGGCAATCTGTGAGATCTGATATCTAATCATTTCTGCGAAATAACTTGCAGACTTCCTTTCACTCTTCTTTGCTCACTTCACTTTGCACTGCTCACTTTTGCACAATCTCTATGGTCATTTACCTCAGTGGGTACACACTCTTTTACTTTTGCAATACTTTTGCTTTTGTACTAGTATGGACTTCTCTGCACTACTCCCAATGATGCTTTAAGCAGCATCCTGTTTTTATTTGAAATCTGTTGCCAGAGCATCATTTCTAATCTCCTTTGCATTGTGTATACAGTGTATACAGTACTGTATATTTCAGATATTGAAGGTTTCAGATTGTTTATTGCTATTGCATATTTTCAATGACACAGTGTTAATTTAGTATAATATAATATAGTATAGAATAGAATGCTATACTATAGTTTAATAGTATTAAACTATAGTATTTGTTTGTGTTCAAGCTGCATGGTGACAGACAACCCTGCACCAGGGTAAGTTTCCATAGAATTGGTGTGTCAAAGATGACAAAGTTATGTCAAGGAAGAGTTGTTGTTGTACCAGGGTCAAGGCTTGCACCAGGGGTTCTACCCAATTGTATGAGTATTACAGAGTGTAGAATATGTAATGCCTTTTGACGTTTTGTCTGAAGTTTTGTCCTTTCTAATATCCTTTTCCTTTTTCAATATTGTTTTGCAGTATACACATTATTTGACGATTCCACTGAGCAATGAGGTATTGGAGATGCAAAATGCATCTACCATATTGTCTATAGACTATAGACATTTATTCTATAGCAACAGTCTATAGGCTATAGACATTTCTTCTATAGCAACAGCCCAGGTGTGTGAACTTTGAACTGGCTTATATTTGTTGAAGCACATAATGAAACAACTGTTATCCATGTTGAGTGGTTGTGTTTAACCTCTAACATATGCTTTATTTGTGTTTACCTTTTGGCACTTTTGGTTTTTATTATACATCATCAGTGCACATTGAAGTATTTGTGCAGGAATATGTGCACACAGAGACAGGGAGCCAATAGAAGTGCTCTTTACTGAGTTTGACAACATTCAACTAACACACATAGGTGCACTGCAGGACACTGGTAAATAGTGCTATGGTATATACCTCTGCCGTTATCCCTCAATGGTGGAACGATCTACCAGTTGCTACAAGAACAGCAACATCCCTCTCTACCTTTAAAAAGCTTGTAAAAACCCTTCTTTTCCAAGACTGCTTCCCTTCCTAACAAATCTAACAACTACTAAACCAACTCTCTCCCTAGGTGCCTCATGCTTGTATAATTCTCCCGTGTAGGAAGTATGTGTGTCTGTAGTGTCCCTGCTCTGGGAGACTTACTTAGGCACATGCATCTCCTTGTATATATGAAGGCAGTCTGCTTACTCTGTGCTCCTCTACACCTCTGTTAGCTTATGAGACCTCATGTGTTAATTGAAGGAATGATGAGTTTGACTGTCTTTGGAACTCACAGCCAAATGGCTACCATGAACATGCCAAAGGCCAGCTGCCAAACAAATCGCCATGTTTAACCCCTAATAAAGCTTAAAATAGCACTACATGTGGCAGTAGCATGGCCTGTGTTTGTAGAATTATGTATGTGTTGTTAAAATTGTTAAATTGTTAAAATGTCGTCTTTTTTGTGCTTGGTCATCACAGTAATGGCGCAACAGCAGGACATGTCACAACTAATCAGGACACGTGTATTACTTAAAACATTACAAAAGCACCTTTCTGTCAACATAACATTCCACAGGAGCAGCTTCATAGCATAGGCATATCATGATAAGGAATGTATATTGACATATTTGTATGAAATTTATTTTAAAAATTGAAATTACAGTGTTTTTGAATTTTTTTAGATGTATTAAACAGAAAGATGTTTATGTAAAATGTTGGACAACAGTGGTTTTTTCCTTCAGCCTTTGATTTCCTGTTAAAAGCTGGCACATCAAATACAGCCTTCTTTGCTGGCATGACAAATGACGCAAGACATGATTGGTACTAATACCACATTATCTGAAACCTGCGTCAGTCAAAACCACTTCTCCATGGCTCTGTCACGAAAACACCCCATAGATGTCCAAAACCATTCCCCCTCTCTCGCACTTATCGGCTACCTCTACTCTTACAGTATCGAAACCCACTTGGGTGTCAACACACACTACACTATAATACACTACACTACAACACACCACACTACAATACACTACACTACATTACACTACACCACACTACAATACACTACACTACAATACCATACACTACAATACCATACACTACACTACAATACACTGATACACTGACATGTGCAACAATGTAGCCAGTTTTCCTTCTATTTTTTAATTGTTTGATTTATCTGGCACAGCCACTTGCAGTACAGACTGGAATGAGGGAGACTCCTCCATCTTAAAAAGCGTAACCTCCGCCACTGATCAAGAATAGGGGCACCAAAATAAAATAAGGTGGGGACAATACTGCCCTACAAAGCTAAAAAGGCAGTAACAGCATATTTTGTCAAAACTGAGTTTTGACTGGAAATTGCCTTCATATCACCTCTTTCAGTCTTGTGATCAAATCTCATGTGTCTTCCTGTTATAAAGCATCACCACTATCATACCTACAACATGTTTGACTGGGCAGTATGAAAACTTCAAAGGCATTTTTCTCACTTTCAGTGTTCACATAGTTACTGCACTTTGTAGGGTAGAATACCATGGGCCTACTGCGTTATGTCTCCTCGTACCGTAAATAGGATGGGTTTGGTGTTAGAATGTGATAAGGTTGGTGTTAGAAGGCAAACCTAATTAAGGTTTGGTGTTAGGAGGCGATAAGTTTGGTGTTGGGAGATCAGCCAAGAGACAGCACCAATAAGCCATCTGAGGACACAGGAGAGCAGAACCATAGCAGAAGTGTTTTCATTGTGTGTTTGTGTGTGTGTGTGTGTGTGTGTGTTTGTTGGGGGAAGGATTAATACACACATTTCGTGTGAAGCTTGGGTTGTTGTCAGGTGATGACATATGTGACACAGCATGTGCACATCAGTAGAATGTTTTGCAAGAAACAGAGGAAATACACTAGTTTTTGCCAGTCTATTGTAGATCTCCATGGCTGTTAATGCAGGAAATGAATTAGTGCGAAAGAATTATGCGCTAATCAGGCAATGTCTGTACAGGAACATGACAGAGATGACAGACCATAGTGAAGACTTGCAGCATTACTTTGCGAAGGCCTTATATGAACTGCTTTTACAGATAAGAAATATGGTACAAGGTTATTTCCATGACAGAGTAGGCTCGTGAGATAAATTTACAAACATGAGCTATTCTATTTTAAAAAGCAAATGCTTTCCTGCACTGCTGGCATTTGCCAAAACGTGGTAAAACTGCTGAGAAACTTTGAATATAAATCCCAGTCTCCAGTTATGCCAGTTAATGCTCTGATATAACATAACACATGGAGGTCATTTCCGGTTTTTCGGACTTAAAGAAAGATTAGCAGAAAATTGTGAGGTGTCGGAACAAGCTGGTAGCCAATTGTCCAAAACTTTAGTTATTTTCAGCTAGTATTTCATGTTTGTGTTTGGCTTCCCAGGGAAACAAATACTATAGATTACTACACTATTTACTATAGTAGACCAATACTGTAGATTACTATAGTTTACTGTAGTATACTATAATGTGGTATGGTTACTACACATTGTAGTGTATTATAATAAATACTATAGTAAGACACTATTCATCTTAGTATACTATAGTTAATATTATAGTTTACAATAAGCTACCACACATTATAGTAGTTTAATATAGTTAAAAAATTCCAGTGATTGAGGTTCAAAAACACTATAGTATTTAGCGTAGTAAACATATGGTATAGATTGTGTTTGTGAGTCAGATTTGCCGTTGTGGTTCTCTGAAACACAGTTTTGTAAAATAGGAAATATGACTTAGTCCGATGGTACAAGAGGACTGCAGAGAGATAATCAGTTTACACCGTTTTGTCTTTATTTAAAGGGATACATCCATTCACAAAATGGGTTCACTGTTAAAATACTAATGCATTTGTCACACAAAACAAACACAGACATGTTTATGTTTTAGAAAGACATTTAGACAGAAACAACAGAGAGTAACACAATTGAAAAACTAAATATATATATATTTTTTGGTCACAAATCTGAATTTTTTGTAGGAAATGACAGCAAACTCAACCTCAGTGTGATTCACATTGATCTGTAACATCCTTGCTACTGTTGAAATTTCTGGAATCTAAACGGAATCCCCCTGAGCGGTACTGGCATGGTTTCCCCAAAGATGTTGTCCTGTAATCCTTCTCCAAAGATCAAGGCCTCAGGCCAGGTCAATTATGCCTCATATGAAAATTACCCAAAGTAGAAGGAACCCATATTTACGCAACTTTGGCAAAGACCGCACAAAGAACCAGATATGTCATCCAGCACAAAAAACCAAAGTATTGTTTTGGGAACATGATGTGCCAGATACACACCTATGGTAAATGCCCGAGTGACCTAATTTCACGCGTGGCGCTGCGAGGTTCTTGACGTGCCGTATAACATCTGGCCTATAAGCCCGCAAGAGATATTGTTAATGGCGTCTTCAGATACCAAGAAATTAACCAATAATCAAACCTATACCTGACCTCGAGGTCGGGACAATCTACAAATAAAGCAGTACCAGGAGGAGACGCAGAAGTAGTTTTACAAAAACATCCACCATGGCACCTAGGGGTGTCTGTGTGATGCTTCAGTGCTAAGGTGTCTCTGTTAACTTGTCACAGCCTAAAGTTAAACGTGGGAATAGCGTGTGGCTTTGATATTGCGTAAAAATATAAAAATGATCATTGTGCTTAATAGACTCATTGGTTTGTTGAACAACATGTTGGCCAATTGCAAACACCAACAAGCCAATAATTATGACATAACATCTCGTAATTATGAGATAATGATCTCATAATAATTCATAATATTACAACGATAACTATCTCGTAATTATATCTCACAATAATGAGAAAATATCTCATAAATATGAGATACGTGATTGTTTTTACTCATATGAATGCAATGAACTTCATATTAAACTGATTACCATTTTAAAAACCCAAAACACATTTGATTTAGATGATTAACATATAGTGGCTGGAAGTGGTTGGGGCTTTGATTGTCACAAATAATGCTTTCTCCGCTTTTGATTGTCATGTGCTGGTGCAAGTTGTCAGTGTATGTTCCAGTGTATTTGTTAAAACGAGAGTAAACATTGATTGTCATTGGCTGGGTTTGAATGCATTTCAAATTATGCATTTTGTTGTTGTTGCTGTATATAAGCTACATTCCTGCACTCCCACGTGAAACATCTAGATTATATGTTACAGATTTATACATTTCCAGTAGTATGTTAAAGCTACCAAAATATATCATTATGAGTTAGTGTCTTTAAAGGATATCAATGGATTCACAGTATAGTTGAGCTCTCAGCTGCAGAGAAAGTGTAAAATGGATGCAGCAACCTCAGAGTGAAAATTATTTTTTTCTTGTTTTTTTTTTTTGTCCTTCAGGACCTCTTCAATTTCCACAGATTTTGTAAACATTAAAAGTCAGGTGTTTTAGAAGACCCAACACCAATCTAGCACACCTGAACGTTTGAGCACATGCAGTTATACTCCCTAACGTCCTTCTTTTCTCTCCCATTGTAAATTCCCCAAACAATGTGTCAGGTTTTACTGCTGTTTTTCACTTTCCTCTTTTCCTGTATGCTTGTGGGCGCATCACTGCAGCCGGGCCCAGTACTGACTGATGCTCTGGTTCATGTTCTGCTCGTTTCCAGGCACCTGGACTGGCACAGACACACCCGGGGATATCAGACCTGTGTGGGAGAGGAAATGTGAGGTTAATCAACACTTTTAGTAATGTGTGTGTGTGTGTGTGTGTGTGTGTCTGTGGTGTGTGTCTGTATGTTTGGTGTTGTAGGTACCATGTGCATGTGTCATTTGTTGTTTGACAATGTATTTTTGAAGTTTTAAAAATCATATTCATCCCTTAATGAATCCTTCCATTTCTGATGGAGCGTTTGTAATTCTAGTTGTACTGCGAGGAAAGCTGTGTAGAAAACTGGTCATTCTGTATGAGTGTAACTATACTGGTTCACTCTGTTTGAGTGCAAACAAGTTCCAAGGGACTAGTTTGTCTAGTTCACCACATATTTTCCAGGGGTGTTACTAGAATTAAAAGAAATGGGGAGTTTAGCCCTCAGGTTTAGTGAATTGAATGTGCGTGCAGAGCATACACTGAAAAAAAAACATTACTTTTGGGTAAGCTTTATTTATATAAGTGCAGGAGTGCTTGATATCATTGGAAAGCCCAGTTTTTAGGTTGAAGAGTTTTCCTGTTTGTGTGTGATTTGGTACCACCTAGTGGAAATAGTAGAAAGTGCACCTGTGATGTGTAGTGGAGCAGAGTTGGGGGCTGGCAGACTCACCTGTGCTGCTGTTTGCTGGTGGGGGAGGGGGCAGGTGGGGGGAGGGATAGGAGGACGAGTCAAACGTGCGTGGAGCAGAGGGCATGCATGCATAAGAAGGAGTGGACTGAGGGGGGACAGTCTAAGAGATGTGGAGGAAGGGAGAAGGAGGAGGAAAAGAAGGAGGAAGAGAAGGAGGAGGAAGAGGAGGAGGGCGAGAGGAGAAGGGAGGAGAGAAGAACAAAGAGGAGAAGGAGGAGGAAGAGGAGGAGGACGAGGAGGAGGCGGAAGAGTGAAAAGTACAAGTGGTCAAAGGTGTGGAGGAGAAGTAGAGGAAAGTAGAAATGGGGAAGAGAGGAAGTTAGACGGCATGGAGGAAATAGAGCCAGAGGGACATTTAATTATGAAAATGCTATAAGCCCAGAGAAAATGCCACAAGAGTGAAGACATGGAGGATTGCTGGTGGAGATTAATGGTACAAGTGGTGAATATTCTTCACCATTGTTTTGATTAACTACTCATTGAATATGTACATAAAAGAATGTACAAAAATGTATAATTTAATTCTACACACATGAAAGGTTTTGTCTGAGTTCTTGAATACCTAGATAACGAATGCCACCTATCTTCAATGACATGAAATGGCCACAAGGTGGCACCGATCAACCATGATCTACGAGGAGGTAAGAAAGCAAGTGGCTGGAGCCTGCACAATAAAGCTACTTACACATGACATGAACAGGGACAATGTGGACAGAAACATTGACAGGAAAGAAAAAGGTGATGAAGATGATGAAGAATTAAATGAAGATGATGGTGATGATGATGATGGTGATGATGATGATGATGATCATGATGATGATGATGATGATGATGATGACGGCCTTACCTGAACACTGGAGTACACAGAGAGGGAGCTGTAGCTCGAGAGGGTGGAGTCACTCTGACTGAGCATGGAGCCTGCAAAACACACACACACACACACACACACACACACACACACACACACACACACACACACACACACACATACCCACATTCATGCAAAGATAAGACACACACACCCACACACACACACACACAAAGTTACTGTAACCTGTTCAACCCTCAGACAAATTCATCCCTGTATCTGAATGACAGAGCTTCAGTGATGCGGTGTTTGGAGCCTAACCTGCACTGCTGCCATGCTGCTGTTGCTGGTACACCGAGTTAAAGGAAGTACTCAGTGGGGTCTGAGAACAGGAAGTGCCCACCCCACTCCTCCTCTGATTGCGCAGTTTCTCCTCCCTCCTCCATTTCGCTCTCCGGTTGGAGAACCACACCTGTCGATCAAACACACGGCTGCAAATCTGTCATGCTGTTACTGTAACGATCAGTGGCATCAGGGGAACCACATTTAGTCATGTGTGTGGAAATGTAATGGCCAATGATGCAGCTCAGGTTGACGGTGGAGGGCTCAAATGGTTTGAGGTAATACCTGAATCCGTGCTTCAGGTAGGTCGATCTTGTTGGCCAGTCTCTCCCTTGCGAACACATCAGGGTAATGAGTTCTCTCAAATTCTGAAGAGAGAGAAAGCGAGAAGGGGGGGGGGGGGGGGGGTGAGAGAGAGACAGAGAGAGAGAGAGAGAGAGAGAGTGAGAGTGAGAGAGAGGGAGATAGAGAAAGAGACAGAGAGAGAGAGAGAGAGAGAGAAAGAGAGAGAAAGTTTTGACTAAGGGCCAAGAACTCTAATGACACAGAACACCAAGTGTATTATGATGCATCTAATTGTAAAGTGAGAACAGGTCCAGATTCAGCTCCAGTTAATAAGTGTTGAGAACCATTGTTGATGAGGGTGAAAGGACACACTGAAACTGTACTCGAGTGTAATGGAAACGTGTCGCTGCTAAATTCATAATGACATTTTGAGAATGAAACGTCATGGTTATGTTATGACTGTAGTTGGGTTTTGACTGACTTGTGTGTTGTTGTTTCATTCTGGTGGTGTCACATTGTCTTGATAAGATACTTGAAACTAAATGACACTAACCTTTTGCCGTCTATGGAAATTCTATTCTCTTGTCATTTATATTGCATGGTATTTTGCAGTGTGACTTACACAATGTAAGCTTATATTTCATCCACTAAAATGTCCATATTGCCGAAAATGCCATCTTACATACCCATCTGCTCTCAACTTCTAAGGGTGTATCAGTGTTACGGGGTTTATTGGGTGTGTTGTACTAGGTTTGTCTTGGACAGACGTCATTTGGCTACAAAGAATCTGCGCTTATATGACATATTTGTTTAAAATGTATATTAACAGCAAATATTAAGAAATATTAACATAATAGTCAGGTGTGTTGAGCAATAAGTAATACTGTAAATAAATAGCTTGGTGTTGTATATTTACTATTACAATTCTAATGTGCGTTTACAGTAATTTACTGGCAATTGTGGCTATAGTCATTTTTTTGCAGTGTAAATGTACTCAGTTTGTACAATGGAAAAAAAAAACACTGATAATCTGCACACTCTATGAAATTCCATAAAATACAAATGACCAAGTCCTACATTCAAACCTGACATGGATTTCTCACTTTTAATGTCTAAAGTGCTCCCACTGCTCAAACGCACCAACATCTAAACTGACAGATTAAAACAGAGGGATAGGTATTTCTCTTTACGGCTTCAGCCTCTTAAACCAAACCTATTCATGGGCAGAGGAAGCATCTGAAAAGACAATTACAGTCACTGGAGATTCTAACTAGTTCAAAAGGTAATGTTTTAAAGTGAATTCCTGATTTTTATCAACATCATGCTGGCAGCATTCAGTGGAGCCCCTCAGGCAAGTGTGTGAGACAAACTGTCTTTCTCACAACAAAGTGCCAAGGGAATCTATATGCTGTGGTTACACCGTCTTGGAAAGTCACTAAATTATCACAGACACATCTTTAGCTATAGCCTACATTCTGCCTCCTCCATAGTGCATTGTAAGCATGATTTTAATGGACTTTCCTTATTAGGAAGATGTTTTACCCTCACCATAAAAATTCAGCAAAATAATTTCATCTTTTGATTATCAAAGCCTGTTACTTTGTCAGTTTCTCTGTATGCCTACTGTGCCCCCTACAGGCAAACACAGGGCACAGCAGCAGTGGCAGTGGCGCTGGGGCTCCTGACCTTTCTCCAGGGCCTCGATCTGCTCCTGGGTGAAGCTGGTTCGGTTCCTCTGCAGCTTCCTCTTCAGCTGAAGACGCAGCTGCGATTCCTCACCTTCATCCCTCTCAGCCTGCACTCCTCTTCCTCCTCCTCTTCCACCTCCCCCCACTCCTCCTCCTCCTCCCAAGGTACCTATGCTTCCTGCTTCTTGCATCACTCCATCTGGATCTCCCATGCAGCCATCTGATACTAGGGTCATATGAAGGGAGGGGGGAATTTATATTCAAATATGTGGCCACAACAGGAAATGGTAGGAAACTCAGTTAGCAATAGGGTTAATAATATACTTTGAGAAAGGCTGAGGTAGGTCCAATAGAGACAACGGTTAAGGCAGGTGTAATAGAGAGATGTTTTTCATAGAGAAACAGGTTGAAGTAGGTCTAATAGAAAGCAGCACTTCGGAATATTAAATATTGACCTACCAGTATAACCACAATTTACCTAAGCTTTCATTTTTTTTCTTTTAATTTTCCAAGCAGGTCACTTATTAAAAACCTTTTTCACCTGTGTTTACATTAACCATCCCGTCCTCTCACCTGTAGTGTGCTGGGGTGGCATGTTTGCCTGCTGGTGGTACCAGTCGTTCGGGCAAGTCCAGTTTGACCCATTCTGTAGGTTCAGCATCGTCAGCTTGTCTTACGTCACACACTACCCACCTTCAACCTGCCGCAAGACACAGGGGGAACACGACTGCTGTCTGGTAAAACTGTGAGGTTTATGCCTGTAGTACGTTTTCCCCCATCAAAAAGTGAAATAACTGGTGAATCTAGAGATTGTTGATTAAATTTAAAATGAACAGAGAATAACTGTTAAAGTTATTGTTAAACTGTTACAGTTCTGAAATGACCAGAAGCAGAGGTTGGGTAAATAATAAGTCTCTGTTTGCCCATCATGTCGCACCAAATGTTACAAAAGACCTTTAATTATGCAACTAAAAAGGCATAGATTAATAGCTGTCAAATACACACATTGTAACAAATCAGGACAATATCATATGAGAGACTATTAAAAATGTCTAGCACTTAACATACTCCGTGTAGGGATATCTACTAAACCCATGTACCAAGTGTCTAGGGAAACATACACAGCCCAGCTTTGTCCAGGCTCTTTGCTGTCCCCCCGACACAAAGGTGTCTTACATGCCACAATCAGGACGTTTAGAGACAGCAGCAAGTACATCAGATCACTGTAACACTAACACCTGTCTTAAACCATCCTCACACACTGAGGAAGAAAAATCACTCAAATCCAAAAAATCACACAGACTTCATGGTCACTTACAATATAAAAAATCTATAAAAAATCTGTCCCTTTGTTAGTACTATGTAAACAATTCTAAAGCTGTGTTTCTTCTCTTTGTAATTGTAGAGTCTATTGGATGAAACATCCCAGTAGGTGTGACGTCAGAGACACCAACATCTACATCACTGTAACCACTGAAGCAGTGGAAGTGTTGTTGATGACTTAATTGACTTAATTAAAGGAGAGTGTGGGAGGGTAGAGAGAGAAAAAGAGATAGAGAAAGAGAGAGAGAAAAAAGAAAGCGAGAAAAAGAGAAAGAGAGTTAAAGAGGGACAGAGAGAGAATGGGAGAGAGAGAGACCGAGGGAGAGAGAGAGGAAGAAAAAGAAAGAGAAAGAGAATGAGTGAGAGAGAGACAGAGAAAGAAAGAGAGAGAGACAGAGAGAGAATGAGCGAACGAGAGAGAGAGGGAGAGAAAGACAGAGAGAGAGAGAGAGAGGAAGAGAGAGAGGGGGAGGAAAAGAAAAAAAGAGAACGAGAGAGAGAGGCAAAGAAAGAGCGAGAGAGCAGTAGCATTTCAGGGTAAAAGGAAGAGACAGGAGCATGGAGTCACACATGGCTGGCACTGGGGTGAATCAGTGTCACCATGACAGTTTGAGAGGGAGTAGGTTACATGTGCACAGTAGTCACTCGCATGTCGCCCATTACTACACTGATTTAAACTACTGGGAGCTATGGAGTATCGGTTTATGTGGCACATGACGACAGCGCAAGACAGAGAAAAAGAGGAGAAAAAAGAGGTGGAGGGAGGCTAAGAGAGGGAGGAAAGAGATGCAGACAAGCTATCGTATGCAATGGCACTTTAAAAAAAAAAAAACACGTCTACTCTCACAGGCCTTCACTTTCATCTTCATAATCAAGTGCACAGCGAATGTCAACCAGTAGATTTGAAGCTTGCTATAAAGTGTGAGTTATACATTCCCATGTGGGCTTGCATTTACTTGTTTTGTATTCATTAATTGTACAATATTTTTTGTTTCAATAAAAGTACAGACATTTTTGTAAGTGACATATAACAACTATCACCTATACAGTCGTCTGTCAGTTACACACTGACACAAGAAAACAAGAAAAAAGACATTTACTCAACATTCACCTTTAGACAAGCAACACAGCATATACGGCATAGGACTCACCAATGGCTTGAGTAGGCATAGTTGTGCAAGGAAGGAAACATCTGAGGTTTTCCTTTCTTTTATCGTTTATTCTGCCATCCCCTCATTCCCTTTCTCCTCATGCAGCTTTGTTGACAATAGAGCAAACATGCACACTGTGGAGGAGAGATGGAGAGAAAAGAGAGAGAGAGAAAGACAGAAAGAGAGAGAGGAGAGAGAGAGGAGAGAGGGAGGACTCGAGAGAGAAATGCGTCTGCGGGCACTTTTGTCCTCGAAGCGATGAAGAGAAAGAGAGAGGGAGCGAGAAAGAGAGAGAGAGTGAGTGAGAAAGAGAGAGGGGGAGAGAGGGTGAGGGACAGAGAGGGAGAGAGGAAGAGAGGAATGACACAGTGAGTCAACATCAGTGTCATGTTTGAACTTAATGCCAGGGAGAGGCGGAGAGAGCAGGGCCACTATAAAAATGAAAAGATAATGTAAAAATGAAAGAGAGAGAAAGGGCTGAGTTTTTACGCAACTAACTGGTATATTCTAAGTAAAGTAAACCAAGTGATGAAAGTAAAGTATAGCTGATGAACTTTCTGCATTGCACAAATTATTTTTAGCCACAATGGCTATCACAACTTGCTTGCTTACTATTTTAGAGTATCTAAACTGTTAGTCAAATATTGAAAGATGACACTCAGGTACCTTCTCAGCAGAACAGACTGTTTTCCATGAATTTCCATACTGAACTGTTTTCCATATCTAAATACACAATATACAAAGATAAAAAAAATATTAGGGATAATTTAGGGATTATTCATTATAAAAAATGATTATACAATAAACCAATCAATCAATCACTTAATCAATAAAAAAATAAAGGATACCTCTTTAAATTTCACAAAGATGCACTCTTGTTACATCACATACGTTTTTCACACCTTTTTATGTAGACTAGCCTGTGAATTTCAATTCGGTAAAACATTTAGCAAATGTCAAGAAATTTGATTTGCTGCTCTCTCCTGCCACACATCAGGAAACCACTGAAACCAATATCTATTTGGGCTGGAGTCTGGGAAAGTGCAGGGCAGACACAGTGGGAGAAGGGAGGGTATAAATAAACATCTCCATGCAAGGGAGGCGAAAGAGGAGGAGAAGGAGGTGGGTGAGAGGGTGGGAGGAAGGGTCCGGGTGTGGATGGGGATGGGGATGGGGATGGGGGATGCCAGCTTACTTTATTTCCGGTTGAAGAGACTTTGCGCTCCCTCTCTCTCTCTGTCACTCCCTCTCTTCTTCTTTTCGTCGGCCCTACCTCCTTTCCTTTTCTCTGTCTCTGTTGATGTCTCTGGTTCTCTCTCTCTCTCTCTCTCTCTCTCTCTCTCTCTCTCTCTCTCTCTCTCTCTTTCTTTCTCCTGGTGATGCTTAGAGTAATATACTCCCCTGGTTGCTCTTTTTGCTCCCTTCATATGTTCCTTGGGTTTCCTACTTTTGACTTTTGCTACGTAGCTTTTCATCTGTGACGTATTCCTCCTGAAATAAAGAGGGAAAGAATGCCAAGGCAAGAAAGAAAAGGATGAAGAAAATGATAAGATATAGGCCAACAACAGAAAGGAAAAAAAACTACCCAGCCTGTGGAGGTTACTCATATTCTGCCAGAATTCAACAGGAGTATTCCCATTCTGCACAAGTAGATGCTACATATTACAGTTATTGTTTACAGTATATTATACTATTACAGTTATTTTTGATAACTAACAAAAAAACAAACAATAGGAATATGCAGTTAGTTAGAACACCAATCTGAAATGCACTCTCATTCCGTTGTACTAAATCTGTTTTTCCTTTGCAATCCCCTGTTTGTCTGCCCTCCGGCATTACCTCATCCAGTTCATGCAGTAACCTACAGTATATGATCCTAGTGGCAATATGATGATATGTGCTTGTGTGTGTGTGTGTGTGTGTGTGTGTGTGTGTGTGTGTGTGTGTGCGTGTGTGCATGTGTGTGCTTGTGTGTGCTTGTGTGTGTGTGTGTGTGTGTGTGTGTGTGTGTGTGTGTGTGTGTGTGTGTGTGTGTGTGTGTGTGTGTGTGAAAGAGAGAGAGAGAGAGAGAGAGAGAGAGAGAGAGAGAGAGAGAGACATGTTTGCATGTATGTCTGCATGTGCATGTGTATCTTCTCACACACATTCACACAGCTGCAGGCCATGATTTTTTTTGGATGTTGTTAGTTCATTTCTGTCACACTACTCTTCTCTCTTCCTCCCTCTCTCTCTCCCTCTGTCTTTCTCTCTGTCTCACTATCCCTCTCTTTTCGCGCTGGAAGGGGTTGGATGCTAAAGGGAGGGGCGAAAGGAAAGGGTGGTCACCATAGCAACGATGCCACCACAAATATTCATCAAAGTTCGTACTAGAACGAAAATGAGTCTCACAGCTTTACTAACCGTGGTTCCCAGCCCAGCATCTTGTCCGTCTCATCCCCACACCATGGGCATCACTAGACCTTTGTCACTGGGGCACGTGGCCCGATTAAAAATCAGCTGTGCCCCAGTAAAAAATGATTAAAGGGTTTAGTAACAAACTATTTTGTTTGGCAGATTAATTAAGATCAACAGTAGGCTGTAGGAAAAAAAGTGTATTTTGAACTTCTATCGCCTCTACTTTCTAACTAATTTTCTGATTGGTCTGGGACATTCTCACAGACATTCTGTCTGTAAACTTATGTTAGGCTGGGTTTTGAGGGGGTGGGCAGTTCCCCAGTAAAGATTAAATCCTAGTTAATGTCCATGCTCCACACATCCATCCATCTCTGTCGGTTAACCTTGGTTTATCTGAGGGTGTGTAGTGGGGGGTTGGGGGGGGGGGGGGGGTGAAAGTGTAGCACCAAGGTGTGCTTTTGTTGAAAACATTCTGCCTGTCAGACTCATGTCTTCTGTCTTTGTTCCCCACCACCACCGCCATCATAATTTATCAAACACCCCTGTATCTTCATCTTGTGCACCCTCGTCTCTCTCTTTCAATCTCTTTCTCTTTTTCTCTCTCTCTCTTTCTCTCTCTCTCCACAGGTTCCTCCTCCTGTTTTGTAGCCTCAGGCGACAGCGGAACTTGCCCTCTTCACTCGCCACTCCATCCCTCTCTCTCTCTCTCTCACTTCCTCTCTATGAGCACCTCTTTCTCTCTCTCTTTCTCTCTCTCTCTCTCCATCTCTCACTTCCTTTCTATCGGCATCCCTCTCTTAACCCTCCATCATCATCATCACCACCCCCCTGCCTTCGTACACATATACTCACCTAACACCAAAGACCTTATCCCACTCCTATCCTACACCCTACACCCTCCAACCCCACCCCCACCCAACACCAAACACCCTATCCCACCCCCACACTCCACCCTATCCCACCCCCACCCTTCACTCTCTACCCTCTACCCTATCCCCCACCACCCTCTGCCCCCCACCCCTATGCTCTGTCCCTGTCACTTTCAATTACGTTGTGAAACGAGACACACTGCCTAGGGCACTGAAAGGGAGGGAGTCGAGAACGACAGAAGAGAAAGAGAAAGGAAAAGAGAGAGAGAGAAAGTGAGCAAGAGAGAGAGAGAGAACATGAACAGAGAGAGATAAAGAGAGAGAGAGAGAGACAGAGACGGAGAGACAGAGACAGAGAGAGATGGGGGGGGGGGGGCAGACAAACTGAAAGACAGAAGAGAGACAGAAATGGACAGAGAAAGAAAGAGAGGGAGTGTCAGGGACAAACTGTCAGGTAGGACATAAAACAGACAGGGGATGGGCAGGTGTGACAGTCATCTGAGAGTCAGGGGCAGACACTCGTGTCGTGAGAGACTTAAAGATTCCCCTCATATGAGAATGCTAAAGACGATTAGCAACATGACACCAACACAGTGTGACAGGTTCATTTGAACAAGGCTCGTGCTGAACCACGATACTTCAGATGCCCTTATGTAATCTTTTTTTTTTTTCTTTCGCTTGTTTGTTTGTCAAATACCCGCATCGCACACACATGCCCTGTGGGAGCAGTACAGTAGATACATTAGATGTGGGTCAGTGTTGATTAATTTTTTAACATTGAAACATAGGCGCCAGATGACAGATGACGAAAAGGCAAACACCGGTCAAAGCACATTTTACACTGGTCAGACCAGCCACCAAGAACAACAACAACAGCAACACACATACACACACACACACACACACACACACACACACACACACACACACACACACACACACACACACACAAATACACACACACACACACAAACACACACACACACACACACACACACACACACACACACACACACACACACACACACACACACACACACACAAATACACATAGAAACAGCCACTCCCTTGTTCTCCAACTTCATAAGGACTGCAGATTCACTTGTATGCCCTTCAGTGACTAAAGATTGAAGCAGTCCCAATTTATAGAAGTCACATGATGAGGGGTGTGCTCAACATGCCACAGCTCCACCTTCAGCGTCACGCTACTCGAGGTATATCTCCTGGGTTTCCCCTATCAGTTCTCAGAACCGAAGAAGCCGTTTGGATGAAAGGGTGAAACACTGTTAAAGCTCCACATAGAAGTCCAGTTGCCTACAACTTAGCACTTACGAGTTCATTTGGATTGTCTGCCCACTGATACTTCACAGCTTGTTTATTGAAACTCAATTTAATTTTGTTTATTGCTTACTGACTTACCATCTCAATCAAACCCAAACCTCAACCTGACCTTTATGATGTGCAGAGTTTCAACCGATGGTTTGTCAACACTCTCTGCATCTTTAGGACCATCTGTTGGGCCATCCTAGCAAAGGGTGACCAAAGGCTTTGTTGTGCACCTGTCCAGCTTCATACATGAAGCGGCAGACATGGCGGAGCCAATCGAATTCCTCAGGGGACCCACGATCAACAGGGTGTGACAGCTGCTGTACTGGCTGCTCTCAGACTTGTTTTGCTATTACCATTTTGGCTACAGCTAAACTAATCACCAAAAAAAGAGAGAAAAGATTCAGCAGTTTAACTCCATGAAGGAAACAGTGTTTGTATTTCAGAATTAATTTATCATTGTACAACACAATTATCAAAAATATTTTTAGATGGAAAACAGTAGTGAGATAAAATAGTGTGGGTGACTCACGGACCAGTGAATAATAATGACAGCAGTTAGGCGGTGAGTGACTACTAATTTGACACATGACACGTGTGACTACTAATGGATTCGGTGTTTCCCAAAGTTTATTTTTAAAAGCATAAACCTGTTCTTATGTGTATGTTCAAAAAACAAAAGGACTGGGATCCTTCAAGTTCCACAATTCATGATAGAGATCCAAACGTGGGTGTGTATTGAGATTAAGCAAATTACTTCTTATAATTCCTTTGTGAGAAACACACACACACACACACACACACACACACACACACACACACACACACACACACACACACGCTAACAGCATACCAAGGACAAAACCAGTCTAGCTGGTTCGACTTGTTTGCTGCAGCCTAATCAGATACTCTCTCAGGGGACAGATGTAATTACTCTGGAGAATGCAACACAAAAAGCAACTTAGCCTGTCTGTAGAGGTTGCTTGCTGTGTCTTTTACTTTGAAATGTACAGTACACCAATAACCGTTAACATAATCAATGCATCTTTTTTCCTGTTATCGAAACAGTAATTGGTTAAAGTTAGTATGGAACTTAAGTGCTTCGGGTGTCTTGAAAAGTGCTATATAAATGCAATGTGTTGTTGTTGAATTCATCTGACAGTTTCTGCGAAAGTGACAGGGTTGTGCAACATTTGGGAGTCATCCCAGGCCAACCATTTATTGTATGGTGATGTCACCACTGCACCATCATGGTCCTTATTATGCACAGCAAAGATTAAACTTTAACCCAACCAAATGCAATTTCCTGGAGGACACAGATCACAGTTTTGAGAAGGAGTGAATCACTTTGTAGGAACTCACCAGACCACATTTTTATGTGCATATTACCGTGAAATGACTTTCCTATTACAGGTTTTGGATAGCGTCATGTTAACACACCTGAATTTCACTATTTCCATTCACCTTTTACTGATGGCTACTTTGTATAGACTATGGTGCAGTTTGTAGTGTTTAGGGCTATGAAATACTTGTATAATCTATTAGTTTAACTATTTGGCAGTAGCCTGCGATGAATTCAAGTAGGCTACATTAACATTTCTGAGGTGATTAATGTAATTATATTACTTTTTAAATTTTAATTCTGTAGGCAAGTAGTACAACTAAAAATGAAACACTACCATGTCAAGGCCATTTTATGTTAAGTTTAATGGACTTATAAGTCTAAATCTAAGTCTAAAATGGACGCTGACACTTTCTGTTCCAGTCTTTGCCTTATCTATGACCTGTGAGAGCACTTTTGTAATAAACCTACTTTTATGTTACTACCCTTTGTTTACATGCTTTACCCCTGAAAGACTGAGGCTAGTTGGATGGTTTGTACTAACACCTATTCCGGACCCCTTTTTCTAGTTCAGGTTTTTGGGACTTTGAGAGGACAAGGAAACATGTCAAGAACAGTGCGTTTGGACATTTGGCTAATTATTAAAAGGCAGCTGCTAACAATGGTTCATCTCACAATGTTTGGTTGTTGTTGTTACTGCTGCTGTTATTCACTGGACTTTGTTATCGTCTATCCTTGTAAAGTATGCATCGGTGTCCTCTATTTGACAGAAGTATTGAAGTATCATAACATTTGGAGAATTCAAACAGTTCACTTTTACCTTGGCCATTTACTCAGTTAAAAACCTATTGTGCAACCTCATTTAACTTGATTTTATTGTCCCTGCCCCCACTGTTTGAAATGTGTTGTTTGCATCACATTCAACATTTGACATATTTTGTACACAACATGTTTCACAGCTTCAACACTTGGCAAACAATTAACATCACATTTATTTATTTATTTTATCTTTGGAATTTACATTGTGTCACGTTGAAAACCGTTACTGTTTACCAGCAGCTTTATACTAAGAGCTACTTGAGTATAATTCTCCAAATATAAGCACCTTACTTAACTATTGAAGACCACCATATGCAGTTGAATTTGTCACAACTGCTTTACAGCGTTCCATCGTTATGGCAACCAGCATTGGTGTTGAAAGTGAAAAAAACACAAAGCAATACCACACAGTTGCCTGTAAACAAGTTGCTTTGCATGTTATGGTGTGAAGGAACAAGGGGCCCTCAGTTGGAAGGCATTCTGCTCTATGCTGGCAAAACAGCCTGCTAGTTGATGCTAGGTATGGTTCCTTAAATGCTGAACAATGGCATTCAGTGTAAAAAGTGAAGCATAAAACTAAAGCTACAGCTAAAACAAACATGTTGTATTAACCTCTTTTCACGTTGGTATAACTTAACAATGCCATGAACATTACCAATATGATGTACTATGAAGTTGGGTTTAAAAGAGCACATTTTACATCATGATGTTGGGCAGCTCTGTGAAACATTTAGTTGTCATTTTTGCAAAAAGAGAAAAAGTTAGCCACTTACATATAGGTTTCTGTGTTACACTTTCAATTTCTTGTTACAGTATGCATTAGGCTACAATATGAAAGTCTGTACAGTTTAACCACAGGTGGCATTTATTGTTTCATTAAAATGTTATTTAAACATGCCATTCATTCATGTATTCATTCATTCTGGAGTCTAAGCAGAAACATGGCTAGTGCTGGGAAAAGTGAAATAGATAAATATGTCTCGTTCTGCAAATACAAAGATTGATTGTATGTGGAGGTCATCAACATGTCTCCAAAACAATTACCTCCATGTCTCCATGACTTGACAAGATGCTGTGGTGCGACTAAACAAAACCAAATTACAAAATTACAAAAACGTTCTGATCATACAAAAAAAAAAAATCATCAACAGCTTACAAATAATGTTTTTAGTCACGGGTTCTGCAATCCTGTAAGTCAACGGTCCTTGATTAAATATTCTCAGTGTAATCAATCGGTGCACTCACATGGATTATGGATAGGCTGAAATCTTCGTGTCATTGCATATATCGCACAGGTCAAGCATAAAAGAGCGCCTTTAAGGACCAATTAAATTCACCGGTAGCCATACCTTTCCTCGCAGGTAGGAGCCTATCCGCGTAGCTGTGCTCTCTGCAAATGGCCGGAAGTTAATCACTGGTAAGATGTGAACGCTTCTGATAGGTGAGGTTGTCAGCGCAGGTAGAGTCTTCGCAGAAACTAGTTTGTTCCGAGCGATCTACACCGAAACTCAGCACAGGTGTTTATCACCAGAGGTTTACTACCAGTTTAGGTCTACTTTTGGTTTTCCTCTTTCGAGTTGTAGATGTGACTAGACCGTAGTTTTTAGGTATTTTTAGGGGAAATATATTTTTATCTGTAGGTTTTGTTTTACGGAAAGGTTCATTGGACTAGTCCTCGCGCCAGATAATCGTTTTTTTCTTTGTATGTAGGCTATGTGGGTGTGATCGATTTTTTTGTATCGCTTTTGGGAGGCTAAATATGAAAATATTGGGACTTTACTGCGCTGTTCTTTCAAGTATAGGTAAGTTTACCTTTTTGCTGAAGCTGTGAAGTGAATAATTCAGCACTTGTGATGTGGCTACCCTCTCAATGTTGAGCAAGGGTAGCTGTAGCAGCCTACACCAACAGGGCTGATATACGTTGTGTAGGCCTAAATTGTTATGAGTGACATTTTGTAGTCGAGCACCGACAACTTCATACATTTCAACACTGTGGGTCGCTGCAAATCTTGGTCTAGTTAGTTGACCGTATTGTTTTGGTGTGATTTAAATACCTGAAAACCAAAAGAATAACCTGCAATAAAAGAAGATAAAAGTAAACATATCCAGGTCATAGTCATAATCTTATACCCTAGTTTTAGTTATGTGTATGAAATTAAGTCAGATTAACGCAAGTTTGACCATGAGTAGCCCGCTAGCTGTATAATCAATCGCAAGTGTTGAAAGAAAGGAAAATAATGTGTAATTTCTACTCTCTGTCTTCCTGTCGCGCTCTCAGGTATTTTGACGTGCTTCGCTCAACGTAAGTAGAGCATCAACTGAAACCGAAAGATCTTGCCACATATATAACATTTGCTTGCTGTTTACAGTAACAGTGCCTGTCTAAATCTTCTGTTAACCCCAGAGTGTGGGAGACAACAGCTGCAGAATAGGATTGTTGGTGGATATGATGCAGAGGAAGGTGCCTGGCCATGGCAGGTGGACATACAGGTCAGTGTATGAAGAGATCATTGTTAATTAATGATTTGAAAATACCCCTTCATTCTCTCAACAACAAACAGTTGTTAGGTTAGGCTATGGATACTGAACAATGTTAGGGGAGGGGGTTGTTTTTTGTGTTGTAAATTAGTATTGAATTACAGAGACTAAGGCATGTTGACCAAGGGGTAGTTGTTCAGTGGTGTTTAATTCTACTTAAGCAAGGAACCTTACCTTAACTCCGAAATATGGCTGGGTTGGAAAGGGGTGGAATTTTTTTATAGAAACGTTGGTTATACACACTATTGTTACAGAAAACCATCTAGCAGGAGAAATCACATTTGGGGTAGCTCACACCACAATAAGCTAGACTCAATAATCAAAATGTTATTAGCCAGCTTACATTTAAAATATCTGGTTCACCAATAACATGCTCACCATATGAATACAATTTGAAAAGTAGCTAGTTAAACTTTTACACCACAAATCGAATATCTTTCTATTCAAAACATATTTGACTTCATATAGTCCTTGGGCTCAAATCTGTGTGGCTTCAGTAGTCTGTTGTGGGGTCAGAAGAGTAGCTTTACTTGGTCAGAATTCTACAAATCACATGTGATGCATGTGATGGGGGGATCTGTGTAGGGGTGTGGCTTCAACAGCCCTACTGTATGAATGAGGAACAGCACAGATACTCAACTATAATTGCATACAGTCTGATTGTTTTAGCCAAGATTATGATACAGTCCATTTGCCAATATTTACCAACTACATTTAACTCTCAGCCATCCATTTAAAAAAAAAAATCCAGTTTATTCACTTTCCAGTGGTGGGTAACTGTTGTTACCTCACCTGACCACTTATGGGCTGACAATTATAATACGAAGCACTTTTAAAAAAAAAGATTAGTAAACATCTATGCTGACACCTCATGTTCATACAATAAACTTTGTTTAGACATGTTTCGTGGGCAGTGGTTGTTGCCACAAGGTATAACTACTATTTAAGTGAAAAGGCTCTGTCACAGGTTTCAGCATGAATTTAATCTCGGAGAATGTCACTTGCGTTAACAAGACTGGGCGTCATTAATTCTAGGAAAAACACTTTGCTGTGTTTGCGGGTTTTTTTTCTAATACAGTCTAGCACAACAGGCAGCTTTATTCCTAGAAAGCCATTTCTATGTGGTAATCAGAAACCACTCACTGTGGTTACTCAAATGCCATTAATATTCTAAAAGGACAGGCTGTTTGTCTTTCTCTTTATAAAGTTATCAGCTGTCGTTGTATTCAGTGATTATTGCTTCTTTGTGCTACTGCTGTGTCCAGTATCAGTTTTCCACCTGTCCCCTTGTTGGATTTTTCTCATCTAGACTCGGCGAGATGGGCATGTTTGTGGAGGAACTCTCATTGCAGAACAGTGGGTGCTTTCTGCTGCCCATTGCTTCCCAAAGTAAGACCTGCAATCCTGGAACAAGCGTTATTATTATTAATCTGTAGGAATGTTTTTGGAGCTTTTATGTGTCACGTGTGTGTACCTCTGTGTCACATACTGTCTCTCAATGGCCATAATTCATTGGCCTTTTTTCTGACTTTGTGCATCCTTTGTGTATTGCATGAAGCCCAATTTTTTAGACCCTGTCTCACCTTGCTATCTATTTTTATTTGTTAATGTATGTGACTCCTGCATATCCATCCAAACACACACACACACACACACACACACACACACACACACATATCCAAACCACATAGTGATCTGTCTTATCTCTCTTTCTTTCTCTCTCCCCCTCTCCCCCCCCTCTCTCCCTCTCTCTGAACATCACAGCCCAAATGACATCTCTGAGTACATCATCTATGCTGGTCGGCACCAACTGAACGGCTGGAACCCCTTCGAGGTGAGCCGGCGTATCCAGCGCGTGGTGATCCCTTCAGAGTATGTGGACCCCCAGGAAGGGGACGACATTGCTCTGGTGCAGCTGGACAACGAGGTGACCTGGACGGACCGCATCCAGCCCATCTGCCTGCCCGGGGCCAACACTCTCTTCCCCAGCGGGATGCGCTGCACCATCACTGGCTGGGGCAACATCAGGGATGGAGGTGAGAGGAGATGTGCTGTATAACCAGAGAAATGAAATGAAATGCAAAATGTGAAATGCTATTAATGGGGTAAACCAATACCTAATATAAAGGTAGTCTGCTTACTTTGTGTTCTCTACACCTCTGTTAGCTTATGTCCTCCTTTTTGTAAGTCACTTTGGGTAGCCCCCAACCCTGCTGTTTTTGTCTTTTGGGGGTACTGGGTCTTGATCGGGGGGTGAGAGGAGATGTACTGTATAACCAGAGTGTGAAATGCCCCTCCATAACTGGGGGCTACTACCTTTTACAGGGGGGTACTACCTTCTTAGGTTTCCTATTAATGGGGTAAACCAATACCTAATATGATAGTAGTCTGCTTACTTTATGTTTCTCTACACCTAGCTTATGTCCTCTTTTTGTAAATCGCTTTGGATAAAAGCGTCTGTTAAGTGTAATGTAATGTAAACCAATATGTTGGCAGCCCCCTGTTTTTGTCTTTTGGGGGTACTGGGTCTGGATCAGGGGGTACCTTACCTCCCCCCCCCCCCCCACTAGTACCTCCCTGTAAATTTGAACTATGGACATAGCCAGGCTAGCACTGCCGTCTTACCTTACATTACATCACATTTAGCAAATGGTATTATTCAAAGCAAGTTACAATGGAGGAAACCAATCAAGCTGATGAAAACAGAGATATGTGAGCAGTGTGGCCTAGTAGTTAGGGAGTTGGGATCAGAGGGACGCATCTTTGATTCCCATACCAGTAGGAAAAAATGTGGGAGGGGCAGTGAATAACCAGCGCTGTTCTGCACCCTCATCTCTAACCCCACGTTGCTCTTACTTACCTGTAAGAAAACAAACATATGCCTATTATGGGTGTCCACACTGTTTGCAAAAACTTTAATGAGGTGGGTATAGACTCAATTGAGTCATATTCACCTCATTCACTCACCTCTCTCCTCTCTCACCCAGAATTCACTCACGTACTTCACCCACTCCTTGCCCACCCACTACTCACCCATCCCCCTCCCTCTCTCCCTCACTCACTCCCTGACTTATGTACTTACTCACTTACTTCCTTACTTCGCTCTCACTCACTCACTCACTCACTCACTCACTCATGTCCCTCATTCACTGCCACATTCATTTCACTCACTCATTCTGTCTTTTCCCCATCAATCATTTCACTTTCACTCAGTCACTTAATCTTGTCACTCACTTACTAACTCCCACATTCATCTCACTCATTCTCTTTTTTTCCCCCCTTCTCCTCCCTTTCAGTGTCCTTGCAGGGAGCAGGCACTCTCCAGCAGGTCACCGTGCCAATAATTGGCCAGTCAAACTGCCAGAGTATGTTCAACACCAATGCCAACCCCAACGACCCTGTGGACATTTTTAGTGACATGATCTGCGCTGGCTACCAGGCAGGAGGCAAAGACTCGTGTCAGGTACAAAAAGGATGCATGGATTTATTTCTTTTATAAATCTGGGCTGTTTGTCTTAGTTTTAGTTATGGTATTACTTTTTTTTTTACAATGTGTGTTATTAACACGATCTATTATGCAAAAAGAAGTGCTGCCTTACAAAGGCAGAGTGCAGTAACTACGTGAACATAGAAACTGAGAAAATGCCTTTAATGTTGTCATACCGCCCAGTCAAACATGTTTACCTATAATAGTGGTGATATTTTTATCTACTTTCTTAATGGCAAAGAACCAGACATTTAGTCGCACGACAAAAGAGGGGGTTATGAAGTCAATTTCCACTCTAAACTCCATTTGACAATAAGTAGTTACTGCCTTTTGGCTTAGCAGGGCGTAGTGAATCTGTGTGGGTTTTTTTTTGTACTGGAAATGCAGTTATCGCCCATTTATCTGGAATGTGTCGTCATGTCCTGACTTGTCTGTGTCTGTCGTTGAAGGGAGACTCTGGAGGCCCTCTGGTCTGCCCCATGGTCAACGGCACCTGGGTTCAGGCCGGGATCGTGAGTTTCGGGTTGGGCTGCGCTCAGGCCAACCGGCCCGGGGTGTACTCCAAGGTCTCCGCCTTCTCGGGTTTCATCCACAGGACCATTCCGACGCTTCGGCTTTACGGGAGCGGCGCGAGGATCTACGGAGGCGCCGCCACCGTGCTGGCGTCTGTCCTCACCCTCCTCATGGTCACGCATGTATTGAGATAGGTTAATACCAGGACACACAGGGGGGGGGAGGTTAAACAACGACACATTTGCCACTCTGCTCTGCTCTGCTCTGCTCACTCGGCAAGGTTTCACAGGGAAACAACAGAACCTTTCACAAAGCCCTCCTACATTTGCTTATCTGATAACAGTGTAAACATGCCCATGTTGTATGGGACTTTGGTCTTGCTACAGGACATTCCATTCTAGTGCCTTTGTAATTTATATGTAGCTCGTGATTTGCAATATATCTTGTAACTCTACCCATGTTTTATGCTACTAATGTGAAAATGGTTGCTTTTAGAACCCAGGGTTACAACCAAATCTCAGCTCATACAGGTGTTGACCATAAACCAGTACATAACCATACATGGTGTTTTTTTAAAAAATGGCCTATAATGAAATTTTACAGATGAAGTAGTGCATTGCACAGCTGATCAAATTATTGCGTATAATTTTTGTATTGTTTATTTTTTATACATATATGAAGAATCGTGTGTAGTTTTAACTGAATGATTGTTGCAGCAATAAAATGTGATTCATATCAATTCCTTTTACACCTCTAAATGTCTTTTTGATTAGAAGTACCATTGCATTGTTAACTAGAAAAGCACTCCGAGAGCGCAGACCTCCGCCAAGGCAGCTTAAGTCTCCACCTTATTGTCATTCTCACCTTAAGACATTAATCATGTTAAAACATTTTAGGACTGGTGTAATAGTTAACTAGTGGGTTCGTTCACTCATGGTCACACGAACTTGGTTGGCTCTTTGGTGCAGGAAAGTACTTTATCTAATTTCCACTGCCCACATGAATTACTGGGCTGCTCACCACTACCGCTCTAACTCTCCTCTGTCTTTCACTGAACCCTCTAACCAAAAACTCAACAACTCCTTGACCCGCAACAGGAGCCTCATTTCCGTACCAACCTATATTCCCTCCTTTCAAAATGAAAGTCACTGTAGATTCCATGCTACACTGGTAACTTGACTGAATAAAAAAATCCTGGATCCAGATGGTTATCCGGATCACCACCAAAAACAAATCAGTTCTACGTTAGGCCACTTCTGACCTATTTCATCTAAATCCATCCATAACCTGTCGAGTTATGTTGTTCACAAATGGACAAACCAACGCCGGCGAAAACATAACCTCCTTGGCGGAGGTAATAAATAAGCTGTTTTTTAAAAGATGAGGAAATTTCATACTTTGGCCACAAGAGCGCAGCACTAATCAAATGTCTTCAAATAGCCATTGAAAGAGTACAAGTCTAGACTGTTTATAAAGTAGGAATTAATAACAACCACAGACATCCCTTTATGCCCTTTATTTAAAAACACTGCTGGTAATGTTGTTGCAAAAACACCTAAATGTTTGCAATGTGTGCAATCATTTAATTGTTCTGACTAAAAAAAGCAATATTCTGGTACAAAGATGGTCTATGAAGTTAATTATTCTGTGGTAAGAACTACACATCCTTCTAGTCATTCTTCATTTCTTCAGTTCTATTCTAAAAATAAAGGGTACATCATGAATCAGGAAGCGTGGAATTGTCAGAGAGGATCATGGGAGATCCAAGCTGCAGCTCCTGCTGTAATGATTCCAGGTCAGCTGGGGTCATTCTGTGGACTTCAAGCCAATCAGAGAGCAATGATGCAGAGAGAGGGGCGGAGTCGTGGTGACTGAAATGTGACAAGGAAATTGTCATTTGTAAGAAAGAAACTGTAAATCAATAAGTGAATCATGTAATTAGCAAAGCCTAAAACTTGCTTTCTAGGAAGAATACTTCTGTCAGAGGAGTACATATGCCCTTACAAACCTTTCCCTGAGGTCAGAATGCTGAAGGTCAGTGAGGGACTGTGTCAGAAGGTCATCAAGGTCGAATCCAACACCATAGCCAGCACCACTGCCTTTAGGGGTCATGGAGAACACTGGAGGCAGCACATCCTCCACCTGGGCACGAAAGAAAGTATAGAGGTCAAAAGATTGAATAAAGAGTTCTGTCCATAATAAAAAACAAACTGCCAAGACATGAATAATAAGTTGGTACAGAGAATGAAGCTGGTGTATAAGTATTTTCATACATGGAAATACATTTCAATAGGAAGTTCATAGTAGGGGTGGGGGGGTCAAAGTAGGTGGTTTAGTGACTATGTTATCTCAGAGTAAATGGCAACTCTCCTAATAGTTCAGTCTCCTTAACCTCCTAAAAGTTAAGTCTAATAGTTGAGGCTTCTGTCTCTTAGCAAAACAAAGCCATAAGACTAGGAGGGTTTACAGCGTGCTCTGAGTTAACATATTACATTACACTAAGCAGACGCTTTTATCCAAAGCGACTTACAAAAATGAGGACATAAGCCAACAAGACTAGACGGTTCTTCAGCTATGCTATTGAGAACCTTGGACATTTCGTTTTACATCATGAATGTTGGCTAGCATAAGGCACTGCTGGGATTCGAACCCAGGATCTCCTGTTTACTAGAGGCGCTTTAACCAACTAAGCCACAGCGCCACCACAGTGCTGTATGTGGGTAAATTACTAAACCATTCACCCTTTAGTCTTAAAAACATTTTATGAACAATTTATGAAACAAGGCTGGAAGAACAAATCAAAAGTTACAAAGTTCACCAAATGGGCATTTGTGGGAAAACAGTCATACCATTAGAGGGATAAAATGTGAGGGAATGAACATGTGAGGGAGAAAATCTGCCAAAGTACGGACATTGCATCTTCTTAATAGTGGCACACAATCATATTTACTCTTACCTGTAATTTGGTATTTGCAAAAGCCAAAACAAAACATTAAACAAAAAAGCAAGAAAACAAACAAAAAAGCAAGTAAACATACTAGAAACAAGACATACACAAGAAACTACCCCTTTTTATACTCACCTGTGACTTTGAGAGTTGTAGCGTGACGGTGTGGATGTCCGGTGGCCCACTACTGCCCCCTGGTGGTCTGGAGTCAGCAAGGCCAAGCGCAGCCTGAGTGAGGTCTGCCGATGGCCCCTGGGGAGGGTTCTGTGTATGAAGTACTGCTGGCTGGTCAGGCAGAGAGGGGCAGAGCTTGTCCGTGGACACGGGGTCCAGCTGGGGAGGGATGTGCTGGTGGAGTTTGTAAGCCCCATCCCGCAAGGCCCGTTGTGGGTCAGGGGGTTGTGGTTGCTAACGAAGGTGTTCAGGGGTGCCTGGAGGTGGGCCTGGGGCTGTGTGTGGGGGAGCGTCTGTTGTAGGAAGTTTTTCTGTGGGGCGAGGGGTGACACCTGGCCAGGCTGCGTGATCTGTTGGGGCTGGGAGGGTATCTGTGGCTGCGGTTGCTGTGGCAACTGCTGAGGGGCAGCAGTGCCCCCCGGTGTGCCCGTCCAGCCCTCCAGCGAGTTGAACACAGACGCTCCCACAAACTGGCTCGAAGACTGCGATGGGACCTTAAGCTCGTTGTTCTTGGGCAGTGGGCAGGTGGCACCCACTACTCCAAGGCCACCTGCCCCTACAACACTTAAGCCTCCTCCGCCGCCGCCGCCAAGGGGTAGCAGTCCCATATCTCCATCCTGGGGTTTGCCCAGAGCGAAAGGGAGGACATTCTGGCTGGCGGGCAGCTGAAACATTCCAGAAGGTACGCACTGACCCACAGGAGGGCCAAGCTGTGAGGAAGGCTTGAAGATCGGCAACTCCTTCTGCTGCTGCTGCTGCTTTGTGGGTTGAGGCTCGACGGCCTTCCATGTTTGCCTTTTTCACCATCTTCCCTGTCGCCGCCTGGCGGGGGCAGCTGGACATTGTGCCGTCACACAGTTTAGTACCGTTGCTTTCCGGGGGCTGGTGTTTGTCCGTACGGCTGTCACTCATGCGTTTCCAGCGCTCCAATAGGCTCTTGTCGTCGTCACTCAGCAAAACCCCTCCCAGACACTCACCCTTTTTGCCCTCCTTCTTCTCTCTCTCCTTCTGCTTCCGCTCTCTCTCCCGCGCTCGCTCCTGCCTCTTCCTCCTCTTCTCCTCCCGCTCTCGCTGCCTCTCCTGGGCTGTGACATGTCTCCTCATGTCTGGCAGAGAGGTGGAGGACGATGACAAATTCGGTCCACCGCCAACTCCGCTCCCTCCACCTCCCACTTCTGTGTTCAGGGCGGCAGATCCACCATCTGTGAAGGAGAATGACAAGATGTTAATGGTGCTAAAGCGTAAGTAAATTACGGCAAGTAGTCTAAAGTAATTCTAAAATTCTAAAAACACATATGTCACTAGCCATTAAGAAAACATGTTCAGCTAAAAACTATGATTTCATTTTCAAAAAACAATTGTGCAGCCAGAATATTCACATTTTAAAACTTAACTTACCACCCACAAATTCTATTTATGTTACGATTCAATGCAATGGGGAATGTTCTGATACACTGGGAAGTTAGGGGAAAGTTAGCATGATTCTAAGGGCCCCTTCACAGTGGGCCCTATGAGACTAGTGTTCTTGTGCAGTGCGTGTTGGAACGCTGACTTAACACTAAGTTAAACAGTAGTTACAAGGAAGAGGGAGTCTGAAGTAAGATTGACCATTTACCAGTGTTTTCATTTACAAGAAACAGTGAAAAGTGTAAATAAATATAGATACAAAGCATTTAGTGTCTGTCTGAGTATATGCGGTGTTATCAACAATGTAGCTTTCTCATGTTAAGCGAAGTAAAATGTTACATAAGTTACCATCATTGTTTCTTGTTGTACTGTCGTATTACTGATGAGTTGAGTTCATACACAGGTTAGAAAATTAAACTTAAGGTACTGCCTCTAAGAGTTTACACAGTAGCTTGAACAGTCAAGATTGCCTTTGTGTCTCTTGAGTGTCTGTCTATCAAGATCTGCTTAACTATCAACCTTATAACTATAATGTCTGATCTAAGAATGTTGTCATAGAATCTTACATCTCACTGTCAAGAATAGACATACAATGCATAGTTCTTAGATTCCACACTTAAAATAAGTATTAATAAAATATTTATAAGTTATTATTACCATTTCAAATGGTATTTAAAGTATCTACTTTTGAGTAGGCTATTGCTAATTACATTGGCCCTAAGGGCAACACAAAGACACCATTAACTATTATTAATATATTAATTAATTAACAACGTAGCAGTACCTTTAGCAGTACCTGGAGCCCTTACCACAGTATACATCATATGAGCAGCACCAGGCTTGCTCACAGAGATGGCTTGGACATCTGAAAGCCCCCCAAAACAAACCCCAGTGGTTTTCAGTTGACTGCCCACCCCCGTCAACTGGGCCCTATGTTTATCCCCCCCTTATGGGCAACCCTGAGTGGCACAGTGCATACTCACCCTTGGCCCTCTGCCTGAGGGCAGCCTTCAGGGCTGCCTTGGTGTCGTCCGATATTGCTCCCTCTTTCCTCGTGCCGTCACCTGTGCCCCCTGCCCCTCTCGCACCCTTGACTAGAGAGCGAGACAGGGACTGGGAGAGGGACTGGGCTTGGGACTGGGACAGTGACAGCGAGGGAGCAGCGCTGGGGAAGGCGGCAGAAAGAGCCGAGGTAGCCTGAGACTGAGACTGAGACAGAGGGAGGTTCTGGGCGCTCTGCGTCTGAGGCGGGGCCGACTCTTCCGTTTTAAGGCACTCCCTCATCGGTTCAGCCGGCGGAGTGCCCTTCGAGGACGTGGGGGTCGTTAAATCGATGATGTTGTCCGCCTGACCGCTGTCGGAATTGGCACTGGGCATGTCCACGTCCTGACACCTTTCTGTCTGGGTCAGTGGCGGCAGAGAGTTAGTCAGGTGGTGGACAGGCTGTTTGAAAAATGGAGGTATGTGGTTGCGGAAAGGCGGAGTTGTGTCTATAGTTCTACACGCGTCATCACTGTGGTTAGCGATTGTGTCTGATGACCGATGAGCACCTACTGGGCCTGTTAGCGAACTGTTGGCAATGCTAGCAACTGGTGAGCTAGTTGTGCCAGTGCTAGGCCGGGTCGGAAGGGGTCGGAACTGTATCCGCGGTTTGCCAGCCTGCTTGCGCACGTGAAAGTCCTGGATCTCGGCGAGTATGGCCTCCTTTATCTGCTCCCGGCCCATGGGCTGCCGGTCGAACTCGAAGTCGAAGGCCGGCACGCAGATCGGCTCGTCATCCGTGTCGTGGTACTTGGAGAGGTACGGGTGCTCCAGCGCCTGGCACACGCTTATCCTCTCTCGCGGGTCGAAGCGCAACATGGCGCCAAGCAGGTCCAGTGCCGTGGGCTCGGCCTGTGGGTAGAGCTTGCTGAGGGGCACGGGCGATCGTGACGGCAGGCTCTTGACGTACGCCCGCACCCTCTCCGCACCAATCATGCCGACCAGCCCCTCGGGCGGCGTGCCCAGCACGGACAGAATCAGCTGCAGCTGGTGCACATAGTGTTTGCCCGGGAACAGCTGTCGGCGGCCGAGCATCTCAGCGAAGATGCAGCCCACCGACCACACATCGATGGCCAGGCTGTAGTGGTGCAGCGACAGCATGAGCTCCGGCGCCCGGTACCAGCGCGTGGCCACGTACTCGGTCATGAAGGAGCGCGACTCCTCCGAGTGGGCCGTGCTCAGGCCGCGGGCCATGCCGAAGTCGCCGATCTTCAGCTCGCAGTTCTCGTTGACCAGCAGGTTGGAGGGCTTCAGGTCGCGGTGGATGACGTTGGCCGAGTGCACGTACTTCAGGCCCCGCAGCAGCTGGTAGAGGAAGTAGCGCGTGTGCTCGGGGGTCAGGGGCTGCCGCGAGTGGATGATCTGGTGCAGGTCGCTCTCCATGAGGTCAAGCACCACGTAACTGCAAAACAAGAGACAAACATGAACATAACGGCTATGAAATAACAAAAAAACAACAGAAATACTAGATCAGCATTGAAACATTTGAAATGAATGAGTAAGCTATACTGTTATGATTTGGTTATTGCTATGTTATATCATTCTGCATGTTTACAAATGCATCAGTACTTTATAATAATAATAATATTTTTGTACTACCTAATAATACCTACAATAGTAAGAGTAATACCTAAGTACTACTAAAACATTACACAGAATAGTAAAGAAAAACAGAAGGGTTGCAAATGATTAATTATTTGATGCTTAATTCTTCAACATGGAAGACTATCATTATAACAGCGCATTATTCAAAAATGGAAGTGGGCAGAGTTTGTTAAAGGAAGGAGACCAACAAAAGGGGCATCTGCATCACATGAAGAGAATATGACAGTATGGGTTGTAAAGTTGTACAAAGTACAAAGCAAACTTACACAGACTTGAAGGCTGATTGTGGAACAGTAGGCTGCAGAATGTCCTTGATTGCAATGATGTTGTCATGCTTAAAATGCTTCAGAATCTTGAGCTCTCTCAGTGTGCGCTTGGCATTGGTAACCACCTCAAAAGCATTTGGGATCTTCTTAATGGCCACTGGTTCACCTGTGCAATGGAACAACCCCTTAGTGTGAAGTACAATCACATGTAAACTGTTCTATCCATAAAATTAATGTTTCAAGTTGAGACTTTTATCAAAACATTTCAACAGTATATTACAGTTCTTCTCTCTGCACATTTTTTTCTGGTCCCAAAACAAGGACATTAAGGATGTAATGTTTTAAACACTCACCATTGTCCCGTCTCCTCGCAGAGGATACCACACCATATGCCCCTGTCCCAATGGTCTCGATTATGTCATACTCCTCGCCAACCTCAAAGATAACATCTAGGGAGTGGGCTTTCAGTATATCCAAGTTCTTGGCAGCTACCGTGCTGGCATCCGTGGCGCCACAGACTTCGTTGTTGGATGGTGGAGGATGGGACTCTACCGGGCGACGGCTGTCATTACTATTACTCTCACCCCTGCCTGTGGCAGCTAGGGCATTTTGAGTTGCCATGGCAGCTGCATCCGCAAGATCTGTCCCAATCTCCTTGGACATGTCTGTGGAAAGCTGAGTTCTGAGGGCGGGATTCAAAGTAGGCATCTTGTGATGAGCCACGAAAAGTAAACAATACACGTATTTTCGTCCATTCGTGAATTTTCAAAGAAGCAAAAATGCTACTTATCGTGTAGCCAGAAAGAAAAAGAGTAGGACTAGCAGACCGAAAATGTTACGACTCCTATGCCAAGGAAAATGGTACTTTGCTAAGGGCACATCTGCCCGACAAACCAAACACCGACACCTATTTACATTGTAAGGCCCAAAAAAATATTAAGGATTTTTGCCCACGTGACAAAGTAGTCATAGCCTATTTCAGAAACACGGTAATCATATTACAGTAGTTAACGTTGTGGTTTTGTCTGAACAGAGAACCTTTAGCCATTAACAAACGAGAGGACCATACAACGCCTCTTTCTACGCAAAGGCGTGTGCGCCTGTGAACTGCATTGTCTCGCCCTCGTCACATTGAAGCAAGTTGAAGCTACAATCGAATCTGTTTACGTCTACGAGCGTAATTTCTGCTCAAGCGCACTAAAACATAATTACCTTGCTATTAAGAGCGACAGCGGCCCGTCTCATCTATCCGGCCGCAGCATGTCGAGGTTTCGTTATCTATAAATGATGTTTTACTTCCTCGTAGGTTTCCGTGTTGACTTTGAATGGCAATTTCACTTCCAGTAAGAATTGCGTGTTCAACACAGCTATCCAATAGAAGTTCAAGGTTTGTACAATTGGGCGGTGCTTTTTCGATGAATAGTGGGGTCAGTGCTTGGGCGGTGCCGGAGCGGTGTGTGCGTTACCAACACACTGGCACAACAAAAGCGCTGACACAAAATTGAGTATGCATTTGTACCTGGCATAACAGCAGGCGTAATCATATATTTAATTTTTGAGTTAGCTTAACTCGGACATGCGGAGAAGCTGTTTCATCTTAATAGAGATCTTCTTGTTTACATTTATACATACACACGTGAGCGTCTCTCTCGTGCTTAATGAGGTATAGTAGATATGGTTCTCAACAATATATCTAACATAAAATAAATAAATAAATAGGCAGCCTGCTATGGGAATACAGGGTTTACAACTGCTTACACACATGTTTGTAATGATAAAGCTTGTATTATTTTCTAAAAGCACACTTTAAAATATACATATAAAATACTTCATGGCACTCATATCACCTACAATATAGTATAAAATATGCAAAACACTTTATATCCCCTACAAAAAAAAAAAAAAAAAAACACTATGTTTAAAAAGCATTTCTTCCACACATTCTCATTTTGTATCAACTGACCACCACAGCTATATTCATGGTTAGATTTTTCTCCATAACCAAATACCCTGCGGACACAGCTTATATATTCTGAAACGCCAGTGTCATTGGGAACTTTATACAGTAGGCTAATTTCCCATCACAGCTGACTTAACCTACACAAAGATCCTTCCTACCTTGTTGAATTTAAGAAATTATTCAGTTTTCCAAAACACTGTGGATTGAGGTATTGTGTGGACGGTGCACCTTTTGCAGTTTCTATGCTGCAGTATGGAAAATACAAAAAGTCCAGAGAAAATATTTTATCGCTCAGGGCATGCAACACCATAGGATGTCTATGGTTAAAACAAATAACAAGACTTCAGAGTGCCTCACCATATCAGCATTTCAAAGTGCCCCAATCCATTCTGTTTTATAGGACTATCCTGAGGACACTGCCTTAAAAACAAGCACGTGTTGAATGTCTGTGTGCAATGTTGGTGTTGAGAATTTGGGGTTAGGCTGACACATTTTGGAAAATGTATGACTAAAAGAAATGTCAGGTGAGGAAGTTTTGAAAACGAATTTCTCTATCCTATATCTAATTCATAACCTGAGAAGACATTGCACTTCAATTCAGGCTAGGTCAGTGGCACCGCCTTCCTGAAATATGTAACAAGACCCCTGTCGGATTTTAAGGTATTTTGGGGAGAACTATGAGGTTGCCAAATACGGAATGGCACTACAGATTTAAAGTCCTTTTTGAAACGTTTCACCTGTAAACTCTGAAATAGTTCACTATTGTAGCTTTTAGTATTTTATTTCACTGTAGTGGTGCCCTCTGTTGATTTGAAACTATTAATGTTATATCATTTTGAAGTAGCCTGTGATTCTGCCAAAAGCACTATTCAAATTATTCCACGCAGTCTACTCACAATTTGGGGTAAAAGTATGCTTATTTGGCAACCCACGTTACTATACACAGAAGCCCAGACGACTCTCCAAAATTTGAGACAGCGCGTCGACGTGGTGCACTGCAACATCTGCACAACCTGACCAATCAAAAACATCTGTCTGCTCCCAACATCCAATCACAGCTGTGGACTCGACTCTTTTCTTACACGTTGCACAGTTAAGTAACTGAACTCTACAAATAAACGTTTCAGGATAGCTCACTTGTCTCGAGGGGATACAAATAAAGTTCTAACTTCTAAATGAAATTTAGTCGCAGGGAAATATCATTATCGCAAACTGAACTTAAACTGATCTGATAATGCCATCCGGAAATCGCTCCGCTGGGATACCTTCGTGGGAAGGTAGTGTTCGCCTACTGCTCTGTGTTGTAGGGTTACTTTTATCTGTCTATGCCTTGCACGTCGAGCTATCAAAGGAAAGTGACCCCAAGTACATAGCTATGTGTGATCTCGCGGATTCCGTAAGCTGCTCCAAAGTCTTTACTTCCAGGTATGACCTAGCTATGCCTTAACAAGTGTTTATAAAACATCGTATGTAAAACTTCCAGTGACTATGTTTTAATTTTAGTAACACCTTTACTCTTCAGGAAATGTTGTATTTGTTAAAGCCTTCTTTTCGCTGGTTTAAACACGTGCGCGTCTCTACAAGAGTGCCACTATTTTGTTAACCCTATAAACACCGAACATGAATTTGTCAAAAATGTATAAACAGATTTACATGATTCAACTATTTTGGTAAACCCACTATGTGTATCATGTGCTGGGAAAAACCGGCGGTCACATCAGACAGACAAGAGCTGCTGAGGAGGGCCTTTAATCTTACAGCAACTGTGTTAATACTGCAGATGGGGACGTGGTTTTGGGTTGGTGCAGCTGTTTGCCCCAGTCGACAGTGTACTGAATCAACCAAACAGTGTGTTGGGCATCATTTTCTACACACTGCAGCTAGGTTTAGGTAAGTTGCATGTTGCATACCTTGAAATTCATTTGGTCACTCAGACTGCATGAGTGTTTTTGAGGCAGCTATGTCATCACACTTATACTCCAAATATTTTTAATAAACCTGTTTTTTCCCCACCCGTAGGCCAGATTTCATCGATTAAAGCAGCACTCTTCCTCGTGATCTCTTCTTGGGTGTCTGTGGCTGGCTCTGTGTATCTTGCTGGTATCCTAGCCCTGGTGTTAGGAGATTTTTGTGTGGTTTGTGTTTCGACTTATGTTGTCAACTTTGCTCTACTTTATACCAACCTGAAGAGAAGACGTGGATTGGAAGCTGGAAAACAAAAGCAGAAAACAGGCTGAGAAACTGATATTTTTACTTGAAGTCTCTGGAAGCACCTGGATGTGTGTGTGTGTGTGTGTGTGTGTGTGTGTGTGTGTGTGTGTAAGAGAGGGTGGTGGTGGTGGTGGGGTGTTGGGTCAAGCATGTGTGTTTTAGGAGTAATTTTAGGAGTAATTTATCATCTCAGATTGTCTTAAAGTTTACAATTTGTAAACCTATTTGGTGTACAATAAAGTCCTCTAACATTTTTTTCTGTTGAGTCCTTTGGTTTACTGGACTTTTTCACTGAACATATAATTTGCTGTACAAGAAGGTGGCAGGAGAGGGCGCTCTTGTTAACAACTCAGCATCCGTTCTAGGTGCAAACATTCAGATGCAGCAGACACTCATCTCTTGGCCTTGCATTTGCACTTTAGACAGGTGATTTTACCACTTAACCCAACTACCTGCTGGATGAAGAGTTATGCTGGTTAGAATCAACTGGTGTAGTGAATGGATAGAACCTCTACATTACATTACACTTGGCAGACACTTTTATCCAAAGCGACTTACAAAAAGCAGGAGATAAGCTGACAGAGGTGTAGAGGAATACAGAGTAAGCAGACTACCTTTATACTGAAAGGAGATGCATGTGCCTAAGTAAGTTTCCCAGAGCAGGGACACGACAAACACACATACTTCCTACATGGGGGCAGAATAAGAGAAAGTTGGTTTAGTGATTGTTAGTTTTGTTGGGAAGGGAAGCAGTCTCGGAAGAGAAGGGTCTTTACAAGCTTTTTAAAGGTGGAAAGGGATGTTGCTGTTCTTGTAGCGCGGCCAGGTTTGTACTTTCTAAAGCTGGGGTGTGCAAGGAGAGGCAGCTATGCAAATTTTCTGCTTCTCACCACCTTTAAGCCCACGCCTGCTACAGCTTGATGGGTGAAGTGGGAAATTATGACTGTAAAGCGAAACGTGATTCCAGCATTACTGTTAAGTTCGCTGATGCGAGCAGTGCTTGGCCTCCTTTCAAATAACAATGAGCAGCCTTATTGAAAGGAAGTAGATAGATTTACACAGTGGTACCAGGACAACAATCTACTTCTTAATGCTGCAAAGACAAAAGAGATGGTCATGAACCGTAGTTGTAATCAACAGGAAGTTTAAGGGAGTTGTCGTCCAAAAATTAGTTATCAACAAAGTAGAGACAAAGCCAAGCCAAGTAGTGGTAAATGACAAAACCTTCGAGGTTTATTGTAACGGATCCGGGAGCTTAATACAGCGTGCACCTAAGGCTGTGACCATACAAACTCAATTATACGGGGCACACCGCCCTCCTTATATACAGGTGTGATGCCTTTGTTTCGTGTGGCGGGAGATCCGGGAGATCTGGTTGGGGGTTGGGATACGCGGTGTCAATGGAAGCACGCCCCAACATACATGCATCTTTGATTTTTCTACTACAGAGTAAACAGGAAATTTGCTCCCTTAATGTCTGCCAGGTGGAGAGGGTGGAGACTTTTAAGTCTCTTGACGTCCACATTTCTGAACACCTTACATGGGCCAGGCAAACTGAGTGTCTCCCCTGTGAGAAAGGCACAGCAGCTTCTGCTAATTAACTTCTACAGGGCCACTACTGAATATGTCTATACAGGAAATATAACAGCCTGGTATGGTAATGCACTTTGCCTAATTGTATGTGACAAATCAAATTTGAATTTGATTTTAATTGGTGATATACGTTGCTAAGGAACCTTTTAGGAGCATGGGGAGTTGGGGTGGGTGCGCAGCATCGCAGACACCACTGCAGATCCCTCTGTAGTTGTTGTGTTCCTAGTTTAGGGAAACACTGATGAAGGACGCTGCCAGCTTGATAACTTCAGTGCAATGCTCATGAGGGCTGCTCTGCCGGTAATAATGCTGACCCCCCCGCCCGCCCGCAAAGGTCAAAGGTTGCTCTGTCTGTGGTTTTGTGTGTTTGTGTTGCTTTCATTCTTTGACCGGGCAGCCATGACACAAGCAGCAAATGTAGCACAGTTGCTACTGTGAAGGATGCCCTTGGATGTTGATGGGCCACTATGGGAAACCCCATAGCCTACAGCACAAGGAATAACATAACTCTCACATGTACATCTAAAATAGATTTAAGAATTAATTGCATATCTATTTGTATATAGTTCATGACACAATCATGCATATGGGCCTTACTGGTTAAAATAGACTTATAGTTACTTTTAACAAAATATTTTCGTGCTGATAATTCTTTGCTCCATATCATATTAACTTTTATTTTATTTTATTTTAATGGAATACATGTTCTCCCTTTAGTGTCTCTTCCATTAAAATGGTGAAGATGACTGAATTCTTTTGTAGGGAGTTGGCTTACTTGGTAAAGGACCGGTGGTAATTCATAACTAATTGGACAATGGGCAAAGTGTAAGGTTTACACTGAACACTGATATGTTCCCGGAAAGAAGCATATTTATTTTCTTCAAGGTAGGTGATGTGGTGATACAGAATGTTTGAGTCACAGCAAAAACAATGAATGGGGATGCCCTATTCGCTTATGGATAGCTGCTGTGATGTACAGCACTGACTGACTACCATCATTGTCTATTGTGACTGAAAGAACATATTTAAAATTTACTGGCTGAGAGAAACAAGTCTAACCAACCGCCAATATACGTGAAGTCTCCAGGAAGAAATTTTAAAAATAAGGTGTGTAACTAAGAATTAAATGACGGTTACAACTTTTGTATACGTATGACATAAATAATGATTAATAAGTAGGAAATCGCATGAGAACTTTCAAAAATGATAATACTTAAGCACAGACACTATACAATGTATAACCTGAATACTTGCATCGTGTTAAACATTTACTGTCCCAAATTAAAGTTTAATAAACTAGTGATAATAAATGAATAACCTGCATCACTCCTCCCTCGGTGGTTGTATAAGTGTTTAGTTTTATGTCAAGAAAAATCAATGTTGCAGTGTTGAGGAAATACTTATTTTGTGATCCGATGTAAAGAGTCAATATTGATTTGTAATGATTTTTATATTGATTTTATATTTGAACTGGTGATTTACAGTATCCACTTTCGCATTGTGAGTCAAGGGAATATCAAGTTTGAGGACAAGGTATTTTTAGCACCAGCAAAGTATACAGTGTTATTACCACAGATGTGGTATACCTGGTCTGACATGCCAATCAACCTTGTGGTGAAAGAAACAACAATGCATTTTACATCACAAAGCAACATTCTTTCAAACAACAATTGACTGTTCCCTAGCCGTTACGTAAATTAAACGTTGGTGCATCACATGTGTCATCGGAAGCTTAGGCGATTTTATTACAGCCTTTGTTTGATAACATCAACATTGTGTCAGGTAAGGTATGTTCAAAATTGGACATTCTGTTGTGTGGTGAAGGGCAGCCGTGTTCTTAAACTTTTGGCAGGTGATACATTACACCACAAAGTTAAACAAGCCTGTCTATCAGTTACGCCAATGACACAAAGGCAGACACACAGGCACACAGAAAAAAAAAATTGACAAAAAAAGACAAACATAGCTACACAACACCGTGTGTTTGTCTGAACTGCTGCCAGCACTTAAACTTCACATTACAAAGGACAGCAGTGTCAACACAGAGAATTAACCAGAAATCACGGCAAACGTCAAAATTGGCTGTCCAATGGGCTGTACTGAACGTGCTGTCTGGCTGTGGCCATCTTTGATGACTATAAAGTCATCCAGTGGTTTTTCACTGCATGACTGATAGAGTGCCTTAATCTCAAAGAAAATCCTGAGACTTAGGTGAGCCATCACCTAAGAACGTTAAAAAAATAATACTATACACCCACACACACTACTATACACCCACAAAAAACTGTGAGTATAGACAATGCAATGTAAATGTAAATCAGGGGCATTAGTTTCTAAACACAAGAGCCTGTAAAGAATTTATTTCAACAGTTAAATATTAGGTGCACTGATATGAACTTGACCTATATTTGCTGGTTTCACCACAGAACACGTGGAGCAGTGAAGGGTTACAAGGAAGTGTACAAGGAAAAAAGTTCTATGTACTGAGTCGAGAGAAGAATGGAAAAGAGGGATGATAGAAGACTGTGTGACGGACGAGTTTTGGAGGAGGGCTTAAGGTGTTAAGGCAAGTTGATGCATATATAGAGAAGAGAGGAGAGGACGTCCTCAGTTACAAGTGAAGTATAATGGCTATATCGGGTTTGTATTCTTTGCTCCTGATCACCTGTTTTTCAGTTCACGGTAAGTGTTTATGTCTTTTGAATATATTATTATTATTTATTATTATTATTATTTAGATACCTTATCAGTGTATGCTTGGTAGATATTTAAACACGACTAACTTGTGTCTATGCACCTAACAATATGTTTCTAGTGCTTAAAAAAGTACAACACTATGTTATTTAAACCACAATTAAGACAAGTGTTCATAAATTGTGGAGTCCAATTAAAAAATGGACGACCTGCAGCAAACAAGATGGAACATCACGTGTAAAAATCACAGCATTAGTGATAACAAACTTTGCACTTAAACTTAAAGTCACTGAAACTAGCTGTTTGATGATTGACTTTTCTGTGGTTTAGTGAGCAATGCATATAAACCAAAATAATGTGGCACCAATGAGTCATAGCTATGATAGCTAACACATACCAAGATCATTTTGAATCATTCACTTTGTGACATTAGCCATTTTTTCTTCTCCTAGGATCATACAGCCAGTTAGATGGTAAGTTTTCCTTCCTGTTAGATATCATACGCCTATGCCATATATATATATATAAAGACAGTTTAGTTAATTTGAATTATGAGATGTCCATTTCAGGGGGTTGCATCTATGTTGGTCTGAATGATGTTCATTCCGGTGGGGGGGATTGATTGCAGTACAGTTGACAGCAGGTCATCACAGATTCTTCACCTTTAAATAAAATGGTTAACAGGCCTATACCCTAGTTTAGACAGAGTCACAATATTAAGTACATACCACACCACTTTTAGAGCAATTAAGGCAAGGGAATGGCGCAGTAGAGTCTTCATGTTTAGTCTGTTCAAATGGTAAGTGATAGCCTATGCCCGGAGAGCAACAATTTGGTTGATTTATTTGTATGCGTAATCTTTGGTGTGGGCTTCAATACCCCTTACTGCACGTCCCCACACACTCCTGCCTGTTTGCAGTGACTTGTTGGAACTGAATTGAATTGATTTGTTTGAAGTGTCCTAGGCTTTGTCAAGTGAACAAACGCAGATTAGTTCAGCAAAATGTGCTATTTTCGCTATTACCGGTAGACAAACAACTTTGTCACGTAAGCTCCACAAGTCCTCTTTACAGCAAGCCGACCAGTAGAGTAGAGTAGGGGAAAACGTCCGCCTGTTTTTCCTACAATAAGCAACAGTCAAGTAACTTTTCACTGTTGTTATACACTTCATTGACGACTGTGATAAACACATCGCCACTGTGAAGTTTACACCAGGGACGTACCCATAGACAGTGGTACAAAAAAAAATATTTCATTGTAAATGCTACAGTTTTCAGATATCAGTAAACCCTTAAGAGAATAATGTTTTACTGGATAGCATAGTTATGTATGACAGAAGAATAGACAAGTCGGTAGTAGTTGTTATTCATAAATAATGTATTTGTATTTTTAAAATGACACAACTTTTTTTAAAGTCATAGCTTGTGGGGTAAAATGCCCCCTACCTTGTGGGGTTACTATATTGCTAAAATTACACAGGTCTCGATCTCAAATTAATTGTTTTGGACCTAATGTAGTCTAAGGTGGTACAGTAAACATAGAAAAACGATCTCAAGTAAGCATTTTTTTTCTATGTTTAGTGTAGATATTTAATTTTACGAGCTTTACTAGCTTGCTAGTGCACTTAGCTTCTCCCCCTACTATAAACATTGACATCAAGTACTCACCTGTCTAGCATGTGCGCGTTCAGGTAATGGCTCGCACTTCAGTGCACTACACCCAACCCAGTTTTATTTAGCGATCTCATTTTAAACACCAAATCAAAAACTAGACACAGCACATCTCTTTAATTGGTCTGTATTTGTCTAAAACGCCCCCCCCCCCCCACCCCATTGTACAGTGTGCGGCCGACCAGCAGTCAACAGGCTCACCACCAGAATAGTTGGAGGACACGATGCCCCCAGAGGAAGCTGGCCCTGGCAGGCCAGTTTGCACAGATACGGCAGACATTTCTGTGCAGGGTCTCTCATTAACAAAGAGTGGATCCTGAGTGCTGCTCATTGCTTTTCAAGGTATGATGGAAATCATAGATACAGACCGATATACAATTTCATTACTGGTCAAGGCCAAAAATGTGAAAGTAAGGAAATCCAACTGAAACTGCACTTAAGGGTATGTGAGTGTTTTAAACAGGAAACAAATCAGCCTGAACACTACTGAAAAATGTTAGCCATTGTGTTGTCAAAACAGATTATATAATAGACAGTCAATGACATAAGGGACTCTTCACGAACAAAGAATCTTTACATTTTTGGAGGTATATGCCACCTCACTGTTGATGACTTGATATTTTTATATGGCTGCCTGCAGTTAGCATGGAAAATCCAATAACCACCTCCCTTTGTAAAAGGTTGTGGCTTATTAATCAATTATAATATGTCAATGTTCATAACCACCCCAAAGTTGTGTGCACTTATTGATCCAGATATGCTGTTGGTGTTTTTGTGAATTAACATAATTCCCTATTTTTTTGTTATCCTTATTTTTATTTTTAAAGCACAAATCCCACGTCCCTGATTGTCCACCTGGGCCGCCATGCTCAGATGATCACAAACCCTTACGAGGTATCCAGAGGAGTGGCTAGAGTCATCCTGCACCCTCAGTATGATTTTAGAACCAACAACAATGACATCGCCCTGCTGAGGCTCAGTTCTCCAGTTCTATTTAGTGACTTCATCAGGCCAGTTTGTTTGGCTGACAGCAACAGCGTGTTTCACAGTGGTGAGGACAGCTGGGTAACTGGATGGGGAACGGTCAGAGAGGGAGGTAAGTCAGCTCACCAAACAGTTGTGTAATAATTACTCAGGTGTTACTCAGGAGTTTCACTAAATGTTTTTGACATTGGTAAAACTTTACGATTTTGTGACTTATTCGCATTTAAATTGTTGTATTAGGTTAACCCATTTCATTAAAAAGGAAAATGTTTGTTTTTTCTTTAATGTGATTTCGAAAAATAGTATAGCATACATAGCATGCAAAAACACTGCCACCACATCTTTAATCCATGGAATGTTTTAGAGCAGATTAACATATGCTTTAACTGTGGACATAAAATATTAAAGCATTATTGAAGATTTATTAATTTAATTTGTTTCCTCTGGTTCAGTCCGCCTCCGATTTCCACAGAGGCTTCAAGAAGTTGAGCTTCCAATAGTTGGTAACAGACAGTGTAAATGCCAAAACGGTATTCGAAGGGTCACAGACAACATGATCTGTGCTGGTCTACTGACTGGAGGAAAAGACTCATGCCAGGTAAGATAAATGTTAATTTCCATGAAAGTCATTCAGATCAGTTGTATCAATGTCACTGCAATATGAACTGTTTAAAGGTTGACAAAAGACTGGTGATAAAATGTATGACAGACTTATAAAAATAGTGATTAATCATGTTAGGAGATGCAAAGGGAACAAAAAAAAAGCATGGTGGGTCGTCTGGAATAAGTTCCATTTGACTTTAGTGCTACTGGAGAGGATCCAAGCAGAATCTGTGAAGATGACTTATAAATGTTCCCCGCAAATGTATTTTCAGGGAGACTCGGGAGGTCCAATGGTAAATACACAGAACAATGTGTGGGTCCAATCAGGAATCATCAGCTGGGGCTTTGGCTGTGCTCGTCCAGAAATGCCTGGCGTCTACACTAGAGTGTCACGTTACCAGCAGTGGATTAGAGAGCAAGTTACCGGTGAATCACCAGGCTTTGTCACATTCCTTCCATCTGGAAATGACACTGACAGTACCTACACCTGCCCTGGCCTACCTCTTCCTGTTATGTCACTCAAAGAAGGCGCAACAATGGTTCCCACAGATGTGTCTTCAGCTAATGGTACGCAGACATGTAAAGTTGTTTGAAGATGTAGATGTTTTCTCTGTCCCCATGTGGGAGTATATATGTCTGTGGTGTCCCTGCTCTGGGAAACTTATTCAGACACATGCACCTCTCTGTATGTATAAAGGTTGCCTGCTTACTCAGGGTCCCTTTACACCTCTGTCAGCTTATGTCCTCCTTTTTGCAAGTCGCTTTGGATAAAAGTGTCTGCCAAATGCAATGTAATGTAATGTAATGCAATAATGTAGATAACACATAAATAGTTTGTTGATTTTTGAATTTGTCGTTTTCAAACGAAATGCAATGCAGTTGTATTATGGGTGCATCTATGTCATGTCAGGCATATTGTTGCTTTTTTTAGTGTGTGGCACAACTCCACTCAACCCCAGGATAGTTGGAGGACAAGACGCCCCTGCTGGTAGCTGGCCCTGGCAGGCTAGCTTTCACAGGTTTGGATTCCATTTCTGTGGAGGATCACTGATCAACAAGGAGTGGGTTATGTCTGCTGCTCATTGCTTTCCAAGGTTAGTAGGTGTTAGATTTAAGAAAGAGATTTGTAACTAATTTATAAGGAAATGGTTACATTTCCTGAACAGTCAGTATTTAATTATGCTAATTTGGCCACTATTTTAAACCTGGACATACAGTGATGGAAATGATGCAAATGTACAGGGTGTTCAAAAACATGACATCATTTTGAAATGTGAATAGCTAAGTAGTAACAAGGTAAATCAAATGAAATACCATTTATTTATTACATTTCAAACCAGCTAGCCAGAGCGATGTAGAATTTATAATCAATTTCATGCCAACCTAAATATCTATTTCCTCTATATTGTTTAGGACAAGCACTTCAATGCATTTTGGAGCTGTTTTTAAACATTAAATGTCTTTTTCAGCACCAATGCAGCTGGACTGACCGTGTACTTGGGTCGGCTAACCCAGCTGAGCAGCAATCCCAATGAAGTGTCCAGAAGTGTGATCAAGATCGTTGTGCATCCCAACTACAATACTCAAACCGTTGACAATGACATTGCTCTCCTGAGACTCAGTTCTCCTGTTCAGTTTACTGACTTCATCAGACCAGTTTGTCTGGCAGCCAGTGGCAGTGTATTCGGCAACGGTACAGACAGCTGGGTGACTGGATGGGGCAGCATTAGAGAAGGTGGTAAGTGTTCTTTCTAACTCAGAAGACTAGTATATGTGCACACATATCTTGATATGACAGCTAGCATACACCTTCAGCAATCATATACTTTTAGAGTGTTCCTGTACAGATTACCTTGTAGCCATATTCACATTTTACAAAAGTTTGTTTTTTACGTTCTTTTCCTATTCTTTAGATCCCCTCCCATTCCCACAGACGCTTCAAGAAGTTGAGGTTCCAGTGGTGGGTAATAGACAGTGCAACTGCCTTAATGGGGTTGGAAGGATCACAGAGAACATGATCTGTGCTGGTTTACTGACTGGAGGAAAAGATGCGTGCCAGGTATTGTAGTAGTTAAAACCATATAATAATTAGTTAATATGGACTGGGCCAATTAAGTTTAGGAAAAAGAATGCATGATGACATTTATTACAACATTGTGTTTGCAGGGTGACTCAGGAGGTCCAGTGATGAGCAAGCAGGAAAAGAAGTGGGTCCAGTCTGGGATCGTCAGCTGGGGCTTTGGCTGTGCTCGACCTGAACTACCTGGTGTTTATTCAAGAGTGTCCAGCTTCCAGTCCTGGATCATTTCAGAGATCCACAGTGACCCACCAGGCTTTGTGAAATTCTCCACCCCCGGAACTGATGTCGACAGTAGTTTCACCTGCCCTGGACTTACACCTCCCCCTACACTGTCCACACTTCCAACAACAACTCCAGCTTCCACAAACACTCTTTCGGTTGATGGTGAGTGAAAGACCAGCTGAATGTTTTTTGACTGACATTCTGACACCTTTTTTTGAGGTTCTCTTACCTGCCAAAGCATTTTAGAGATTTGGTCTTACTGTTTTTTTAGTTTGTGGCACAACTCCACTCAACCCCAGGATAGTTGGAGGAGAAGATGCCCCTGCTGGTAGCTGGCCCTGGCAGGCTAGTCTGCACAGGTTTGGACTTCATTTCTGTGGAGGTTCACTCATCAACAAGGAATGGGTTATGTCTGCTGCTCAATGCGTTTTAAGGTAAGTAGTGGTTGGATCCTGGAAGAAGCTGATGGCATGAAGAATTAATACAAAAATAATAATTTACAAAAATAGGTACATTTAATATAGTGGCCATTCTTTACGTGAATTCAGTTAATTTTTGTTCATTTTTGACTTTGAAAAGCAGTGCAAGGTCTTTGAGACTATCTTCTAATAAAATTAATCTTTTCCAGCACCAATCCCAGTGGACTCACTGTGTACTTGGGCCGCCAGACCCAGTTGACCAGCAATCCCAATGAAGTTTCCAGAAGCGTGACTGAAATCATCTTGCATCCCAGTTATGACGGCTTCACCAATGACAATGATGTTGCTTTGCTGAGACTCGGTTCTCCTGTTCAGTTCACTAACTTCATCAGACCAGTTTGTCTGGCAGCCAGTGGCAGTGTATTCAGCAATGGCACAGACAGTTGGGTGACTGGATGGGGCAGCATTGGAGAAGGAGAAGGTGGTAAGTCATCTCAGTGGCTCAGAGGACAGTTAGAAGTCCACGCATATGATATGACAGCTAAAATGTTTTACAGCACTACCCATTAACACCTAGAGTTATCATAAACCTTCATTATATTTTTTTCGCTTTCTTCTCTTCTTTAGCTGCCCTCCCATTCCCACAGACGCTTCAAGAAGTTGAGGTTCCAGTGGTGGGTAATAGACAGTGCAACTGCCTTAATGGGGTTGGAAGGATCACAGAGAACATGATCTGTGCTGGTTTACTGACTGGAGGAAAAGACTCCTGCCAGGTATTGTACTGTACTGTCCAGCTCTCATGATATTGCTAATATGGATTGTGCCAGTCTAGATCACTAAACAGAATGCATGATGATGTTTCTGACCACTCCATGTTTGCAGGGTGACTCAGGAGGTCCAATGATGAGCAAGCAGGAAAAGAAGTGGGTCCAGTCTGGGGTCGTCAGCTGGGGCTTTGGCTGTGCTCGACCTGAACGCCCTGGTGTTTATTCAAGAGTGTCCCGCTTCCAGTCCTGGATCAGGTCCCGAATCCAGAGTGACCCTCCTGGGTTTGTCTTGTTCTCCAAGCCTGGACCTGATGCTGACAATACCGTCACCTGTCCTGGACTTCCGCCTCCACCTGCCCCCTCCCCACTCCCAACAACACCAGCACCCACAAACAGTCTCTCAGCTGAAGGTGAGCAGACATCCAGTAGACTGCTTTTTGACTGTCATTCCTAAAACAGTGCCGCCTTTGCTCTTGATGTTACCTTACCTACTTAAGCATTTCCGAGGTCTGTGTGTTGTTGTTTTTATGACAGTGTGTGGGACAACTCCACTGAACCCAAGAATAGTTGGAGGACAGGATGCTCCTCCAGGCAGCTGGCCCTGGCAGGCTAGTGTGCACGGGCTTGGGCGCCATTTTTGTGGAGGTTCCCTGATCAACAAGGAGTGGGTTATGTCTGCTGCTCATTGCTTTCTAAGGTTAGTAAGTCTTTGATCAAAGGAGGAGAGAGTATATAAAAATGGATTTGTATGTCATATATAAAGACACAGTTGCATTTTGTACATACGTAATTTTTCCATGCTAACTCTTTTATGATTTTGAAGCGAGATATTCATTGTCATGACAAACTTTACCAAGCAAATCACCATTTTGTTCTAAGAAAGACCAATGTCTATTTCAGCGGCAGTCCAACCGGACTGACTGTGTACTTGGGCCGGCAGACCCAGTTTAACAGCAATCCCAATGAAGTTTCCAGAAGCGTGATGGAAATCATCCGTCATCCCAGTTATGATGGCAGCACCAACAACAATGATGTTGCTTTGCTGAAACTCAGTTCTCCTGTTCAGTTTACTGACTTCATCAGACCAGTTTGTCTGGCAGCCAGTGGCAGTGTATTCAGAAATGGCACAGACAGTTGGGTGACTGGATGGGGCAGCATTGGAGAAGGTGGTAAGTCATCTCAGTGGCTCAGAGGATAATTAGAAGTGCACACGTCCACAATGTTACAGCACTAATCGCCAACATCTTCAATTATTATACATTTCCAGATTGTTCCATTACAGATAGACATATGTCCAGCATTGCATCTACAAAGGATTGTGTTTTCACTTCCTTCTTCTCTTCTTTAGCTCCCCTCCCATTCCCACAGACACTCCAAGAAGTTGAGGTTCCAGTGGTGGGTAATAGACAGTGCAACTGCCTTAATGGGGTTGGAAGGGTCACAGAGAACATGATCTGTGCTGGTCTACTCACTGGAGGAAAAGACTCCTGCCAGGTAGGCCTATTGTAGGAGTTCAGACCCAATTCAACTCGTATGATGTTGCTAGTAATTATCATTCCAGTCTTCTTTAGATACAATAATGCATAATGACATTTATTACAACATTGTGTTTGCAGGGTGACTCAGGAGGTCCAATGATGAGCAAGCAGGAAAATAAGTGGGTCCAGTCTGGGATCGTCAGCTGGGGCTTTGGCTGTGCTCGACCTGAACTACCTGGTGTTTATTCAAGAGTGTCCAGCTTCCAGTCCTGGATCATTTCAGAGATCCAGAGTGACCCACCAGGCTTTGTGAAATTCTCCACCCCCGGAACTGATGCCGACAGTAGTTTCACCTGCCCTGGACTTACACCTCCCCCTACACCGCCCCCACTTCCAACAACAACCCTATCTTCCACAAGCACTCTTTCGGCTGATGGTGAGTGAAAGTCTAGGGAAAGTGTTCTTGGTTGTGTCATACTTAAACAAATGCCATTCGTGTTTCTGATGTTCACTTGCCTGCTGTAGAATCTCAGGGATTGTGTTGCTGTTTTATCAGTGTGTGGCACAACTCCACTCAACCCCAGGATAGTTGGAGGACAAGATGCTCCTTTAGGCAGCTGGCCCTGGCAGGCTAGTCTGCACAGGTTTGGACGTCATTCCTGTGGAGGTTCACTTATCAACAAGGAATGGGTCATATCTGCTGCTCATTGCTTTTCAAGGTAAGTAGTGGTTTGATCCAAGAAGCTGATGGTATGAAGAACTAATTTTGTCATTACTCACAAACAATAGTTACATTTAATGTATAGTGACCATCAGTTTATTCTTATTCAGTTAACTTTTGACATCTGATTATCTATTGGAAAAAACAGTCATCACAAGTTATTTGAGTGTTGTAATGAAAAAACCTCTTTTCCAGCATCAATCCCAGTGGACTTACTGTGTACTTGGGCCGCCAAACCCAGTTGACCAGCAATCCCAATGAAGTTTCCAGAAGCGTGACTGAAATCATCTTGCATCCCAGTTATGACGGCTTGACCAATGACAATGATGTTGCTTTGCTGAGACTCGGTTCTCCTGTTCAGTTCACTAACTTCATCAGACCAGTTTGTCTGGCAGCCAGTGGCAGTGTATTCAGCAATGGCACAGACAGTTGGGTGACTGGATGGGGCAGCATTGGAGAAGATGGTAAGTCATCTCAGTGGCTCAGAGGACAGTTAGAAGTCCACGCATATGATATGACAGCTAAAATGTTTTACAGCACTAGCCATTAACACCTAGAGTTATCATAAACCTTCATTATATTTTTTTCGCTTTCTTCTCTTCTTTAGCTGCCCTCCCATTCCCACAGACGCTTCAAGAAGTTGAGGTTCCAGTGGTGGGTAATAGACAGTGCAGCTGCCTTAATGGGGTTGGAAGGATCACAGAGAACATGATCTGTGCTGGTTTACTGACTGGAGGAAAAGACTCCTGCCAGGTATTGTACTGTACTGTCCAGCTCTCATGATATTGCTAATATGGATTGTGCCAGTCTAGATCACTAAACAGAATGCATGATGATGTTTCTGACCACTCCATGTTTGCAGGGTGACTCAGGAGGTCCAATGATGAGCAAGCAGGAAAAGAAGTGGGTCCAGTCTGGGGTCGTCAGCTGGGGCTTTGGCTGTGCTCGACCTGAACGCCCTGGTGTTTATTCAAGAGTGTCCCGCTTCCAGTCCTGGATCACGTCCCGAATCCAGAGTGACCCTCCTGGGTTTGTCTTGTTCTCCAAGCCTGGACCTGATGCTGACAATAGCGTCACCTGTCCTGGACTTCCGCCTCCACCTGCCCCCTCCCAACTCCCAACAACACCAGCACCCACAAACAGTCTCTCAGCTGAAGGTGAGCACACATCCAGTAGACTGCTTTTTGACTGTCATTCCTAAAACAGTGACACCTTTGCTCTTGATGTTACCTTACCTACTTTAGCATTTCAGAGGTCTGTGTGTTGTTGTCTTTATGGTAGTGTGTGGGACAACTCCACTGAACCCAAGAATAGTTGGAGGACAGGATGCTCCTCCAGGCAGCTGGCCCTGGCAGGCTAGTGTGCACAGGCTTGGGCGCTATTTTTGTGGAGGTTCCCTGATCAACAAGGAGTGGGTTATGTCTGCTGCTCATTGCTTTTCAAGGTTAGTAAGTCTTTGATCAAAGGAGGAGAGAGTATATAAAAATGGATTTGTATGTCATATATAAAGACACAGTTGCATTTTTTGTACATACGTAATTTTTCCATGCTAACTCTTTTATGATTTTGAAGGGAAATATTCATTGTCATGACAAACTTTACCAAGCAAATCACCATTTTGTTCTAAGAAAGACCAATGTCTATTTCAGCGGCAGTCCAACCGGACTGACTGTGTACTTGGGCCGGCAGACCCAGTTTAACAGCAATCCCAATGAAGTTTCCAGAAGCGTGATGGAAATCATCCGTCATCCCAGTTATGATGGCAGCACCAACAACAATGATGTTGCTTTGCTGAAACTCAGTTCTCCTGTTCAGTTTACTGACTTCATCAGACCAGTTTGTCTGGCAGCCAGTGGCAGTGTATTCAGAAATGGCACAGACAGTTGGGTGACTGGATGGGGCAGCATTGGAGAAGGTGGTAAGTCATCTCAGTGGCTCAGAGGATAAGTAGAAGTGCACACGTCCGCAATGTTACAGCACTAATCGCCAACATCTTCAATTATCATAAATTTCCAGATTGTTCCATTACAGATAGACATATGTCCAGCATTGCATCTACAAAGGATTGTGTTTTCACTTCCTTCTTCTCTTCTTTAGCTCCCCTCCCATTCCCACAGACGCTCCAAGAAGTTGAGGTTCCAGTGGTGGGTAATAGACAGTGCAACTGCCTTAATGGGGTTGGAAGGGTCACAGAGAACATGATCTGTGCTGGTCTACTCACTGGAGGAAAAGACTCCTGCCAGGTATTGTAGGAGTTCAGACCCAATTCAACTCATATGATGTTGCTAGCGATTATCATTCCAGTCTTCTTTAGATAAAAGAATGCATAATGACATTTATTACAACATTGTGTTTGCAGGGTGACTCAGGAGGTCCAATGATGAGCAAGCAGGAAAAGAAGTGGGTCCAGTCTGGCATCGTCAGCTGGGGCTTTGGCTGTGCTCGACCTGAACTACCTGGTGTTTATTCAAGAGTGTCCAGCTTCCAGTCCTGGATCAGGTCAGAGATCCAGAGTGACCCACCAGGCTTTGTGAAATTCTCCACCCCCGGAACTGATGGCGACAGTAGTTTCACCTGCCCTGGACTTACACCTCCTCCTACACCGTCCCCACCTCCAACAACAACCCCAGCTTCCACAAACACTCTTTCGGCTGATGGTGAGTAAAAGTCTAGGGGAAGTGTTCTTGGTTGTGTCATCCTTAAACAGGTGCCATTTGTGTTTCTGATGTTCACTTGCCTGCCAAAGCATCTTAGAGATTTGTTCTTACTGTTTTTTTAGTTTGTGGCACAACTCCACTCAACCCCAGGATAGTTGGAGGACAAGATGCTCCTTTAGGCAGCTGGCCCTGGCAGGCTAGTCTGCACAGGTTTGGACGTCATTACTGTGGAGGTTCACTCATAAACAAGGAATGGGTTATATCTGCTGCTCATTGCTTTTCAAGGTAAGTAGTGATTGGATCCAGGGAGCTGATGGTATAAAGAATTAATTTTGACATTAATAGCCAAAAAATAGTTAATATATAGTGGTCATCAGTTAATGCTTATACAACTAACCTTTGACATCTGACTATCTATTGGCAAAAAAATCAATACAAGTTATTTGAGTGTTTGTTCTAAAAAAAAAAAAACCATCTTTTTCAGCATTAATCCCAGTGGACTGACTGTGTACTTGGGCCGCCAGACCCAGTTGACCAGCAATCCCAATGAAGTTTCCAGAAGCGTGATTGACATCATCTTGCATCCCAGTTATGACCGACTCACCAATGACAATGATGTTGCTTTGCTGAAACTCGGTTCTCCTGTTCAGTTCACTAACTTCATCAGACCAGTTTGTCTGGCAGGCAGTGGCAGTGTATTCAGCAATGGTACAGACAGCTGGGTGACTGGATGGGGTGACATTAGAGAAGGTGGTAAGTGTTCTTTGTAATTCAGAGGACTAGTAGATGTCCACACATATCTTGATATGACAGCTAGCATACACCTTCAGCAATCATATACTTTTAGAGTGTTCTTCTACAGATTACCTTGTACCCAGATTCATATTTACAAAAGATTGTTTTTTACGTTCTTTTCCTATTCTTTAGATCCCCTCCCATTCCCACAGACGCTTCAAGAAGTTGAGGTTCCAGTGGTGGGTAATAGACAGTGCAGCTGCCTTAATGGGGTTGGAAGGATCACAGAGAACATGATCTGTGCTGGTCTACTCACTGGAGGAAAAGATGCATGCCAGGTAATGTAGTAGTTAAAACCATATAAGTATTTTATTTTTGTGATGTTGTTAATATGGACTGTGCCAATTAAGATTAGGAAAAAGAATGCATGATGACATTTATTACAACATTGTGTGTGCAGGGTGACTCAGGTGGTCCAATGATGAGCAAGCAGGAAAAGAAGTGGGTCCAGTCTGGAATCGTCAGCTGGGGCTTTGGCTGTGCTCGACCTGAACTACCTGGTGTTTATTCAAGAGTGTCCAGCTTCCAGTCCTGGATCAGCTCTGAGATTCAGAGCGACCCACCAGGCTTTGTGACATTTTCCACCCCCGGAACTGATGCCGACAGTAGTTTCACCTGCCCTGGACTTACACCTCCACCTACAACAACACGCTCCCCGACCACCACAACCCCACCTCCAACAAACAACCTCTCAGCTGATGGTGAGTTTCAGCCTGGTGGATCATCTTTGGTTGTGTCATACTTTGGGAGATGTTTGTTCTTCCCCTGTTGCCTGCCATAGGATTTCAGGAGTATGATTTTTCCATTTTATTTTTGTTATCAGTGTGTGGCACAACTCCACTCAACCCCAGGATAGTTGGAGGACAAGATGCCCCTGCTGGTAGCTGGCCCTGGCAGGCTAGCATTCACAGGTTTGGACGTCATTTCTGTGGAGGATCACTGATCAACAAGGAATGGGTTATGTCTGCTGCTCATTGCTTTCCAAGGTTAGTAGCTGTTGGTCCCAAGAAGACAATAGTATATAAAAACAGACATGTAAGTCATTTAAAAAATAAAAGTTACATGTAATGACAAAAAAAGTCATTCTTTCTTGCTAATTTGCCATGACTTTGAAGCTAAAAAGCACTACCATGCAAATTGTTCTTACAAAGACCAATGTCTATTTCAGCACCAATCCCAGTGGACTCACTGTGTACTTGGGCCGGCAGACCCAGTTTAACAGCAATCCCAATGAGGTTTCCAGAAGTGTGATGGAAATCATCCGTCATCCCAGTTATGATGACAGCACCAACGACAATGATGTTGCTTTGCTGAGACTCAGTTCTCCTGTTCAGTTTACTAACTTCATCAGACCAGTTTGTCTGGCAGCCAGTGACAGTGCATTCAGCAATGGCACAGACAGTTGGGTGACTGGATGGGGCAGAATTACAGAAGGTGGTAAGTCATCTCTGTAATTCAGAGGACAGGTAGAAGTCCACACATGTCTTGATATGACAGCTAGGATATTTCATTGCACTAGCTATCAACACCTTCAGTAGTCATAAACTTTTAAAATGTTCCCTTACAGATACTTATTTTCATTTTCTTCTCCTCTTCCTTAGCTCCCCTCCCATTCCCACAGACGCTCCAAGAAGTTGAGGTTCCAGTGGTGGGTAATAGACAGTGCAACTGCCTTAATGGGGTTGGAAGGATCACAGAGAACATGATCTGTGCTGGTCTACTCACTGGAGGAAAAGATGCATGTCAGGTATAGTAGGAATTCAGACCACATGAACCTATCACAATAGTGCTAATACTGTATTTATTGTTCCAGTCTGGTTCAGATTAATAATGTAATGATCCTGTTTCTGATGACATTGTGTTTTCAGGGTGACTCAGGAGGTCCAATGATGAGCAAGCAGGAAAAGAAGTGGGTCCAGTCTGGGATCGTCAGCTGGGGCTTTGGCTGTGCTCGACCTGAACTACCTGGTGTTTATTCAAGAGTGTCCCGCTTCCAGTCCTGGATCAGGTCAGAGATCCAGAGCGACCCACCAGGCTTTGTCAAATTCTCCACCCCCGGAACTGATGGCGACAGTAGTTTCACCTGCCCTGGACTTACACCTCCCCCTACACCGTCCCCACTTCCAACAACAACCCTATCTTCTACAAGCACTCTTTCGGCTGATGGTGAGTGAAAGTCTAGGGAAAGTGTTCTTGGTTGTGTCATACTTAAACAAATGCCATTTGGGTTTCTGATGTTCACTTGCCTGCCAAAGCATCTTAGAGATTTGTTCTTACTGTTTTTTTAGTTTGTGGCACAACTCCACTCAACCCCAGGATAGTTGGAGGACAAGATGCTCCTTTAGGCAGCTGGCCCTGGCAGGCTAGTCTGCACAGGTTTGGACGTCATTACTGTGGAGGTTCACTCATAAACAAGGAATGGGTTATATCTGCTGCTCATTGCTTTTCAAGGTAAGTAGTGATTGGATCCAGGGAGCTGATGGTATAAAGAATTAATTTTGACATTAATAGCAAAAAAATAGTTAATATATAGTGGTCATCAGTTAATGCTTATACAACTAACCTTTGACATCTGACTATCTATTGGCAAAAAAATCAATACAAGTTATTTGAGTGTTTGTTCTAAAAAAACCCCCATCTTTTTCAGCATTAATCCCAGTGGACTGACTGTGTACTTGGGCCGCCAGACCCAGTTGACCAGCAATCCCAATGAAGTTTCCAGAAGCGTGATTGAAATCATCTTGCATCCCAGTTATGACCGACTCACCAATGACAATGATGTTGCTTTGCTGAAACTCGGTTCTCCTGTTCAGTTCACTAACTTCATCAGACCAGTTTGTCTGGCAGGCAGTGGCAGTGTATTCAGCAATGGTACAGACAGCTGGGTGACTGGATGGGGTTACATTAGAGAAGGTGGTAAGTGTTCTTTGTAATTCAGAGGACTAGTAGATGTCCACACATATCTTGATATGACAGCTAGCATACACCTTCAGCAATCATATACTTTTAGAGTGTTCTTCTACAGATTACCTTGTACCCATATTCACATTTTACCAAAAGATTGTTTTTTACGTTCTTTTCCTATTCTTTAGATCCCCTCCCATTCCCACAGACGCTTCAAGAAGTTGAGGTTCCAGTGGTGGGCAATAGACAGTGCAACTGCCTTAATGGGGTAGGAAGGATCACAGAGAACATGATCTGTGCTGGTCTACTCACTGGAGGAAAAGACTCCTGCCAGGTATTGTAGGAGTTCAGACCCAATTCAACTCGTATGACGTTGCTAGTAATTATCATTCCAGTCTTCTTTAGATAAAAGAATGCATAATGACATTTATTACATTGTGTTTGCAGGGTGACTCAGGAGGTCCAATGATGAGCAAGCAGGAAAAGAAGTGGGTCCAGTCTGGCATCGTCAGCTGGGGCTTTGGCTGTGCTCGACCTGAACTACCTGGTGTTTATTCAAGAGTGTCCAGCTTCCAGTCCTGGATCAGCTCAGAGATCCAGAGCGACCCACCAGGCTTTGTGAAATTCTCCACCCCCGGAACTGATGCCGACAGTAGTTTCACCTGCCCTGGACTTACACCTCCCCCTACACTGTCCACACTTCCAACAACAACCCCAGCTTCCACAAACACTCTTTCGGCTGATGGTGAGTGACAGACCAGTTGAATGTTTTTTGACTGACATTCTGACACCTTTTTTTTGAGGTTCTCTTACCTGCCAAAGCATCTTAGAGATTTGGTCTTACTGTTTTTTAGTTTGTGGCACAACTCCACTCAACCCCAGGATAGTTGGAGGACAAGATGCCCCTGCTGGTAGCTGGCCCTGGCAGGCTAGTCTGCACAGGTTTGGAAGTCATTCCTGTGGAGGATCACTGATCAACAAGGAATGGGTTATGTCTGCTGCTCATTGCGTTTTAAGGTAAGTAGTGGTTGGATCCTGGAAGAAGCTGTTGGCATGAAGAATTAATACAAAAATAATAATTTACAAAAATAGGTACATTTAATATAGTGGCCATTCTTTACGTGAATTCAGTTAATTTTTGACTTTGAAAAGCAGTGCAAGGTCTTTGAGACTATCTTCTAATAAAATCAATCTTTTCCAGCACCAATCCCAGTGTACTCACTGTGTACTTGGGCCGCCAAACCCAGTTGACCAGCAATCCCAATGAAGTTTCCAGAAGCGTGATTGAAATCATCTTGCATCCCAGTTATGACGGCAGCACCAATGACAATGATGTTGCTTTGCTGAGACTCGATTCTCCTGTTCAGTTCACTAACTTCATCAGACCAGTTTGTCTAGCCTCCAGTGGCAGTGTATTCATCAAAGGCACAGACAGCTGGGTGACTGGATGGGGCAACATTAGAGAAAGCAGTAAGTTATATGCATATATATATAATGACCATACATATTTTGAAAGGACAGCTTGACATTTTAGAGCACCAGCTACAGACATGTTTACTGTCAGAAAATTGCTTTATTTGGGAACATGTGTCCAGCCTCACATGTAGAAAACCTTTTTACCATTCTCTTCTTGGTGTGCACACATGTCTATTATGACAGCTAGGATATTTCACAGAATTAGCTATCAACACCTTCAGTAGTCCTACACTTTTAAAATGTTCCCTTACAGATAATGATTTTCATATTCTTCTCCTCTTCTTCAGATGTCCTCCCATTCCCACAGACGCTCAAGAAGTTGAGGTTCCAGTGGTGGGTAATAGACAGTGCAACTGCCTTAATGGGGTTGGAAGTGTCACAGAGAACATGATCTGTGCTGGTGTACGTAACGGAGGAAAAGACTCCTGTCAGGTATTCTAAAAGTTCAGACCACATTCAACTATCATGATATTGCTAATATTTATTGTGCCATAGATAAAAGCAAGAATGATAAAGTTTAAAAATATATATATATTTGCAGCATGACTCAGGAGGTCCAATGATGAGCAAGCAGGAAAAGAAGTGGGTCCAGTCTGGGATCGTCAGCTGGGGCTTTGGCTGTGCTCGACCTGAACGCCCTGGTGTTTATTCAAGAGTGTCCCGCTTTCAGTCCTGGATCAGGTCCCAAATCCAGAGCGACCCACCTGGATTTGTCACGTTCACCACCCTTGGACCTGATGCTGACAATAGTTTCACCTGCGCTGGACTTCCACCTCCACCTACTACTGTTTCACCATCATTCTCCACTGCTGAGATAAGAAAATCCCCAGGTACTGTGTGTATGGTTTGTGTTTTTGCTTTTCCCATCAAAGGTTTTAGATGCATGCAGTGTCAGTTATACATGTAATGGCTCTCTTTTATCAAATGAATGCTGAAACCAGCGCAAATTTGTGCAGAGAAATTACTTAATGACAGGGCTCATGTAAACTTTACGAAACATGTTCATGACTAGCTTTCTTTTAGAAAACAAACTCATAAAACTCATTGAGAGCCACATCAAATAAATTCATCTTATAGATCTAGATTGTACTGCTTGTATGTTTACAGTCATCTCATTATGTTGCAAAATGCAGTCTGAACAGAACAGTTTGTTAGAATGATAGAGCTGTTAATGGCATTGGATTTTTGCACCTGTAACCAATGGCATTGGATTTTTTCACCTGTAAGCTTGAGAGTGAAATAGATCCTTGTGTTTTACTGTTTGTAGTTCTCATATGTTATGCCTTACACTGTTTTCATATGTTTCTCTCTGTAACATTGCTTCTTCCTCTTCTTTTCAACTCTACCACCAGTGTGTGGACGTGCACCTCTAAACACAAACACCAAAGGCAATGGCTCAATGGCTGCAGGCAGGTGGCCATGGATAGTTAGTATTCGGAGGAATGGAGTTCACATATGTGCCGGTTCCGTGCTTACTGAAGAGTTTGTAATGACTTCAGCCTATTGTTTTGACAGGTAAGGAACATCTCTAAAGTTTTTAATGCTATGGCAAAGTTTTTTTTTTTTTGCCATAGCATACGCCAAAGATAAGATGCCATTTTCTGTTTCTTGTAATAGAATGTATTTAATGCTTAGACAAAGTCTGTGTCTGTGTGTGTGAGTGTGAGTGTGAGTGTGGGCTAATTTAAGTGTGTACTTTTTTCAGCTCTGTGAACATCAACGAATGGACAGTGCTGGTTGGACAGCAACCGCAGGGCAGCAGCTCTGATACCTTTATGTTCTCCCTGGCACTGGCCAACATCACTGTCAGCGATGTGACAGACTCCTCCAACGTCGCAGTGCTGCAGCTGAAATCCTCTATGGAGCTCAGTGACTACGTTCAGTCTTTGTGCACGGATGTAAGCGATGAATGGGTCTTTCCAATTGGGTCGACATGCTGGGTTGCTGGATGGGGAGACAGGCAGGGAAGAAAGGTACAGTGTTTTCTGCAAAATACTGCATGGCTCTAAATTTATGAGAAGGGAATACTTAACAAGCTGTTTAAAGATGATGACTGAGTACCTAAGACACTACCATGTCACGATTGGTCACCTGCATATATATTATGTATTTTGCATTACAAAAACACACACAAAGAGATATAACATCAGAACAGCATTAGAATAAGCAAGAGTGGCATTTATGGCCATATAAAAAGTGTTTTCTGCAAATGTGCTGGACAATCTATGCGTTTGAGATGTTTCAACCACTTGCATGAACAATTTGTGTCGCACTCCAACAGACTTCGTAATGACAGAGATGGACGGCACTTTAATGGACTGTGGGAATGACTCCTCCCCAGGAGTCATCTGCACAACACATATGGACATACGGCAGGTAAGGCAGCACACAGACAAGGCTGTCCTTAGTGCACCCAAATACATTATTATATTACTTTTAAGCTCTTATCCAGAGCAACACAGCTATTTCCATGACTGAACACTTCAGTCATGGAAAATGGTGCAGGAGAGCACTAGTTTTTACTCCCCCACCAACGTTCTTCCTACTGGCATGGTATTCAAACCTGCAACCTTCTGATCTTAAGACCAACTAAGCCACACCTGCCTGCATGGTGAAGCATGTCAGTAGCACACTGTATTTTGGCTAGTGTAGCCTTTGGGTGCTTAACTAGGATACAACTTATTACCTCAACTAGGATACATCTCAGTAGGATGCAGATTTAATTTCCCCAGGCTCTTTTTTAGCGAACAATGTCTTTTACAGTTGTAAATGTGATGCTTATTTATCTTTTGAGCCAGTGATTTGATGTAAAAGTGCTTCTTATAGTGCTCTGTATTATGGACGTGACATCAGCACGACTGCATGGAATGTGTAAAACTTTTTAGAAAAAACAAAGCTGTACCTGGTGATGGCTATCTTGGCCTGTTATCACCTGCACCACAAAGTAAACATAGCAATGCCTATTTTAAGACCATTTCTTTTTGCAATGCATATAGACAGAGCAAATGCTAGGATACTCAAAGAATTTGAGATTTTTCTGCCTAGATGGTTATAGTCTCACAGTCCAAAACAATGTCATATAGAAGTATCTTTTTTCTCCTGCAGTCATCACGGGTCGATTTAACGCAAGGCAAAGCCAATAGAGAAGTTATGTTTATTGCTTCTTTAGTAAAGTTAGTGGTTAAGGAATTATTAGAGGTTTTATGTTTTATACCTCAGTTAAAGGAAAAATGTGTGCCAAGATGGAAAAGCCATCTTCATTGCAAACCAAAGTTTGGATTAAAAACAAACCTGAACCTGAACTTAGTGTACACTATTTGTCTCAGTTCAAGTTAACAAACTTCAGACTGCGCAAACACAATAAGGCATCCTTAACGTCACATCTTTTTTTTTTTTTTGACATTCATGTAAACTTGTCATTCTCATGTGCTTCCAGGGAGATGTTGGAAGTCCGTTGATGTGCAAGTTGGACCAGTCGTGGTTCAGGCTGCTATAATCATGGAGGTCCCTCAGACGAACATCACTCGAGCTGAAGGGGCTCTTAGCTTTTCCAAACCCTCTAAGTTCAGGGGCTTCCTTGAAGCGACTGTGAGAGACCTACCATCCCCTCTCACCACTGAGACTACCGTCACTGTTGACAGCAATGACAGTGTGGCAGACAATTCAGCTCCTACCTCCCTCTCATTCCCTCTCCTCCTGTCTCTGGCCTCAGCTTTTCTCTCCCTGAGTGTCCTGGCTTGTTAAAGCCAAGACAAGAAAGCTTTACTAAGATCCTGTGGGTTGTGTTCATGGCATTGCTTATTATATATGTATTTATATTGCACTGATAAAAAAATCACAGGTGTAAGGATATCAGGGTGTACTGAAGGTAACTGTGGTGAGAGATTGCTGATGATGGATAATGAAGTTTACACAAGATGTGCTATGACAAGAGTTGCACAAATGTTTTGATGAAAAAAAAAAACGGATGTGTCTGTACTTATTATTGCCAGGGTTGGCATAACATGTTGAAATTATGAAGGAAATTAAATAATTATTGATATTTAACTTTTCTAAAAATATATATTTTTAAAAACACACACAAATACACACACACACACACACACACACACAAACAAACACACACAAACACACAGTCTATAGATAGACTAAAGACTAAATATATATTTCTGGACAGGTGTATCATGTAATAATTTCTCTTAGAAACATAATACACAACATAAACATAAGCTTTTAGGCACCTAGTGTCATGTCTTCACACAGACAGGCTAGGTGTAATATTACACTGACCAATGTCTCCTTTCTTACAAAGACTTACTCCTCCTGTTTGGCAGTCTTGTACCATTCAAAGCCATCCTGTGCCACACATACATAAAAAGGGCATAGTTCTTGAATTGTTGACTGTGTTGTTGGGCTTTAATTTGCATTCATTTGTTTGTGACGGTTTTGTTGTCAAATGTCTTTGTGCATACTCGCATTATGAAATACATAACTGATATAACTGAATCTAAATAAAATTTGTTGTCATGTGTCTAGCAGACAACAATAGTCTATTGTCTTTTTTTCACTGCAACAAACAGAAACTATCAAAACACACAATACCAGCACAATCAAGACTGACTTATGGGGAACATGTTTGGCTGCCTTATTCAGAAAGTAAAACTCCTGCCATTTTCATCTGCACTTAAAGCAGGTGATCTCGTTAACTAGTTCAGCTATAGGCTACCTGGCTGACAAACTGTGCTAATTAAAATCTGATGGTTTAGTCTGCTGGGACTACTGAGCTCCCTCGGAAGGGGTTCCCCACCAATAGGCATGTTTAAGATGAACTCCAACTCCAGCAACAGCGATATCCACTGGCAACTGCAGGGGCATACAAACGCTGCCCTGAAGTTTTACACTCTACAACCCGTAGACATGACGAAACATGGGGAGTTTGCCTTTTTTGTCTGCAATGAAATGGAGGAAATTGAAATTCCACTGATCTTTGAAGAAAATCAATCAACAACAAAGCTACCTAGTTTTCATAGCTCATGTTATGAGAACTTTGCTGGCCTTTTTTTCCACATTGATTTCCTAATGAAATTATTCAGTCAGAGATGAGCCAATTAGGGAAAAGTCCAGACCTCATGGTGGTGGTTCCATGTTGGAGCAGCGAGTGGAGAGCAACTGCTCTGCAGGCACCTTGCTCCTGTGATAACTTAAGATCATGCGACATGGACTTCGGAGCCTAAACCACTCCCATCCTAGCCTGGCTAACGCGACTTATCAATGCTCTGCCAACATTGGTCTGGCCAAGCTGTGTTGTAAACCCATTTCTCAGAGGGCGGGCTTAACCCACGTGTGTGAAATGCCTGTGTTTGCTACTGGACGAAGCTTCGACCAATCACATTAGTGTCCATGTATAAGACAGAGAATAGTAACGTGCATATGAGTAAACAAAAACGTAACTGCACAAAAGCTCGAAATTCCATATGCTATCGCTGACAATGTAACGTGCAGCTATTTTGTCAGTGAAATAGCTCCACAACTTTGCAAGATATTACTGTGTTGTTCTGCTATTTACATACTGTAAACTGGGTTGACTTGGCAACACTTACCATTTATAAGTCAGATGAACCTCGTCGACAACAATGCCAAGGAGATTTTCTTTGTAGACTTCGTTGGCTAACATGTTAATCCATCTTCCAAAACAGCAGCTACAGCTACATTGAAATCTTGCCGTTGCTCCACGTTCGCCATGTTGACAGTGACTGAGGTAGATTTCCGGTCGCTAAACTACCGCGTCATTGCCTTTTTGAAATGCTAGATTTTCATTGGTCCCAGTTTCTCTGTTAATGTAGAAACGGTGTAGAATGGGAGCTTGGCCAGACTGACTTTGCAAGCGAAATTCAAATGCAGCGGCACAGGAAGTATGGGCGTGCCCAGGCTACTCCCATCCAGGTCATAATGGACAAATTTTAACCAGCATGCATTATGATCAGTCAGCTCTGCACAGTGCTGTGTGATCTTGTGTTAGCGTTTCATTCATGATTCAGCACTAACCAACATGGACATCCTTTGCAACAATGACCTTGACTTATGGAGAAACCCCAATGACTCCATGAAGGACATGAAATTCAATATTGTTTACTTAAAACCACACACCCCAGATGGGACTCGAACCCACAATCCCTGGCTTAGGAGGCCAGTGCCTTATCCATTAGGCCACTGGGGCTTATTCTATCTGGAGGATGTATTAAATATCCTTTATAAACGACTATTAATATAGATCTATGAAAAATAAATACGTAGTGTATGCTATCCAGCTACAGACAAATAACTAAATAAAGCAATGCTATGTTGACACGTGTAACATGCGGCACATGTAGCTGTGTGGTACAATACTTGGTCAACATTGTCAACATTGTCAAAAGAAGTAAAAGACTTAAGCTGAATTAAAGTAAAGCTGCTTTTAGACTATCACTGTCAAACAAAAGACTTAAAAAAAAACTGACTGACATATTAAATATACAAACAAATAAATATATTGCCTTCACGTTAAACTAGTTTTTGGATAATGGTATTACTAGACTGTGGGGTCGTTTTGCATATGTCTCATTCAACAATAAAAAGGAAATGTTAACTTTAGTTGATGTTTTGTAGGAATCGGCTAAACTGTTAACTAATACTCCCAGAAAAAATGACAATTTGTTATGTTCGCCTGGCCATTCTGTTACACAAATTTCGAGTTACGTGACATAATAAAACAAAAAATGTTTTGTTACCGCCTCACCTTAAATTCACCTTATAACCAAATATTCGCAATTTCATTGTTATTACGAAAGCAAGAGATGCAGAGGACCCAGCGATCCAGCGTCCTCCCGAGGCAGGAAGAAGAATTAATGCCAACTTTTTTCAAGGCTGTGTCCGACAACCTCGCTAGCCGCAGCCACAGCTGAGGGGGAATGCTACGCCAGGGGAATGGTGGCTATCGGTTGAACGGCAGCCGATTGTAGCTAGCGTTAGATTATCATTGGCGTTAAGGGAACACTGAAGAACAGAATTATGAATTTATTACCATCAAATCCACATGGGAATGGGCTTTTGTATGCTGGATTCAACCAGGACCATGGTAAGACCATTGTAGTAGCTAGCTAGCCAGCTAGGTTAGCGGTATGGGTTAGCCACACTTGCAGCTGCCCCGGCTGAGTTGTCAAAGGTTTTGACATTAGCGTAATGCTACCCACTTTTTATGAGAACCAGCATTTCCGCTGGGCATTACGGATGTAGGTTGATTACAATTGATTAATGAAATTCGTTAATTATCAATAATTTAGACAGGGTTTGTTCAGTTAACTGTTCACGTCGGTAGCTGCAGTCTCATATCAGCCCTGTTAGCTATCCTATCGCTACAGATGTTGTAAACAACATGGTGATGTCGTAGCCAGGAAAGTTAGCCACCCTGCATAGAGCTAACTAATAATAAGCTTAGCTAGCTAATGGACTGATACCAACGCCTTTTAGTCAAATTCTTAGTTTAAGTTGGTTGGTTAAAGTTGTTGGGCCAGACTGACAATATAGTAACCAGTTTTAGCGTGTATAGTCCACTAGCTAGCACACCAATGCCTTGGTTTGCACACTGCGTGGGTTAGCTAAACTGGATGTTGGACACATTTTGCATAATGAAATAATTTCATGATCGTTACGTAGGGACATCACCGCAGTTTTATCATCTGTCATGCTCTGCCTTGCTTTCTTGTGAAACCAACTTTAGCCGACAGGCTTGGTAAAAAATTACAAGTCGCAGTTTTCTTCCTTGCAATCATCTAACACCCCGGCTGCCCTTGCGTATTTTACAACAAGAGACCTGGCAGGTTCATGAATCGGTTGACTCTTGTATCAGTTAATTACTACTAATGGTTGATTGGTTTGTTTTCCAAAATAAGTGTTCCCTGGCCCTGCTGTCGACAGCTAATGTATGTTACCTAGCTATCGTATAGCTAACATTAGCCAAATTCGCCAATCAGCAGTCGTAGCCAAATAACAGGCAACCATCACTTATTTCTATCTGATTTTAATGTTGCAGATCTCCTATCCAGATATTTGGTAACAGTTTCGGGTAGTCAAATAACTGTCTGTTGTTTTGCATTTTGAAAACGTACCTCTACCCGAGATGAATGAATTCTGAACGTATCATGAAGTCAGCGAATTGGTGGCTGTGTGAGCATTAACATTACCTGTATTTTTGTCTGAAGAACGCCTCAGACGTTACTATGTTTGTTAATATCAGTTGATTTTGACAGTGTTTTGGACCATATGCAACCCATCCCAAATGTATTTCAGAAGCTACAATGTGGCTGTCTCGCATATGGTCTTGTCTCAGCTAGACTATTGACAGTGCAGGTGCAAGTGGACAGAGTTGAATTATAGTCATTGACGTGATGAAAATGTTTTGCCAAGAGTGCAACTTGCTGGAATAACACCAGTCACTGGTGTCTTCACAGGTTGCTTTGCGTGTGGCATGGAAAATGGATTCAGAGTTTACAACACAGACCCCTCAAAGAAAAAGAAAAACAAGGTACAATGCCGTGAGTTATATCCCTAACCCGTCAGACACGAACTTAGTAGTCTGTTGTGATGAAATAAGCATTTGAACCCTTTCTGAACAACCTCTCTCATCACAGTGTAAAGCCTACAGTTTAGTTTACGAGTATTGCAACCATGGTATAAAGCTTTTTGTCCTATTCAGCAGGAAAAAAGTTACACCTTTTGAGCACACTTGTAAAAGAGGAAGTTAATTATTCCTTCCCCATGTCTTGAGCATGTGACTAAAACACATGACCTGTCTCACAGTTACAGTATTTCTCAGACAAAAAAAAAGAGTAAGAACAAAGGTAATCACTTGTGTTTGCTTTGATAAGTTGCCCTAATTCAGTTTGGTTAGCAAGCAGCCTAACGAGATTACAGTTCAGGACCTCAGTGATGCTATGGAACTCACCCATACAAATAAGTGATAGTATCTGATAAGCACCTTGGTGACATGTATTTGATTGTCCTACACTATCCACCTTGCCATCTCCCAATAAAATGTGCATGATGAAAGTTTGACTATGACTTTGAGAGGACTGAAGATTGTTTATCAGTGGGTGACTTGCATGTTTGTTGTTGTCTGGCAGAGTTCCTCGAAGGCGGTGTCGGACATGTGGAGATGCTCTTTCGTTGCAACTACCTGGCTCTTGTCGGGGGAGGAAAGAAGCCCAAGTACCCACCTAATAAAGGTAGGAGGGCCAGCCGATGCTGTCTGGCCTGTAACGCATTATATGATAACGTCATGGAAAATCATGAAAAAGGACAAAGATAATGGATGAAACATTTGTTTGTATTTCTCTACAACCTATGTAGTGTTGTGGTCCTGTAATTTTGGGTCAATGCTGATGCCATTCTGTTGTGCTTATACTGATGATCATCAGTGAGACAATTAATTTATTTTTTACCCTTGTGTTTGTATCGTTTAAAGTCATGATCTGGGATGACCTGAAAAAGAAGACTGTAATTGAGATAGAATTCTCCACAGAAGTCAAAGCGGTTAAGCTCCGGCGGGACAGGTAGGTCAGAGCTTTAGTGTTAATTGCTGAAATGTCCAGTGGGGCTCAAGGGACACTGAGGACGTCAAGGCTTTAGCATCATTAGCATTGGCAGAGGCTAGCAGACAACTTCAGAGTTACCACTCTGTCTGAGGAGTGCAATGAGTCATACTTCTTTTATGTATTTTGTCTTTTATGGAGGGTTATTGCATAAGCTCCATTACAAGCTGATTCAGCTGTGTATGTGCTCGAACAAGCTTGTTTTAAAATTGTTGTAAAAATTTTCATGAAAAGAACATCTGTACAACCATTATATCCACACGCGTGTGTCTCTTGATGTTTGTTTTGTTTACGTTAAGTCAATGTTTGGGTGTTTTGAGGCTTTTTGATAAGACTTAAGATGAGGTCTCATCAGATTTTCATTAAAATGCCTTGCCCTAATGAGCCTGCTGGAAGTTGTCTTTCAGCTAATGCAGTGCTGTGCATCAGTTTTATTTTGTGGTTATCCACCATTGCTTGTGCATGGCCACGAACGTTTTATCTTTCTAAGTGGCATAATGCAATGCTGTGCACTACATGATCTGATGCAACACGAGAAAAAAAGGAAAAAGTACCGCTTTTCTATGACAGCCACTGCTAGTTTGTTATGAGTCCAGTCACTTAGTTGTGTTTCACTACATATAAAATGAAGCATTTATTGGTTTCTGTTTCAACTCTCTCTTAAGGTTAACATTGTGTTTAATAGATACAATGATTATGGCTTGGGAGGTGCTGAACTGGGTCTAAGATGTGTGTATTTTAAAATTGTGTGTGTGTGTGTGTGTGTGTGTGTGTCTGTCTGTCTGTCTGTCTGTCTGTCTGTCTCTGTGTGCCTGTCTTCTGATACCTGCAGGATTGTGGTGGTCCTCGACTCGATGATTAAGGTCTTTACCTTTACCCACAACCCGCACCAACTGCATGTGTTTGAAACGTGCTACAACCCGAAAGGTCTGTCACCGCAGTTGTGGAACTATATGACCGATTTCTCTTATAAGCTAGCTATGTAAAGTTATTCTGTGTATAAGTGCAGGAATTCATGATTAAAATGTGACATAACAATATATGTCTTTTGGTGTCAAATTGATGACATTCACTTTTATATCAGGCAGTTTCTATTGTTTGTGTAAACTTATCAGTGTCTTAAGGAATTACCTATGATTGTATAGTTGAAGCATTATTTTTTTAACGGTTACGTTTTTAACTTAACCCCTGTGTAGGTCTTTGCGTCCTGTGTCCGAACAGCAACAACTCCTTGCTGGCCTTCCCCGGCACTCACTCTGGGCACGTGCAGATAGTGGACCTGGCCAACACGGAGAAGCCGCCCGTGGACATTCCAGCTCACGAGGGAGCCCTCTGCTGCATCGCTCTTAACCTGCAAGGCACACGAATAGCCACCGCTTCAGAAAAAGTTGGTCCTTCTGATTAAAAGCTTCATGTCTAATATCACTTTATGTTTTGCTTCACTGCCATCAATGTTATTAATGGATATGAGGGCTGCACAGCATCAGGATAACATTGCTGAATTTTGTGATGAAAATATCACTTATGATGATGAATAAACAAAGACGTAGATATATAGTTTATTGTCTTTCAGCTTGTTCTACAAAGCTACACCCTAGACAGCAAGCAGTCAGTGCTGGGCAGGGTGGCAGGTCATTGAGGGCTGTAGGGCTCCATGTGATTTGTCAGATATTTTCATATGAGGAGTGTGAAAGCATAGCTTCCTTAGAAATGTACCATTTATTGCAGCTAAGTCATGTTTTGCTGCGCTGTTGTATGTCGTGATGGTGCCATATTTTCGAGATATTGGACAGCCCTTGTTGGTACAATTCTGGAGGGTTTTCAATCTGTCGTTTGTGTAAAGAGCCTCATGCTGAAAAGGAGCCTTTATCCAAGTAGTGCAACAGTGTCTGGTGTTCTCGTATGTATGTACTGTATATGCGGTCATATGACGAGTCCATGGGAAAACCAGGCAGAGTCATAAAATCACATTTTTCAAGTTACTCAAGTTGCATTCAAACCCCAGATTTTTCAAAAGCAATCCTGTGAATAAACAAGCATAGTCACAAGTTAAAAGCATGTTCAAATAGCATTTATTTATAAAATAATCAAATCAAAGCTCAAACCTGGATGTTGTTTTTCTCCACACAGGGGACTTTGATCAGAATATTTGACACCTCTGCAGGCCACCTGATTCAGGAGCTGAGGAGAGGCTCCCAGGCTGCAAACATCTACTGGTGAGCTGGGAAAATATGTTTTGCTGCGCTGCCCCTCATTTTCTAGTGAATGTGTGAGATTTCTCACCTTTGTTGTGTTCGCCGAACGTTGTGATAATTCTGAGCATTTTTCTTTCTCTCTCTCTGTTTTGAAGCATTAACTTCAACCAGGATGCCTCACTCATCTGCGTGTCCAGTGACCATGGCACCGTCCACATATTTGCAGCTGAGGACCCCAAAAGGAACAAGCAGTCAAGGTACATGCCAGATGAACTGAAACCTTCACATTCGGTGGGAGGTGACTGGAAAGAAAGCCCATTTTTATGTATATCTATCCTACACCCTTTTAAGCAGGGACATATCTATTATGACTCCTCATATAAAAATATTACTTCTTAGAATTGTCTTGACTTTGTCTTTTAGAAACAAATAGGATCTTATATTAAGCTGATTTGTACCTTTTTCTACTAATGTGGTTTTAGGAAAGACTGTTCAGAATTCAGTGACGTCAGTCTTTGTGTCATACTTCTAAAATGAAGATTCTAAGACAATGTCTAGTGAAGAGAGACAAAAAATGAAACTGTTGTAAGAAGTGATGTATTTCTTTGGGTGGGGGTAATAACCATACTAAGACCAACATTTTCTTTCTTTTTATTTCTATCTTTCTGTCTTTCTTTCTTTCTCTGTCTGTCTCTCCACATCTCTGCAGCCTGGCATCAGCCAGTTTCCTCCCCAAATACTTTAGCTCCAAGTGGAGCTTCTCCAAGTTCCAGGTCCCATCCGGATCGCCCTGTGTCTGTGCCTTTGGAACGGAGCCCAATGCCGTTATAGGTAAAAGATTGCTTGCCAAATGTCCCTTATCACCCCCCCCCCCCTCTGTAAACTCCAGTGTATGTGTGTGTGAGTCAGTGGTTTTTATTTATATATTTATTTATTTTATAGACAGCTAGAATTGGATTTCCGCTTACACAGTGGAGTGGTGCAAGGACAGTGTTGTTGACGTTATCAGGACAAAGTCCACTTTCAGACTGCTGCCATAATAAGGGGAAATGAGAAATATAGAACAAAATAAATGGTGTTTGTTTTACCGCTTGAAACTACGAATTATTCTAACTGGATTTCAGTTTAAATGCCTAGTGTAGCTGTAGAAACAGCTGTGAAAAATATGTTCGAAGTTAGAGGTGTGTTCAGATGTTAACCGGTGCTGTTTTGCCATATCCTTTCTCTCCCTTTTTCCTCTCAGCGATTTGTGCTGATGGCAGCTATTACAAGTTCCTGTTCAACCAAAAAGGAGAGTGCGCCAGAGATGTATACGCACAGTTTTTGGAAATGACTGACGAGAAGATCTGAGACCCAAGACTCTGAGTCGACACGGCAGGATTTTGAATCGAAGGGTATTTTTTACAGCTGGTGCTTGTGTTGACAGCACACCTGCTTAAAATAAGAGGGAGGAAAAAAAACGGCAACAAAAACAATGACCAGGAGTGTTACTTGTTTCTCTCAAAGAAGCGCACCAATGCCAAGTGCTGCCCTGCGCTCGTCATAGTTGAATTGAGACTGAACGGCGACGAGAACTTTACTTGACTCTTGTTTGGTCCACCTTTGGACAGAGACCGAAAGAAGAAAGACTGAAAAACTGAAGGCACTAAACCTTTTTTTTCCTCACTTGACAAAAGTGGGAAGTGGGAATCTTTATTTTTTTGGAAAGAATTACAGTTACTTTTTAAAATGTCTTCCATGGAACTATTCTTTCATCATGTTTTTTTTTTTTTTTTTTAATCATAGTCTTCATTCTGCTAGATAGTTACAGTGCTTTGTCCATTAACTTCACCTAACCCCAACCTGAGGACCTCTGCATAGAACAAAGAGGTCCAGGTTTATGTGTGCATATGCACATGAGCGTGTGTGTGTATGTGTGTTATACAGTATATACAAATGTTTGTACAAACAAAAATAGTAGTGCTAGATTCCGTTTCATCTACCGTTATAAAACACATCAAATCAGGCATCAGAACATAACAGCAGACTAAATGTAAAGTATTACAAGATTCATCATTGGTGAAAACGCTTCTCGTTTCATATTGTTTCAGTGTATGTGCAATAATGCCCTTTTTTTCCTTGCTCTCATTCTTCGCTCTCAGGCTTATTCTCTGTCAGCTGAGGACAGATGTGATGTGAATGAGGGGTTATCCTTGTAATCAAAGCGTTTCTGTTGCTGGCTTCGGTCCACTTTAAAGTGTGAGCGCTTGGGAAATCTGGGGCCTTCACACTTCAGTGTGGGGTTGTGTGAAAGGTATGCGCTCCTCAGTCGAGAATCGTTAAAGATTTACAACATTACCCATATATAAATGTGTATATATAAACTGCCTAATTTGTAGCCTTACTGATGACGTAAATCATGCATTATTTAAACAGGGATTTGTCCATTTTTAGATTTTTTTTTCCCTCTTCATTAAAGATACAGAACCACTGATGTGAACTATTTTACTCTCTGGTCACAAACTATCAGAAAGGCTGTCTTAACTTTGTTGTAAAATCTCTTCTTGGACATATGAGCACAACATTTTAACAGTGCTGTATGGGTTACCAGTAAGCCACTGTTGCCTTTGTTTCACAGCAGTGGTTGAGAACAGTTTGACTTATGTAGTCAAACGACTGAAGTTGTATGAAACTGGACTTCTCCTTGGAGCTTGAAGACATTTCACCTTCCAAAAGCCTTCTTTAGTTCTGAACTGATGATGGAGAACCAGGAGTTGTATCTCTGAACCACTGGAGTCATATGAGTCACCATTAACACAAGTCAGTGTGTGAATTGAAGTGAGAGTCATTATGACCACAGAATACAGAGAATGAGAACTGCTCTGATGGAGAAGAGCATTTAAACTTCCTAGGATGAGATCTCAAGGCATAATGGTATGTAGCAGATAGATGATGATGCAGCCCCCTCTTCTGTTCAAAGTTGGTTGTTCCAAATAGACACAAGTATATATGATAATAGATGGCCTTCTTCAGCTCCCTCTCCCACCAACTGTCTTCCAACTGATTTATGTTAATGGTTGACTCATGTGGCCCTTTTTCACATGATGAGGGGTGTGGTCTACAGCTCACAGCTCCACCTCAACAGATGTAGCTTCTGTATTTGCATTATCAGGTCAGAACTGAAGAAGCCTTCTGGATAAAAGGTGAAATGTGTTTAAACTCCAAAAAGAAGTCCAGTTGCACACAACTTGGCTCTTTTGACTACCGTGACCTGGATGAATGAGAATCAATCAAGACATTTTTACTTGTGTACAATTACCTCCTGCTCCCCTCAGAAAATGTCTGTATAATTGACCCACACTAGATAGCTTGATTCGTTGATTACAGCAAGGAATCTTCTGACCACTTTAGTTGTATGACTGGGTGAACGAGGTGCGAAGAAAAATGCAGATTAGAAATTAAATCAGACTTTAATTTCTGTTTTGAGTTCTTAATGACCCAATTACAACTTCATGTTGTTTTTAAGTCCATGGAAAATTATAAGGGAATAGTACTAAAATGGTTTCATGTTTCCTACATGTTCAGCCTCTTTGTACATCGTCTGCTTCAGATTGGCTATAATGGGAACTGAATTTGTTACATTGGTTTGTTTATCCATAAGTAGAGGAAAAAATGCATATGTGTTGATCTTTTTTTTCCACCAAAAAATGCTTGCTGGTCAGATGACAAGTTTGTTCTGTTTCTGAGTTTTGTGCTGGAAGACAGCTTACTGAATGCATTTCATGCTTTGATTGTTATTGTGATAACACTATGAGTACACCGTGAAACTAAAGTGTAGTATATTATCTGTTGCTAATTTTACAAGAGTTCTGCACAAATTCCGTATTATGTGACAAATAAAAAATATTGAAGGTATGGTCTTCTAGGTCCATTTTGGTGATACAAGTGTTTGCGCTTAGCATTCCTGCAAATATTGTGTTTTACATCTGACAAATACTTAAGCAGGAAACTCTTAAAATAGATAGGTTACTGATCTATTTGCAATGTTTAATCTGTGGGTTTTTAGGTTCTCTGTTTCCGTTTAAAAAAGAAAATGGCAAATTAACAGCTGGTGCCTATACAACATCTCTGTATGAGGGTAGTTTATTTGCGTACCCTGTAATGAAGTAACCTGGGAACATAATCTCATTCAGTGATAATTTGGGGCTAAAATGAAAAGACCAAATATCACTGCGACGGTGATGTCATTGCAAATGTAGACATTTACAATCAATCTGCCCTTACGTTGATTATAAATGATTTGTGACTTCTGTATCGTTCAAACTTTTTTAAATGGCGACGAGAGAGGATGTTGACAGGGTTATCCTGTGTTGACCTCCACGTTACCATTTTCTCACAGGCGCTCAGGCATTCTGGGTACCCCATGGGTAAATGACCGTGTGCACGCTGCCGAGGAGCTGCATTGAAAATGTGAATGGAGTTTCGCGAGGATTGTGGTTTTGGTTTCATTTGGGTGTGGACACAGAATCACATGTTGTATCCTCCATACACGGCGCTATACACAACTTCCAGCAAGCATGTTGAAATAGCAAAAACCGGTATTTGCATACAACTGAATAGAAAAAATAAAACGTGACATGGGCTTGCTGCTTATGTATGACAGCTATACACATTTTGCGTCAATTTGTCCTGTTTCCTTCATTTGTTCATTACGGATCTACATCTTGCACAACACAATCATTTCAACCAAATGTCAAATGTATAACCTCTGATTAATATGCGTGACAAACGCCTCTCCATCTCCATATGCGACTTTTCTTTCCGTCTTTTGTAAAAGACACAGATCTGCGTGTCAGGCTTCAACTCAACCAACCTCTGCATTGTGTGTGTCTTTATTTGAGGCTCTCATTGGTAGCTGTTATTTCCTTACTTGGCGAATCCGCCAGCACATTGGTCAGGCGCACTATCAGTTATAAACAACCCTCCCATTTTGTTTGTTTAGGAGGTTCTGTTTTACCTTCTTTCTCTCTGTCGCGGCGGTGGGTTGGAGCCGCTGTTCCTGGGCTGGCACGTTCCACATTATATATTTTGTTTCAAGCCATATAATTGGAGACCCTGCAAAACATTTAACTGGAAACACGTCATTTAGGACATTTACTTTTTTCACCTTTAGATTCCCAACGACAGATAAATAATACCCTATAAAATGGCGGTGGTGAGCGGGATGTCAGGGTCGGCAGTAGCCCGGCTTGAGGGCCGAGAATTCGAGTATCTTATGAAGAAGCGCTCTGTTACCATCGGTCGAAATTCTTCTCAGGGGTCTGTGGATGTAAGCATGGGCCACTCAAGTTTCATTTCACGGAGGCACCTTGAAATATTCACAGCGGGCGAAGATGGCACGGGCAGCGGTGACTTCTATCTTCGATGTCTCGGCAAAAATGGGGTGTTTGTGGACGGGGAGTTCCAAAGGCGAGGGGCTCCTCCTCTACAGCTTCCACGAATGTAAGATGAATATTTAAACTAATGTCACCGAAACACTCTTAGGTCCAACTAACGTTTTTCGCGTTTGATTGTTCGCCTCCTTTGTTATTGTTTTGTTTTCCCATGTAGCACGTGTCCGCGCATATAGTGACAATCCTTAGATACCGGTTTCATGTTGCTAGCTAAGCTGATAACGCTAGGTTAGCGTGCTGTGTTGAAACCCATGTGATGCTAACCCTGTGTTTGATCATCATAACCATTCTCAATGCTTCTAATATGACTATGCAGTGAGAGAGTTTATCTATTTACACGTTATTACTTGATTTAATAAACTGGCTTTGTCTTTTTCGGTTGGCTATGGCCAAGGCGTTAATTGTTATAGTTATGATGGCTAGCAGACATCAGCTCGTTATCTAAGAAAATGGCATAGATGCAGTAAGAGTGGGTAATGTTGGTTAATATTAACTGTTTAGATGAAAGACGTGGACAGCAATTTCGGGTGGTGTTATGTAAAAAGGCTGTTGAAAATTTGAGCTGACCAGTCACAACGCATCAATACCTTCCATGGTCCAGAAGCACCGTTTAGGGATTGGTAATTGTTTGGCCAGAGCCCCGATGTTTATTTATCATATACAATCATTGCTGTGTGTGTATTTTAAGCTTAAACATACTATCTAACGCACATTGTCCCGTACTAGTGAATATGCTGTCTTTACCATTAAGAATCGAGACTACGCCTTCAAAACATTTAACGTAGCGTCAGCAATGAGTTACTGAGCAAGTGTGGTTGTTCACCACGCGATTTCCTTCCTAGCGCATTGTAGGCTTTAGCAGTAAAAGGGCGTATATTTTTTCCCTTTGCTGTCGATAACTGTGAACTCAGCGCCAGCCCCCTGCATAAAACACACACGTTTTCGGCTTCTGTGTCTTTTTTTTCACTTGTCTGGATCGATTTCGCCTCATATCAGAAAACGCGTTGTTGGTTCTCTGTTTTGATTTAGCTTACCGTCTCTTTCAGATTCTAACCCATGTCGAGTGTGGCCTAAATAAAAGCCTATAGTGAGGTCACGAACCATCATTTTAGAGGCCATCAGGCATAGGCCCATATGTTTGGTATTGTTCAGTTCCGTGTACAATGCAGGAGGCTACTTTCAATCTATCCCTTTTACAGTAGTAGAGCATGCATGTGCTGCCTCAATAATACATGGAGGATTGGTTATGTAACCAAGTCGTTATGTCTCTCCATATATATATAAAACCAACGTGACTCGGGTACTCTTACAAGCAAGAACACATTTCAGCACTTGAGGGAAGAATTGCTGCAACCAATGCGGCTAATGCTTTAGAGTCACAGTTATGAATATAGAACCAGGTTTGATGTTCTTGTGCAGAGCTTAACTTTGCATGTTGCAGTGATGCCTGTAAGCAAGGGACAATCTTGCTTGAAGTCACTATAACAGAGAAGGTGCATGTCCTCACACCAGCTGATCTCTCTCCCCTGTCTTTCTCCCCCTTGAAGGTGCACGTTCCGATTTCCTAGCACAAACATCAAGATCAACTTCACAGTCTTGACCACCGTGAAGAAAGAGCGAAAGAACGCCTCGGAGTCCCCAGTGAAAGCGGCCCAGCCCCAGATATCCCCGCTGACCATCAACATTCCAGACAACATTACTCACCTGATGAGCCCCATCCCCTCCCCCACCAGCACCATCAGGTAGACCACCACCTTAAGCCACCGCAAGCTTGACATCTGAGCACACCTGACAGCTGTTCCTCAGAAGGATCGGCTGACCAGTCCAATGCATTCAGTCTATATACCATTAAACAGAAAAAAACAGCAACATGCATAGTTACATTGATCATACAAGTGTGTTTATTTTAGAGTATGGGAACACATGTGACTAGGCTGTAGCTTTGTGTGTGTGTTTACATTATGTAACAGCACAGCTATTTTTGAATGGTTATGTACATTTGGTTATAAAGGCATGAGGGTGTCCTCTGTGCAGTTTTTTGGGGAAAGGTTATTTAGAATTAGAATCTTTCTCATTGTGACAATGTGACATTGTACATCGAATGTATTCATTCATTCATTTATTCATTCATTCATTTTCATACAATGAATAAAATGTTTGTGAGTTTTATTCATATTTGGCCGTAAACTTGTGGTGGTGGTCCTCTGTGCAGCGCTGCCAACTCCTGTCCCTCCAGTCCCAGAGGAGCTGGACTGGCCAGCTACAGGATGGGACGAGGACTCACTGCCGAATTCATCGGGGACAACTCCCAATCCGAGAACGACAAGGACGCCTCAGGAGGGGACAGTCCAAAGGCAAGGAAGTCTGCTAGTGGTTGTTTGGTTGAACATGGAGAACATGGACCTACTTTTTATCTTTCCTGTATAATAAATAACATGTCAGTTACAGTAACAGTAACAGGCCTGACTTGGCTTAAGGTGCATTTCCAAGCAGGTTACTACACAAGACAGAATCATACAATTAACAAACAACAACAAAACATTAAATTAGTGCATTGACCAAAAAAAGCCCTACACACGCAAAAAAAAAAACAACTTTTTTGGACATTGTTCTCTAGTCTAGTTAGTAGGCCAGGGCAATATTTGTGATTTAATTGCCTATTATATCAGTTTGGGCTTAGCTAGACTGGTCACTTGGTCCTTTGAAATGGTAGTGGGAGCAATATAATATGAAACTGTAACGTAATGTAAACAGTAATGCTGAATATTATTGTGTATAACTAACCTTTTTTTATTTCTTTTACAGGATGACTCTAAACCACCCTATTCATATGCACAGTTGATAGTCCAAGCCATTACAATGGCACCAGACAAGCAACTTACACTGAATGGGATCTATACGCACATCACTAAAAACTACCCTTACTACAGGACGGCGGATAAGGGCTGGCAGGTGAGTTGTAAAAGTGTGTTTGCATGTTATTCTGATGAATAAGGAGGACGCACGCACTCACGCATGCATGCACACACACACACACGTGCACAGACGTACACAGACGCACGCACAGACGCACGTAGTACAATGTTTACTTAAAGCAGTAGTCAAAACAGTAGACTCAAGACTCCCTTATTATCCCCTCAATGCTTTCTGTTTAGATGACTAAGTTCAGTCTAGCTTGTTTTGTCTTTACCAATACCACTAAGAACTGAAGAAGCCTTTTGGATGAAAAGTGAAACGTTTTCAAGCTACTAAAAGAAGTCCAGTTGCTTACAACTTAGCTCCTTTGACTACTACCTTTGACGACTAACGTTCATTTCCTGTTGCAGAACTCGATTCGTCACAATCTGTCGCTGAACCGCTACTTTATCAAAGTGCCCAGATCACAGGAGGAGCCAGGCAAAGGCTCCTTCTGGAGGATAGACCCCTCATCAGAGGGCAAGCTTATTGAGCAGGCCTTCAGGAAACGAAGGCCTCGCGTGCCCTGCTTCAGAACCCCGCTCGGACCACTCTCTTCCAGGTAGGTAACTCGTGTGGTCTTTAAGGAGCATCGTCAAACACCTAGCAGATAATCTTTACAATGTTCCCAAGTTGTGTTTATGGTGATTGTTCTTGAGAGAGAGTATAGCTGTTTTAGGCATTTATGTCTTTGTAGAATCACTTAAAATGCCTTTTTAAAATTCACCTGTCTAATTGGTTTCTCTAATTGGTTTATTCCACCATTCAATCATTCTTTGTATTTCTAGTGATGTGGCATTAATTGCAATAGTATTTTTTTATTGTTTTATCGTAATTAAGATGTCAGTATTTGTTCCAGTGTTGTAAGTCGCTTTGGATAAAAGTGTCTGTTAAATACCAAAACGCCTACAAAAGTTGGGAGGGGAACTCTATCTCATTTGCTGACTTTTAGTTAAACAGGTCATCCGTTAAAGATAGTATCTCTTAGGGGTATTGGTGCAAACAAACACAAACCGAAAAATAGAGGAAAACGGGGTACTTGTTGTTTAGAAAACTCCCATGTCAGATCAGCCTCAGGACACCAAACCGAATTTGTGCACTTTGTGCTGGAGTTTTGCAATGGCGCGTGAAAGCGTGAAGATGCTTGATTGTAGTCTTTGATATTCTGCTTTGGATTATCTGTTGCCAAAGGATTATTTTTAATATAATATATATATATTTATATAATATATTTTAAAGATGTTAGCCAAGCTATTTTCAACTAGGTAAAGGCAGCTACACTTTGTAGTCCAGGTACATCTTTGTGATCTGTTAGTCTGGATCAGTAATACAGGGAGACACAAAAAAACCCTCACTCCTTCCTCTGTTTGCCTCACAGGAGTGCTCCAGCCTCTCCAAACCACGCCGGTGTGCTCTCCACCAACTCCAGCGGAGTGCAGACGCCAGACAGCCTATCACGAGAGGGCTCTCCCATTCCCATGGAGCCTGAGCCCGCCCCTGCCTCCACCCCGACCCCTGCTCCAGCCCCGAACACTACTCCTGTCCAACCCAAACTTGCCGTCATTCAAGAGGCACGCTTCACCCAGAATGCCCCTGGTAAGAACCACCTCTGCCAACATGCGTGTGGCATTGTGCCATGCCTCATTATTAGATGCACAGAGATTAAATTAGCACCAAATGCACTTAGGTGGACCTACAGATATTGGGCATTATTTCAAGGGCAATCTGTCTGGTCAGCCTTTAAGTAACAGCTTTTTAGTACCAGTGAACGTAAATGACCATTTTAATTCAAGCCTAAAGCAGGTTCAGTGTGACAATTCAGATAACTTAAGACCTAGCTTCATGGCATAGCCTAATCCCTCTTTTTTTTTAAGGGGTGGGGATTCTTGTCTGGGTTGTCACAGTCAGTTTCTATATAAAGATGCTCCAGTTTTATCGCGATTTAAATATAGGGACACCCCCACCCCCACCACCACCATTTCCTTGACCGCACTGAAATATCCGAGAACAAAGGAGGAACTCAGGAAACGATGTCTCAACTGTGCCATTATCATTCAAAGCTTATCCAGTGCGATTGTTCTGGAGATGATCCTGACTCATTTTTTTACTGAATCAGGTATAGCCAAGCCTACATAGCTAAAACAATACAAATAAAAAAAGAACACCTCAGTCTTTGGATTGGTCGGAAAAATAATGTTAAAATGAATCATGATGGTTTCTCTTCCCTTCAGTCTTGAGCCATGCAGTATGTTTGCAGAAGAAGTTCTAATTGTGCTTGGGCGATATCAAATTTTCCATACCCTGATAATTTCGTGATATGACACGCCTGTATGTCACATACATACACGTTTTGTCAGTAGGTATGGCCAGTTTTATTCACCATAAATCAGACCGCTAGCGCAGTAGCACTAAAGAAACAGCTTTTGCATTTCATATTATGCAATACTGTAATACACTGCATCCTTCAGTCAGAGAGCATGTCTTTACTACTGTGATGTGGCAGACTAATTTAGTTTGTCTCACTTTGACCTGTAGGAGGCCACGTCTTAAAACAAAAATCATACCTTTGGTGTTTAGAACTTGGGTAATATTTTAAATATACCTTATACCACTGTATTTGTAATCATACGTGACTGTTTCTTCTATCAGTCTGATGTAACTGAGGTGTTTCTCAGACTTGTTGATATTTATAGTTTTGATTAGATGTCAATATTGTATCTACCAAAGTAGACTTAGTTTTAATGCACTGATAAGCAACTGGTAATCAAAATTCTTGGGAGCATTGTTTTTAACCACATCTCACCTGTGTTGACCATCATATCAAAATATAACTGCATTAACTTTGTGACAAATCTCTGAGAAATTCATCAGAAAATAGAAATTGGAGGCCATTTAATGCCTAGGTCAAAGACTAGTTGGTTTCAATAACATGGTTGTATCAGGCAGCATCTTGCCTGACCAATCAGCGAACAAAAGGAGCATCTGTGAGCGATGACCAGACAGTAGGTGATCGGGTAGTCGTTTTAAACTTCAGCAGCCAACAGCGCCAGGAAGAAATTGTTCGCTAATTGGTCAGACAAGATGCTGCCTGAGACGGCCATGTTAATGGCCTCCGATTTCTATTTTTTGATGAATTTCTCAGAGGAAATATCGCAAAGTTTAATGCAGTTATATTTTGATATGATGCTCAATCAGTGAAAGTCAGTGAAACCACAGCCAGCCCCTCTGTACAAAATGCAGTGTAGTACGAGGGGCTGGTTTACCAGGCTAGGGTTGAACGAGACCCGCATGAGGGTTCGGACTAGGGAGCTTTAGCCATACCATGAGGCAGGGTCTACAATTTCCTGTCTGATCAGGTCAGACTGGACACATGAAATAATACTGGTTTGGTTTACTGTAGACTAGTTAGATTAGACTTGTAGATGAAAATGGTTGAAAAGAGTACATCTTATTCAGGTCTGTAGGATGGTCAGAACATGGAGGAAAATGAGAGACAGTTGTGCTCGGTAAGCAAAGCGGGCATCACTCAATACAACACCATGCAAATAAATAATTCACAGACATGGGAACATAAGTGCATTTGACTGTTGCTGAAGTATTCATAAAGGCCAATAAACAAGGATGACCATAAAAAAAAACAGAAGACAAGTTTTCCGTAAAAGTAGCAGCCTTTACAGAGATTGGTATGCAACTACTCGCTGATTGTGCCAACTTGCAATATGTATTAAGCATACACACTTAATATTAGTTCTGCTTTTAAATTCGGAAAGTTTGAAGAGTGAGATTGCTTATTTTAACTATACATTTTCCTGAGACGATCCAAGCATTACCTTTATGGCCAGTTACTTTCAGACCTAAACGTGTCAGCCCTGTTAGAATAAGCTTTAACCATACACTTCAGCATCTCTGGCATGTAATAGAGCTTACTGACTACTTTTTTTTTAATTAATAGATCCTGTTCAAAAGCTTTAAACTGTGACATTGTAGTAGTACATGGCCTCTTCCCTTAAATGTATCCTTCCTGAAAGTTATTATTAGTCTTCAACCTGAAAATGATGTTTCCAAAATCGTTTTAGTGGTTCATTAACTCGTAACAGGGTAAACGACACTTCTGAATTTACTTTGTGGCCCTCCATGAGCTCTAACCGCACTATGCAAGTTTGCCAAAGCGGGCTCTCTCATCTGTAGTTCGAATGAGACATAAAAAAGGCAATTCTGCTTCCAACCTGTAGGATAACTGAACAGAAAAAAGTGCTTTAGTGTTGCTTCAGTTGCTGAAATGTACCTGCAGATGTTTCCAGGAGGCTCTGGCAAGCTCTTGCCAGAAAAGGCTGGTACACAGGTCCCTTTAATAGCTCTTGTCCACTTCCCCCAGGCTCTCCTCTGGCCAGCCAACCAGTGCTAATCGTGCAGCGGCAGCTTCCTCAGACCATTAAGCCAGTGACCTACACGGTGGCCTCGCCCGCCTCCACCCCTTCCTCCTCCTCTTCCTCGGGGCAGCAGCAGCCGGCGGTGGTGCAGACGTTACACGTGGTCCACCAGCTCCCGGCCATGGTCACCACGGTGGCCGGCCTTCCCACAGGGGCCACCTACGCCACCACTGCCCAGTCAGAGCAGCAGGAGAACGGTGGCGACCACTCAGAGTTAAAAGGTGAAGGATCACTGCTCGTCTGTGTGTGTCTGTGTGTGTATGTGTGTGTAAATATGTTGTGTTGTGGGTGATTGATTGGAGGGGTGTCTCAGTTGTATGTATGCTTGCTCTAACTTACCCCTACATTTTGTGAGAGAATGTAAATATGTTGTGGGTGATTGATGAGACAGGTGTCTCTTGTCTCTCACCTACTCCCACACTTTCTGACACTGTTTGTGTGTGTGTGTGTGGTTAGAAGGCCCTCTCATATGTCTTCTTGCATGTTAACACTATTACTCACTTTCGGTATCTCTCTTATCGTTTTTACATTTTGTCACAAAATGGTCAATAAAACATGGTTTTAGGAAAGTTTTTTTTAGATGTTTTTTCTCACATCTGTGTTTTTTTTTTTTTTTTTATCTCCCTTTCAGTGAAAGTAGAAGCAGTGCCTGCCATCTCAAATGCCTCTATAGGCGGGGCAAGTCGCATCATTCAGACCTCTCAAGCCCCGCCCCTTCAGACGGTCACCTTGGTGCAGCAGGCCCCATTGGGTCAGCACCAGCTGCCAATCAAAACCATCTCCCAGAACGGCACGCATGTAGTGCCAATCAACGCTGCCATTTCAAAGGCAGGAAACACGGGTAGGTCAAAACACCGAACGTGCACAGCAAATTACTCCGTACCCACCTTGAGTATATTGCTATGTTTTGTCATCATGTTTTATTATCTTGTTTATAAGATGTTTAATCTTCACTGTGGGCCTAGGAAGCGTTGCAATTTCAAATTCTGTGTGTGCAACCTGTACATATGGTTTTTGACAATAAAGCTGACTTACTTTTTTGACTTTGAGTATCCAATTGGGCTTCTTAAACCTAGATCTGTTCACGTTTAAAACTAGATTTAGTATTTAGATGCACGATTTATAAAGCTAATAAAGCATTCGTAACATATTTTTTATGTGAAGGTGTAGCATGTGCCTGGACAAATTGCATGGCGTATGTTCTCTTAAGCATGGTTTTCTTGGCCTCCAAATCTGGCATTTCCTTCAACCCAATTCTGTCACCACTCTTAACAAAGGTTCATAACTGATAAGCGTGTTTCATGTAAATGAGATTGCCTGTAAGCATAATGCTCTGTTTTTTGGGGTTCAGTGCAGACAAATGATGTCTGAGACTAAACGTGAAAAATGTGGAGTATGATGTGTTTGTTGTGTATTATTTCGTTAAAAATTATGTTTAATACAAAATGGCCACATTATAAATGAAAGTACTTGGCTCTTTCATTAAATACAGAAGCGTAAATGCAACCTCTGCTCTACTTTTAAAATAATTTGTTCTGTACACACGCGTCATACTCATTATTCAAATGTCATTGTGGTAGATCTGTTGTGGAGAAAATAAAAATAATTCACTTTGTCATCCTCCGCTTTATTTTCATCAGCAGTGGCGAGTCCCCTCCACATACTGGCCACCCACGCCTCGGCATCAGCCTCCCTGCCAACCAAACGCCAGAACGGCGAGCCGTCGGAACAACCTGAGCCCAAGAGGGCAAAACCAGAGGAGGAGACGGGAGGCGGAGGGGTCGTCACCATGACAACAGACCGGGTCAAGCAGGCGGTCAGCGAATAGGGCTTTTTTTTTTCTTTTGGTCTCATTCTCATCTTGTTGACCTCGAGTGTCTCTCATTGTTTGTTTTTTTTGGTTTGTTTTTTTGTTTTCCCATTTTTTTTTTTGGCCCCGACCATTTCCACCATTACACTTGTCATCTACTTCTATGGTGCCAAAAAGAAATGACACACGTTTTAAGATCACAGGTGGACTGGGAAAGTATGATCATCATGGACGATGTAGGCAAAACATTGAAAGACAATATATATTTGGTGCAAAAACGAGAGACAGGAGAAACAAGAGAGGCCAAGGAGTCCAAACAAAACAAGGAAGACTTCAAGTGTACAGCAAGCGAAGCACATTAAGCCTTTAAATGTAATAAGAAGACAAACTTAAAAAAACAAAAACCCCATGGCCTACCTAGACTTCAGAGAACAACTGTCCAGTCTCCAGGAGGTGTTTAGAACCTTTCTGCTCCACTACCTCTTTGTGGACTGGAAAGAAAAAAGGGCAAAGGGATCGTTGAACTTTTTTTCCGAATTTAAAACGACTGTTATCAGAAAGCATGACACAATCGAAACACTTTGGAAGCGTCGGTGGTCTCCAGATGCTGTTTTGTATGCATATATTCTCAGTGGCCGGCAGGTTTGTTTTGTTTGACGGCGTTTTTGAAGTGGGGTTGGGGGGGATGGATGCCTGCAACTTCTTTACCTGATCCACGGACACAACCATACTGCTGCTATTTACGAAGTCCTTAAGAAAAGAAGTTGCAGTAGACAAAAGGGCAAGTCTTTTGAAGCGATCTCACATCCACGCTGTCTGTTAAAAAAAAAAGTTAAAACAAACAAGTAGAAGTTCTCATGTTGCGTAACAAAATGGGAAGTCGTATACTTGGTAGCATTTCAAAAGAAAAAAAAAAACAACTAAAACGCCTAACCTTGGAACCCTTGGAACCAGGCCCAGGAGTTGCAGCATGGTTCCACAAATGGGAGAACATGTTACACTTGTCCTGTATCATGGCAGCTAGCCTTCATGTAAACCTACCTAATGCAGTCCTAATTAGATATGCAGTATTTTGTGGTACATGTGTATCATAGGGTCTTACGTGTGTGTGTGTGTATGTGTATGTGTGTTTTTCCCATATACCAAGGCACCCAAGAGCAAATGGGAAAACAGAATGGGGTCTTTACACATTTCCAAGAGCTAAAGTTTTAGGGTTTTAAAAAGACATCCTAAACGGAAGAACAGACTCTTTTGTCTTCATCAGAATGAATGTAGTTTCTCTGTAACAAAAAAAAAAAACAAAAGAAAAGAAAAAAAGAAACACTATTGACACAGTGTTTGTGTTTTATTTTGTTTCTGTTGATTCAAAACTAAATGATGTTTTTTTTGTTACATCTACAGATTTTTTTCTGTTTTTCATATTTTAACAAATAACCTATAAGATAAGAAGAGATATATTTCCATTCGTATTTGAACAAAACACTTCATCTGAGCTTGCATGTTTAATGAGTAGAGAAAAGTGTACAGGACCTGAGCAGACAACCCTTAAGGAACTGTGAAGAAACTTATAAAAAAAGGAAATATTTTCCTCTGTGATTTCATACCAGAGCTGCACTTACCTTGTTCCTCCCTATACCTTAGCCCCCACCCACCCCTCATTTTTGTTGTGTATTTCCCCCCCCCCTTTTTAAAAAACAATATTTTCCTTGTCTGCAGTGTTTGTACATTGTGTTAAAGTTGGCCATGTCCTTTGCTCAATTTTTATTTTCCTTTTTTGCTCAGATTAAAAAAAAGAAAAGTCTATTCAGATGGTATATGTTCCTCAAGGAGAAAATTAAGTGATAGATGTTTGTTCTGCTTCAGTGGGTAAATGTTTTTTTATATATTAAAAAAAACTAATGTATTTATCTTTTGTGTGAATCCATACAGTGCTAAAACTACTACTACCCCTACAGAACTAGCCCCTACTGTATCTGCTGTGGCTGGACATGACCAGTAGATGGCGCTCTTGACCAGGTTTGTGCCTTGCTTGACTGCTCAAAGCAGGCTTCAGATCAGATGTAACCACCCTCAAACAGGGCTGAAAGTGTGCAAAAGGCAAGCATGTCTCATGTCATACAAAAAAGAGCCTGATTGTACAACCCTTTTAGTATTTTTACAGCTACATATATATATACAGTAGTCTAGTGCTTGGAACAGTGTTTTTCATCACAACATCAGCTCACTTTTACACTCCTCCAACATCCACAGCTGTATCTATTGTACAGAATAACAACAACACACTATTTCTGTAGTGTTTCTAAGACACCCTAAGCACTTATGGGTGGTCTGTCGAAATCACCCACTTCCACATCTGATGAATTGTCAGAATGGATATGGAGATGATTGAGTCTCTTTGTTGAGCTTTATCGGTTTGAGGTGTTTGACAGTCTACTTTTTAAGAGCTTTTTTTTGTCCTTGGTGCATAACCTGTGTGTATGCACAGGTCTTTGTTCTACCAACACTTTGCCTATGCTTTGCTGTGGGCTAGTGGTTAGAGCGTTGGTCTTGGAATCAGAGGGTTGCAGGCTCGAATCCCCTTTCAGTAGGAAGAATGGGGGTTGGGGAGTAGACAACTCGTGCTCTCTTGCACCCTCATCCAGGGCCGAAGTGCCCTTGAGCAAGGCATGTTAATCCCACATTGCTTTAGGGACTGTAACTCAAACCCTGTACCTATATAACTGTAAGTCACTCTGAATAAGAGCGTCAGCTAAGCGTAATGTAATGTACCTAAATGAGCAAGCTCAGTATTTTATTTTGTTTGAGAGCCTGGTACTTGGATACAGTTCTTGTATTTCAAAGTGAAGTGAAGGAAATGCTTTATGTTTTTGAACAAAGCACATTAACCGTCTGACCACAAATTGTTGTGGTAGATCAGATATGATTTTAAATGCCCATGGCCTGTCATTAATACGCAAGCCTCCTACACACACACACACACACACACACACACACACACACAGTAGCCCAAACTTACCCTAAAGTAGCAATGAGGTGTTTGGCACCACACACACCACTGACGGCTGAGACTGATAAAATCTTGCTAACACGCTAACTGGTGTCCTTTGGTGATAGAGCCTAGATACTGTGAAAGCTCCTCTTACTACACCAGTCTACAGCACAGAACTACAAAGTGCACATCATGAATGTCTACCAGAACAGATGTGTCAGTGTGTTCTTTACATGACAACATATACCTTCTAAATTAATTTAAATTACAGCTAAATCCAAACATTTAAAACATACACAGAAATATAGTGAGAGATATCTGAATTGTTCTATACTGTGCACCAGTCTACAGTGCAGAACTACAAAATGCACATCATGAATGGCTACCGGAGGTGTGACAACATAATTTAAATCTAAATCTTAATTTAAAACTTAACAGCTATATCCAAATACTTAAAACATACACTGAGAAATACCGTGAGAGATATCTTAATTGTTCTATACTGTGGAGTCGGCAGTAAGGTATTTAAACCATAAACCATTCTGGTTAAAACACTGTTAAAACCAACAACCACTGTTGGTAACAATGTTTCCCTTCAGCATTTCTAAAACAAATAAAACACACCGGTGTCTATTGTGTAGCCCATGTGCAGGTGCATCCTGAGCCAGACGCTAAGTTGTCATGAGAGGTTTGTGCAGGTGTTTGTTTGCAAGCTTTAATGGTAATGCAAATAGCTAATAGACAAAATACAAATAACACAGACAATGCAAATGGCATTGGGCTCCAGTGATACAAATGCACAGCAGACAGACCAGACCACAGTCACTGCCCATCAGAGCGATAAATGCAAAACTAGTTTGTATAGGGAAATAGAGGCAATAAAGTATCATTTCCCATCACGTCCTAGACTTAAAACTTACTTTATGTCCTAATTGACTAATATCTTGTACAAGCACTGACATGACAATTAAAATGACAGTTAAAGGTTTTGTCATTTACACGTCTGTATTTTTTGTCTGTATTATTTGTACGTCTGTGTGTTTTTGTCTGGAGGTTTTCGAATAGAGCACTTCACTAATCTGCCACTTTGTCTTCTGTGCTAAGATTACAACAGTCATTGCTGTGTCTAAATCAGCAGGTAGGTAGGTAAGGTAATCATTGAGCTGCTGTACACACACACACACACACACACACACACACACACACACACACACACACACACGCTGTTGAAGCAGAAGGAAATGGCTGAGTCTATTGATATAATGAGTTCCTAAACAATGACACAGCAGGAACCAGGAACATTTAATCAGCCTGTGGAAAGCATTGTGTCTGAGTGACTCATTTAAAATGATGATATGCCGCTGATATTGTAAACTCGCTTCAGCTAATGATGGAGGGGGCACTGCCAAAAGCCTTAGTACTGCTTCAGCCATGACAGCACTGTTATTGAACACAAACAACGTATTCTCGCCAGCGGTTTAACACAGAGGTGACAGATTTCTTTGAATGGAATGAGAATGAGAAAGGACATTGCAACCTCCCAACTTCAGTATTCATCCATCTTGAAAACAGAATAAAAATGGGTATTGGGAGTTTTTGTTTTTGTTTTTTGACCAGGTGTTTTCAGTCAGCTCGCTCCTCTGCTTGGCAACCTCCTGTGCTGAAAATGTTGTGAAACATGGGTGCCCAGCACACACCCACTTGAAATGGCATTTTTAAAAATGTCACCCCGGGTTATTTTTTTTGTTGCGGTGTCTGAAGTAATCTAAGAGGCTTTAGTGGGAGTGGATTCCCTATCAAGTGTGTTTATTTTGCCACAAGGTGTATACCTCGTTGTCAGTCCTCCCACGGTGTGTTGTGCCGGTGGATAGCTCTCTCTCTCTCAGCTAGGCCTATGCCCTTTGCTTTCAGACTTCAAACCACCATGAAGGGGAATGTACTCACTCTATTCCCATACCGCTGCGTTTGTTCGTTTCTCAGAATGTCCATCGTTGGACCAGTTGCAAACAATAGCTTTTGTGGTGTCAAAGGGACGCTGTTGTACAGACCCTATAGTTCTGGCCCTGTCTGTGGCAAGAGGAAAATTGATCTACCTGTTAACAGTGATGTGCCGCAGTGTCAGATTCACCTGCCAAGCCAGGGAGGCGGGCCAAGCGAAGGTGTTGGAGCTGGAAACCCAAAGCCCTCTGCTTCTGACACACTTGTTGTGAATGGGGTAACCCGATCTGTCTCCGAGCATGTACTGGGTTACTGAAACGACAAGCGTCACTTGACACAAACACAGCTTGATTACCCATAGCCACACAAGCCGTCACGCTGAATAAGTGATGACTGGCCGGCCGGCCGACTTTTCCACCTCTGAAGCTTTTTTTTTCGCCAGCACCATCACAAAGGGGACCCCATAGACAAGGGGATGTTCAAGTGACCCTGTGGCACAATAGCCTGCATGGGAGCTATGGACCTTATCTGATAGGGGAGGATTATAAATTAATTTTATTGCAAATGAAGCAAAACACTCAACAATCCTTATACAGAGTAAACTGTATCACTGTATCACTATATAGCAGTGGTGAGCACTACTCCCTTGTTTTACAGCCCATTACAGTATTTATTTAGTCACAATAAAATCCCCTTAAAAATTTACTTCAACACGAAATTCAAAATTATTGCACACTAACACAACAGAGATGTGGAAGACCACTGTGCCTCTGCTACTGGGAGTGTTTTTTGCATCAAAGCCACATATCAATTTAAATAGTTTACTTTGTGTTGACATTTAAGTACATAGTCACAAATAAACTGTTATTGTTCTTCAATATTGGTTAATTAATTGTTAAATCACATTATAAAACGAATCTGGTGATAGTGCAATGCTGTTGCCAGTCTTTTCCAGACATCAGGCAAAACTTGTGGCACTCTGTGGTGTATTTTTAGGCGTTTCAGGAAGTCCAGTGCTGCTCCAAACAAAGACTTGGTCACACAATGAAACATAGTAGTGTTCATGGCAAAACAAACGTTTCCACGTTGTCCTATTTTGTGGCAACCAAAGCCCTGCTGTAAACACATGGTATATAAACCTGGTGGCAAACCTGAGCAAGTTAACTGAGTAAGTATTAACCCTCCCAACAGAAAAGCCTTAGATTGTAGCTGTGTTTGTCAGGAGGTAAGGCTCTTCTATTAGGAAATGTACTACTCACTCTGTGTGAACTTACCTCAGTTTGACACTAAACCAGGTAAAACTATTTGAGACTCATTCTCCTGCAAGCTCCTTAGTCACAAGAGAGGCTGTTGGGTAATCTTCCATCTCCTCTGCCCCCGTAAGATAATACACAGCCCTTACAGGGTGTGACACTTCCAGACGAACGGGTTTCTGGCGTGGGTGGTGGTGGTGGTTAAACCCCTCGCCTGGTGTTGTAGCACCTCAGCTTTTCTTGTCGCCAAGATCCTTGAGAAATAATAATCACACCTACAGTAAACACACTGATGTTTGTTTGCGAAACTCTTGAGAGACTGTGATTGCTTTATTTAAACTCCATTTTCTTTTGAAAGTCTAGGCAGTATGTATACTAAATGGGTTGAAATGATGGTGATATGAAACTAAAGCTATACTCTGCAACATTACCACAGCAGGGATTTATCTTTAGACTAAATATCCTTACAAGTTAACACTAGAGAGAACACACCTTTTGTTTTCTGTAGGTTAACAGGTTTGACTTGTAGCTTCTCACTTTAGGCTTTTCATTTAAGTCCTTTGCCATTTCCTCAAGTTGGACAGTCTTCATACTGTATCCATCTTTAATGCAGCAAAGTAGCAGCAGAGGATCCATAGTCATAGCCAAACACACACTCAGACCACATACACACACACACACACACACACACACACACACACACACTACACACAAACATACACATACACACACACACACACACACACTCTCTCTCTCTCTCTCTCTCTCTCTCTCTCTCTCTCTCTCTCACTCACTCACTCACTTACACATACACATACACACTTAGACATTCACACACTGTCTTGCATCACCCCCTTCATTTTATGAGAATCTCTGGCACCATGATATTCCCCAGGTACCAAAATATCCAGAAGACAAGGCTGACGAAGATCACAAGGGGGCCCGAGATGACAAAAAAGTCCCAGAAACTCAGAGGAGCGAAGATGCCGAGGAAAAAGAGGATGAGGCCGATCGCATCGAACGCCAAGGCCAGCAGGAAGAAGAAGATGCAGCGCCCCAGGTACTGAGTGTAGTCCATGATGTCTCAAAGATGTTCCCCCCCGTGTGTGTGTCTGTCCTTAACAGCCTTGAGACCGCAAGTGGCAGCCCAACACAGAGCTCTCTCGGAAGCCGAAAGAAGGAATACATTCCACTAATACTTTAGGGCCAGTGACATCTTCCGCATAGCAAAAAGCTTGAAACACAAGTATATCCACTATGGGGAAAAAAGTATGGAGAACCCCTCTACTGTCTTTGGTCTATGGCATGGAATGGAATGATAAGGCCTCATCATGCTAAGTCATGTATCTTGGGTGAAGCACTGAACTAGGAACAGAGACATGTAGCTTATAGATTTCAAATAGTGCCCTACAGCAGACACCGCCATATAGAATAAAAGTGCAATTACTTTCCCATTCATCGCCATTATGTCATGTGATTATGTGAGGGAAATGGGAACATGGCTGAGGGTGGTTTTTGGCTGTGCTGGATATCCCAGCAGTTTTAACTTAGCCAATCACTACAAGTGAACCACTGTAGTGGAAAAAGGTGTAATATGACCAATTATGTGATATGCCCTTGCCCCTTTACACTTGCTACTCCAGTATCACTTATACCTCTAGCACTGTAACTCTTCAGAGAATGGTTTCATCTAACTTTGGCTGTCTTACAGCTGGCTGGCTTGAAATGACTTCAAACGAGATCAGACAAGGTTTTTGCTCAAATCAGAAGGCAACTAGCTTAAGGTTTCTTTAAGCTATAGAGATATTATAAGAACTGGAGAAATTGAGGAAGTCATTTGTGGCGCCATTTTATTTAGCCAATTAGGTTCCATGTCACTAATGGAAGTAAGAGCAGCACAAAGCTGTATCATGGATGGGCATTGGACATTCCTGCAGGGGAAAAAAACCCACATGTGGACGCCCGTCATCCTCTGGCTCTGCCCAAAATCATGCTCATACGTATTCAGCCCTGCCAATAAGTGTGGGTCAGCTTGAAAAACAATAGAACAGTAGATAAAGTGATCAGTATCAGTATTTCAAGATTAGTCACATAGGGACACATAGGGACAGGAGGGTGAAGTGGGAATAATAATTATAACAAAATAATAATAAAAATATATAATTATCCTGTTTTTGTTCATGACATTCAATCATGTTTATGTTAAACATTCACTTTCTTTATTTTCAGGCACCTATAGGTCATTTTTTTGCTGTTGCGTGTTGCTGTATTTTAATGTGGGCAAAAGGGTTTTTTTTGTAAAAAAATACTTTATTTAATACACATAAAATACATACTTAAAATAATTAAAATTGATGAATTGTCCATATATACATTGAAATGTGCAAGTTGATATTTCCAGAATAACAGATTAAGAACACGGAAATGCCAGTTTTAGTAAGAAATGCCAGTTTCATAAAAGTGCTGATCTGTGCAAGAACAAAAGGTCCACCTGGAAAACAAACACAAGAGACCTGGGGTTAAACTTTTTGGCAGTTATCAACAAGCATGATAACTTTAATAACCTTAAATCAAAGCTGGTTTTTGTGTGGTCAAAAGACACTAATTGCCATGGACTAACATTACACAGACACTGTTTTCCCAACTGGGTTGTTGACTCATGGTGTTGCCTCTTTACAACCACAACTGTAATCTTAAGTGTGCCGCAAAAGTTTCCACCCAGCCTACAGGAGTGCATGTGGCAGAGTGTTTGCTTACTGAGGTTGCCTAAGGTTGATAACACGATAACCCATGAAAGGACTGTATGAGGCTAATGACATCTTGAAAACCCTGTGACCCCCTAAATTACCTTTTTAAGATGAATAATCGTTAATGTTTCCATGTGTTCATGTCTCCACCGATTGCCCTGGGATGGTTAAGGTTTTTTAAGGATTTAAAAATATATATTGCAGAAGCATTTAAAAAAACAATGTTGCTATGTGGAGCCTCTTGAGTAGTGTGCTATTTTCCCCCATACAAGAACCCAAAATGATTAGAAAGATGAAGTGTATCTAATGGGAAAATAAAATGGGGCTTTTTTGCCAAAACTGTTCAGGTCAGCCAAAGATAATTAGAAGGTTTTTTTTTAAAAATAGTGAACATTAATTGTGGAACACACACCTAAAGCAGTCTGATGTTTTGAGTCAAGAAGGCTGGGTGTCAACAGACATTAATAAAGGATGGAGGAGCAGTAGTCCTTTTCCATAACATAAAAGGGAGCAATAACTAGTAATGGCTTGCAAAGGTACTCAGCCCCTCTGAAAGTCTTCATCATTTTCAAAATTACATATTCGTAGATATATCCCTAATCAGCTTTCATTTCATCTCTTAGAAGATTTATATTTTAAGGCCAAATGGGTGGCGTGCTAAAAATAAACATGCTTTAATTAGAACTTGAATAACAATTCTGCTAACACACAAAAAAACATCTTTATACTTGCAAAAGAGAACTCCTTATCTACAAGAACAGCCTTGAATGTTTGATAGCAAGACATAGTGCCTTTTAACTTGCCCACTGTTGTAGTATTTCTCCCACATTTGTCTCTTTCAAACCTTTTATAGATCATCTAGATCAATGAGATGCATATCCTAAACTGTATACTTAGAAGGCAATAACACTTTGATTAAGGCTTTGACCAGCATCATTCATTCCAGAACATTCATTTTATTAACTTCAAGCCACTTCAGTGCTGCAGCTTTTGGTCTTGCATCTTTGGTAAGCATCCTAGCAGGCACTCCCCTGAGTTTTACAGTAAAATGCAACAAGATATCTTGTGATGTTTACAACTGATGTCCACGAATTCCTAATGCAAATCGAAAAAAGCTTTCCGAGTCATTGCAAAAGCAGAAGTAACCTGCTCTTACAGCATGGTGTTACAGCATGGCCACTATCGTATTTTAGCACTGGAGCAGTCTTTCTAAAGGACTGGAAATGTTTTGTGTCACATGGTGAAAGTTGGTGAAAAAATTGTGATCCCAATAAGCGATACATCTCTACCATACAAACAGCCTGCATACATGTGTTGATGTGAATCTAGTGAAGTGGCTTATTTCGCCACTGTCTGTAGCCTCCTTATGGGTTTATTGTAACAGGCATACCAATTTTAACCACTGCAATGTTATGGATTTTTTTCAGGGGGGTGGCTAGACTGTTGGCATTTCTCACCAGTTAACGACTTTCTCAAATGCTTAGTTTGGAAGGTTTTTTTTTTTTTTACAAATCCTTTAGGGTCTCCATTTCCTCTGCAATGTGATGACCTACCAGAAGACCTTTTGATAGGGTGATTTCAACTGCCAGTAGAAAAGTTATACATTATACATGTATAGTCACTCATTGTGATAGGTTATGATGATCTACCCAGTATCACTTCTGGAAAGCTTTTGTAGAAAAAATGTCATCTGCCTTAATACTGAACTGAAAGGAACAGGGGTTAGACTACTTTTGCAAGATATTTTATATGTATATTTTAGTGTTTGATTAAATTATTAATGTTGACACATTATTTATCTTTGGAAATAGGCAATGCTTATTTACTGGGGAATTGGCTTTACTGTAGCATGGATGTTCGCAGTAAAATGCTGTGTAATAGCTAGCACATGTGTAAATATCTATATTCTATACTGTGATGCCTTTTGTGGGGCGGTTGTAAAATGCATTTACAGAGGCATCCGAAGAAGGAGAGAATCTCAGCACTCTCAGTCAGGGGGGCCAAGCTACATAATTACTATAATGTCACATCTCCATTTTCTCTTCATGGCAACATTTCCTACAGAGGCTTCACAACACTTAATGCACACAATCTGCACTCCACACCTAAGATGGCAAATTAAGGTGTTTAGACCTGGACTAAACATGACATGTAACTTGTTTATATTTCAGTTACCTACAGCGCCTAGAGAAGTCGCTCCACTTTTCCATCTGAACTGCTCTGCGACAGTACTTCGGACTTCTTCAAAATACCCAGTTCCACGTTTTTCTCCACGGGGCTGTCAAGGCTTCGGTCATATCCCTCGTTATCGTATCCAACCACTCCTGAACTCTCCCAACTTATTTTTGTTGGAGCGTGCACAGGTACAGATCCGTTTGTCGACTCCTTGCCAGAGCACTTCTCTCCTCCCTCCAATGTTTTAATTCCACTTTTTGAAAGCCTCTCGGAAAACTTTCTAGCCCATTGTGCGAAACTGTCCAGACTGCTCCTGTCATAATCCTCAGAGGTGTCTTTGATGTTGCCTGTGTACCACATCATCCACCAAATCAAACTTAAAAAAACGATGATTGAGCCAGTGTATATAAGAAAGTCTCCATAAAATCTACCGTTTAGGCGCAAATTTCCAAATATTCCCACCAGTAAGACCACCAAACCAACAATGTCGAAAAGTATTCCGAGAAGGAATAACGGCATGCAGGCACCCACACAGTTCTGTGCCATGCTTGCACTCTTGGTGGTGTGCGTTTGAATCGCGACAAGATAAGATTTAACTTGCTTTTCCACACATGCATTTCCTTTCTTTACACCTGCAAAACACACCTGTTCAAAGCCCCGCCTCGTTTACTGACGTCAGGGACAAACACAACGCACAAACCACGGTGTCTGCCAAAATCAGAGGCAATCCAAGATGACAGCCAAATAGCCATTACATAGGCTATACATTTTTGTTAAGTTAGCAGGTGAATTATATTTGAGAGTGAATCGTTTTGGCACAAAATGTGCTTGTTGGCGTCTGTGAAGTCTTGAACCAATTTATAGGCACCAAGGCAAATGAGCAGTGAAAAGCCAATTTGAAATAGCCGATTGAATGCAGTTCTTTTATGTTTTGACTGTTTTAGAGGTCAGTTGAACCTAATTAGATTTCAACCTTGACAAAACAGAGGGTGCGGGAATGGGTGCAGACTGTAACATCTTGGGTTGCATACAGATTTTTTAGACAGAAAAGTATGGATGATAGCGCTGGGCTGTAACGGATAGAGGGCGCCATGTACCTTTGTAACCAACCGTAGAATCTAAAGAGTGCACAGAGTTCATGCAGCTGTATCAAGGCATCTTGTGCGATTGACAGGATCACACTCAGTCGGGACGATTGCAAAAAAAAAAAAAAGTTTTTTTAATGAGCAGAATCAGGGCCTCTAATCATCATTTCGCTAATGTGTGTTCAAGCGAATTGTGCCCTGCATTGTTTGATTATTGCAAAATAACAATGTTATTGTTATAATAGGCTATACGGCTTTTCAATGGCTTTTAATCATTATTACAGACACAATTCTGATATTACGAGGATGAAAGGTTTACTATTTCAATATTTAGTGAATCGAACTATGTGCAGATTCATCTTATAAAAATGTATTAAAATGAGAAAATCATTTTAGTCTGAGCCTCCCTCAACCACACCGTGGTGATAGAGCCATAGGAATGCCGTTACGCTTGTCAGCCAAATGGATACCCAGAAGACACATCGTAAGGCATCTGAAATAATTACGTCCTTAGGGGGTTTAAGCTGTGAAATGACACAGGTTCTCGGTACCGCGCAAGAGCCAACTGAAACCTCCCAAAAGATGCTCTTTATTACGTGGAAATTATTCCAGCTATGATATGCTTGCGTTTTTGGTCCCTCATTTTTCATGCATATCTCCGGGTGTGCTTTCACTTAAAACTTCTTAAAAGCAATATATTCCTCCGGCCTTAATATAACCTCGTGAAATGTAATAATTAATGACTTTTTTTAGCAGTTGATCCATTTGATGCCCAGTCAGCAAAACACACAAGTAGGTACATGATAATGCAGAAGGCAGTTAAGTGAAATAGACTGCATTGGACCAGTCTGACTGTATCAAATACAAACAATCTATCCTAAAAATGATGACTTAGTCTAAACCCAAAGATCAATCTTTGTCTAGAATAATAGCTGTGTGTGCAGTATGGAAGTATATGATAGATTCACGTGAATATGAATGTTTCATCTAGAAATGGTCATTTTATCCACAGTGCTTTAAGCATCAAAGACCGCATAAGGAATAGGCATATAAAAGAGTATTGTTTAGTGTTTGGTTTGTGGCCCTTTTTTCACAGAGCTTCCTGTAAAAGTCTGTATAGTCTGTCTATATTTCCACACCACACTTTGTTCTTATGAAGGTCCCATAATGAAAACACCTGGAACATACAAAACCTGTGGAAGAGCCCATGTAGTTTACATTAAATGGGCTCTTTAAATGTTCCTCTGATAAACATAGGCTACTATACACACATTTACAATGAAATACCTTACATATTTTGCTGAGGTGGCATGTATGTTCCAAAGAGGCTCGTAAATGAACAAAGCTAGCTGCTGAAACTCTTAGATGCTGACAACCATGAACATTTGAGTTGAACACTAAGAAGAGAATCTATATTACTGAGGGTCAAGTATCTTTATTGCTCTCTGTGAATTTTCACGGGTGGCATTGTGTGCTTTGAGAGAGAGCTGAACCCCCCTGAATGCAGACAGCATTGCCATATGAGAGCAGAGTATTTCATGACCAAGTCGATTTCTGACTCATGTCAAAAGGGTTCAGATGGCCCACATCAATACCTTTACAAATGACTTTTAAAACAGAAAGCAGTTTGGAGCAGTTCAAGGAGGGTCTGCAAGCAGCAAGTTTCAATGCATATAGGTGGAGTTGAGGTTGAGGTTTAGATCAGAGCTGCTGCACCGTTTCACGCTTGGAGTCCCGTTAAACAGTTCAGCTCAGTGGGAGATGAATGAAAATCTAGATCAATAATACCCGGGGAGCCTTTCCCATTAGGAGAAAGTTTCTCAACGAGCCCCCCCACTTTCCCCACTCTCCCCCTGCCCCCCCCCCTCCATGAAAAAAAAATACACTGCACAGTTGAACATTACATTTAACTTGACAAATGAGCACCACTTCCCATCGCTTTTCCTCAGACTGTACGCACATGCCTTTTTTGCGTGGATGTCAATTTAGTGAGCGGCCAGTATAGCCAGCGTTCCGTTTGCCTGCTCCGAGGTGTCAGATCTTGACGCCTCGGAAAAGCGAGGATCCTTTCCGAGGATGCTGTCTCTCTCTTTTTCTTCCAACGATCCCTGATTTCCCAGCGGGAAGCCTCTCGGCTTTGACACGCATGGGCTTCACGGAGCATTTAAGCAGACATCTCACCCTGTTATCAGAGACACTTCCTCCTCCTCATATTTTTTTTTCTCTTCCTTCCTCACTGCTCTGGGCTACACCTATAGTGGACAAGCTGCCTCCGCATCTCCTTCGCCCTGTCTGTGTGTGTGTGTGTGTGTGTGTGTTGTGGTGCCGGGGTGGCAGATTGCCAACTCATCCCTGACCTCTGGGGGAATGTCGTACAGTAGAGGATATTAGAGCGGTTGCCGAATGAGGTCCCCCCTCGGGGGCAGGCTCAAGCATTTCTCACGACGTTCCGAGCGAAATGTGTTTTTCTTGCGTCTCCTTCATCAAGGACGGTTAAACTGTTTTGTGGGGTGGGTGTAATTTGGAGGCTGAGACTGTACCGACATGGAGAGCTGGGTGGTGTGCGGGGGGGGGGGATGGGAGAGGGGAGGTGAAGCTGGAGCAGAGAGTTTAAGGCTGGAGCGGACCTGTCGCCGTCTCTGTCTGTGCGGCCCACCATTGGAGAGCACCTCTCCCTCCCCTCTCCCCCCCCCCCAGTCCACCACCTTAGTAGCCACAGACCCAGGGTCTGCAAGGTCACATATTTATAGACATTGACCACTGTCGCAAAATCTCTCTCTTTTTCTTTCTGTCTGTCTGTTTCTGTCTCTCTCTTTCTCTCTCTCCCTCTCCCTCTCTCTTAGATAAAGGTTAGGAAAAAAAAAGTGGCTGGTGAAAGGTTCATTTCTCCCTTCCACTCCCAGCATCCCATGTCATCTGTTTCGCTCAAATAAATCAGTGCAGAAAGGCAGCGGGGAGGCATGGGGTGTGATGCTTATTCCCCATCCATCACTCTCAAGGTCAACTCAACAAATGGAGGGGACTGGAGGCCTGACTAGGGAGCACGTTCGTGGCACTTGTTTGTGTGTGGGGGCATATGGGTTTGTGCGTGTGTTTGAGTTAGTGTGTGTGTGTGTGTGTGTGTGGGCAAATGTCTGTGTGTGCATGTGTTTGAGTTTGTGTGTGTGTGTGTTTGAGTTTGTGTATATATGTGTATGTGTGCGTGTGGGTGAGTGTGCGTGTGTGTGTGTGTTTCTTTGTGCGTATATGTGTGTGTATGTGTGTTTCTTTGTGCGTGTGTGTGTGTGTGTATGTACTCTGTATTTATTGACCATGCTTCTCCATACAAGACATCTCACACACACGGTGGCACATGTCTCTTGGTGCGTGTCCTTCTGGAGCATGCTATCCATCTTCTCTTCTCAGACCCTCCCCCCACCTCAAATCCCACTGCCACCCCACCCCCATCACCACCACCACCACCACAATGTCCACCCTCCCCCATGCAGAACTGGGCAAGCATAGCGGCAAGGTCAGGGCCATTTGGCCTTTGAACCGTGGGCAGGCTTGGTCTTTCATGTGTAGCTGTCTCCATGCAGCTCACCCACACAGAGAGGGTCCTATTTAAGCCAAGCTGACCAGTGAGCGAGCAGTGACCTGATCACCAATGGATCATGATCAGTGATGGAAAACCTAGATTCACGAGCTACAATCCAATACCACATATTCCCCAAATCATCTGGTCCTACCTGTGTGCTTAATACAGTTAATTTCACCAATGAACTCAGCTACATGGATGAAGAGCTGTGCTAATTAGAATCAGCTGATTTAGTGAATGGCTGGAAGAAATGCATGGTATTGGATTGTAGCCCTCTGAAGCCCGAGTGTCATCACTGTGTGTGGTAAATAATGCCGAATCCCCCCCTCAAGGCAACAGGCAAAGCAGGACAAAGCTTCTTATATTGCCATGCAGATGCATGCCAATATTTTCCTTTTAAATCAAGGAGGGTGACAGTCCTTCCCCACAAAACAGGAGGTTTGATTCATCTTGTCCTTGAATAATTTATACTGAGCTCACCTTTAAACCCAGACAAGGCACTTGTAAAACTGCCAGAACTGACTGCTTCAGATGCTGCCCTTACAGCTGGACTGAAGACCGGACTGGAGTGAGACAACAACAACAAGGCCTAAGTGATGTCCTTGTCGTAAAAAAGCATGCGTTGTCTCTCTCTGACAATGCTGAAAAGGTAAGCATACACATGTCCTTCATCCTAACTCCACTCGAGTTTGCAAGAGGCCAGTGAAGCTGTATTTTTTAGTGTGACCTCTGAAGGCAAACTACACAAAGAGATCGGTGGGAAAGGTGTCGAACCCACATAATGGTGGTCAAACTAGGGTACAAGGAGTAGTGGTTGTCAAACTAGGGTACGGGGGGGGGGGGGGGGGGGTACTTGGATCAATTCAAGGGGGTACAAAATAAATCTGTGAAGGAGCTCTTTGCACTCTACCCCCATTACAATTCGACAGACTCTTTGATAGGTACCGCCAACAGGTACCGTAACATTTTGTTTATGCAGCAATAATTATGCAAAAAATATAAATTCTTATCAAGCTGTCTGTAATGCAGGGGGTACTTGGTAGAACACGGTGTCTTAGGGTGTACACAGCGGTTAAAAGTTTGGGAAGCGCTGTCGTAGAGATGAAGGGGCAAAGCGATGGTGCCTAAAGTGTCTTTGGGCATCTCCCAAAGCCAGTGTATTTGTCACCAGGCATGCCGTTTCCAACGCTTGCCTCTTAAAAGCCTATATTACAATGTGGTGCCATAATCCAAAAATAATTAGCTGCATCCTCGGCATGAGCCAATTCATTGAATTGTATCGCTAATAGGGAAGCATAAATGGATTGGGCAGCGGAGCTTAAACAGGCCACAACAGAAATATTTCTTATTCATGGGCTGAATTTCCTAATCAGGATGAAAAATAAATGCTATAAATCATGCATTTCAGCTGCCTAGGAAGCGTTTGTTATTAATTCGGCCAAATGAAAAAAAACGCTACAGATAGGCTAACCGCCATCCTGAAAGTTTGACATAAGGAAAGATAATGACCAAAACAGTAAGATAGTTTGCACAGATACTATTCGCACATCACATACGGAGTATGACATTTTTCTGTGTTGTTAGAATGCAGGTGTGTGAGGGTGGTGGGGGAGACAAAAAACATTTGTGTTTGAATGAGTCTCTGTTGAAATCAGGCCATTTGTTATATAACAGACTGTGAGCTCTGCACAATAGCTCTGTGTCATCCAACAAAATGTGATAGGCCAGATTTGTATGTAAGTTGTCTCACAAAGAGAACCAGGCACAATCTTTCATTTTTTGTGGAACATGCCAAATTTCACTAGTCCGGCTAGCTCCACCTAGGCTGGTAAATCAGCCCCTCGTATTACACTGCATTTTGTACAGAGGGTCTGGCTGTGGTTTCATTGACATGGTTGTCTCAGGCAGCATATTGCCTGACCAAGCAGTGAACAAAGGAAGTGTTAGTGATTGGGTGAGGGCAGATGCAGTTGTTATAAACGTCATCAGTGTACACCTCCAGGAAAAAAATGTTTGGTGATTGGTCAGGCAAGATGCAAAGGGATAGGTTTCAGACGCTTTGCACAAGGTTAGACAATATAAAAACATCTGATGCATCAGACTAAAATTTCACAACCATAACATTGTTTTTGTTTTTTTGTTATTGTTTTTCTCCCCCTCGTATTTTTTGTTTGTTTTGTTTTCTTTGGCTTTGTTGTCTATTTTCCCAGCTGCTCCAGAAGATCTTTTTTATGAGTCTGTGCTCCCAGGAACACTACATGCCTATGGGCAGCAATAAAAAAGAAGCTGTATGTCTATGAGAAGGGGTGAGATATGCTAGGGTGTGGTGTGGGGAGGGGAGGGGAGGGGCATGCGTGTGTGTGTGTGTGTGTGTGTGTGCGTGTGCGTGTGTGTGTATGTGTTGGGTGGGGGGGGGGGGTGGGTGGTTTGGTACTTTTTCTCATGTGAAACTGAAGAAACATAACATTCTGGCAGAAAGACAGAAGCATAGGCTCCATTGTTTGCTCTGTGAAACAGAAAGATTGCAGAGCCCCCAAGGAAAAACAAAAAAAAACATAAAGGGATCTTTTCTGAGTCATGTTTAGATAACGAATGGACAGATGACAGATGATGCTATGACTTGGCCTCACCTTCCCACAAGTCTACAGCTTCAGTGATATCAACAATGGAGATAAATTATTGTTGTCCTTCATTATAGCCTGAAGTGTTATTAACATAATGGAGTATTTTTATGTTAGACAGCAAAAATATTTACTTTGGCACTGGCAAAAGGGTAAAGTGTCATTCATTGTGATTTGCACATATGCCAAAAAAATATTAAATATATAAATAGGAGACAGTGAGTCATTTTAAAAGATCCTTGTATTTCTGTGTATTTCAGTTCTCTTGATGTCTGACGTGAACTAATGGACCAGAAGAGCCTGTATGTAAGTATGTGGGGTGGGCCGACAAAAAAAAAAACCTCAAACAGCTTGACCTCCAATCAGGTTCATGAGAAGGCCTGCAACACCAGGTCTCCAAGGCAACCAGTAAGTGCTTGTGATGGATGCTGGTCTGCAGAATTACCCCCCCCCTATCTGAAAGGACTCTTATAGGGAGGGTGAGTCACCGCTGAACCCTGGCTGACCACTACTAGGTAGTTCCCTCACATAGCTCTCTCATGCTGCTGCTCACATAGCTTGGTCTCTCTCGGTGTGTGTGTGCGGTCAATATCTGGCTGTTAGTGGGTGGATGGTGGATGCCAGCACGGAAACGGTTTGTTGACAATTTACCATGTTTTTTTGGATCAATCTTGACGTTGAAAATACTGAGAATAGTTACTATAATGAGCTATAAGGACAAGAATTCTGTTGTTATTATTTTTCAATCCCTTTTTTATTTCCACGAACAAACACACACACACACGCACACACACACACACACACACACACACACACACGCACACGCACACGCACACACACACACACACACACCACAACCATTAGTACCCCATCCATCCTCTCTGAAATGAAACTCTAACCAATTTAACATCCATTTGACTCCGTTATTGTGATAATCCATTGAGGATTGGGGCGGCAGAGAAGCAGCTAGGACTAGAGGATGGTAATTCTATAGGTTCCCTGTCTCTTCCTCTGGCCTGTGCTATTCTTGCATGCAGCTAATCCTCCCGTTCTGTGCTAGCTCTGCCACAAGGGCAAGCAGAGCTGAGGCGATGAACTGCCTCACGTAAAGCACCATCTCTTTGCTATTATCATGATTAAATTCAAATTAGCCAATGGGTCTGGGAGGCATGGCTGTTTTGCATTTTCAAACCCCTCTTTCTCCGGCGCTCCAGCGATTAGCCCCACGCATTATTTTACCACACGAGTCCACATTCTCATACCGCGCTGCCTTTAAATTAAGGTTAACTCCTGTGCTCAATATATTTTTTTCTTTTTTCTCTGTCTTCATAAGTGAATTAATTTGCAAGGAATTAAGACTTCCTGTTTAAATTATGCTCAGCCGTTCGGTACAGACGCCTCGAAAAAAAGAGGCAGAGAGGCAGTTCCATTTGGCATGGAGAGGCTCTCCACTGCCTCTGCCTCTGCCTCTGACGACGATCCATTACTCCGTCAAGGACACATTGTGTGAGGCCCTTGTGACAAGCAAGGCGGAAACCGGCGGTGATGAGATTTCTCCAAGCCGAAATAGGAGACCTCGCTGTCACGCTGATACGCAGATAACCATAAACATGCCTTACCTCTAGGGGTGGCACGCTAGGCTCCGCTTGGCTTCAGAAAAATAAAAACAGCATATGCCTCCACAAGGGGGATGGGGGTGGGGTGGGGTGGAGGTGGAGGTAGGGGTAGGGGGAGGGGGAGGGGGGGGGGGGCAAGGCTGTGAGAAGAGGTTCATTCACATTCAAGTGGAAATGGCACTACTCACATGGATCCTTAGATTTGAAGATGGCGGCTGACACACTATATTCCAGGCTTCTCGTCAAGATCCAGAGAAATTCAACAGCACACGACAGCCCAGAGCAGCTCCCGTTTAGAGATCCCACAAAATGGTTTCCCCTTTTTCCTTTCTTTAATTTAATGCCCTGTACAGTCTCCTTTCAAAATAAAGATGTATTATTCCAGTAGTGTTCCTGGGTAGAATTCAATTTCTATGTTCCAGTGAACATGTTAAACGTCCCAAAGCTAAACAACTAAACACTTCTTGTGACTGTGCGGTCTTTTAGCTGGGGATCATTTTACAGAGCGTATGACTCATCAAATAAAAAAGTCAATGAGGCTGAAAAACAACATGGCCGCAGTTAACCTCGAGCGTTGACAGACAAGTAGCTGCCCACACCCTTGGAAAAGGTTAGAGCAATTTTCTGTGTCACTTCTACTCAGAGCGCGCCTTGCCATGTTTAAACTTAGAAATCATGAATACAGTCCACCAACAATAAGTGACAGACCACATAAAAACCCACACAGCTTCTGCTCGACGTCTTTTCTGCATTGTATGCTACTCATGACAAATGGCTGACAGCGAATAATATGAAGACATTTTATTGATTCAGTAATGACACGTCTCTTATCTCATTTCATTGCAGCTGGAACAATAAATAAACTGCTGTCAACTGTGTTAGAGGATGTTTAGTGGCAAAAACAGAGCCATTTACAACCATCGATTCGCCCACAGACAGGATTATAAAAGACTTAGCTTGCTGGTCAGGTTTTTTGGAAAATTCCATTGTCGTGTGCCCGGGTTATTGAGGCGATTCCATCTCGGGCTCCATGAAAGGCCATGGTGAGACTGGAATATTGATAGGCCTCGGAGTGCCATTCATAGCTGCGGTCCAAAAGGTCTAACAGCCCCTCTCTCATTCCCCACCATCCCGCTGTTTTGTGTGACTTTTTCTGTGAAGTGCGCTGCATTCTCGGGGAAAAGGCGTGTGGTCTCGCTTTAACCTTCTGTCAGCTGTTCAAAAGAGCCTGTCTTATTCTTTAGCGTGATTGGGAACCACATCCAAGGATCATGTTTTTGCCATGAATGGAGAATATGAGAAAAACAGGAAAAGGATTTTATGGAGGAGGGGGTGGGGGGGGTGGGGTGGAATGTGACACCTGCCAGATTTTGAACTTCATCTTACCATGTTGTCGATGACAACAAAAAATGCCATTGAACGGGAGACTGGGGGTTGATTTTTAGTTAAGGACCAAAAGAGAGAGCGAGGGAAAAAAAAAAAGACGAACTGACAGTTTTAGTCCACCGTATGCCTCTAAATCTCTGTGGGTACACAATCTGTTGCGGCTCACACCAGTCATCTCCTCCTTCCCCTACAAGTAACCCAGTGGGATTAGCAGCGGGGTTTTCATTTAAGGCACTTTAGAGACTAACATGCCACTGAATCTGAAATACAATATGGCCGCTAAATCACTTGATTAACCTCCTCCTCCCAGGCCTGTGGGTCTGCCACCCAGGATGAGTTAAAGAGGCTGTGCTGTGCTTGCCATGTAGCAGCCACAGAAACATTAAAGAGAAAGAGAGAGAGAGAGAAAGAAATTGCGAGAGAGAGAATAAGAGAGAGATAGAGAGAGCGGGAGAGAGAGAGAGATAGATAGAGAAAGAGCGAGAGAGAGAGAGAAAGAGAGGGAGAGAGAGAGAGAGAGAGATACAGAGAAAGGGGCCTTCACTTTGCCTCAGTCACCAGACTTTTTGGCTGGCAGTGAGATCAAGGCAGGCCCAGATTTACGAGCACAGTGAAGGAATGGATGGCTAATTCAATCAAGTCTATTATTCCCCGGGCTGAGGCACTGTTATCTGCAACGCAGCGCAGGCGTTTTGATGCATTGCCTCTCCTCTGAGCACTATACACTCCCCTGAAATCAAAGGCCTTCCTGCCACCACCCCACAACCCCCCCCCCCCTCCCCACAACACCCCCCCCCCCCCCACACACACACACACACACACAGACACACACACACACACATATACAGGCACGTGTGTGTACACACGCACACAAACACACACACAAACTTCAAGGGGCGGTGGAATACATCAGCATACAGGCAGAGGGAACAAGAGTGGGGTGGTGGGCCTTGAGGGGGGTGGGGGTGGTTGTGTGTGGTGGGAGGTGTGTGTGTGTGTGTGTGTGTGTGGGGTGGGGGGTAGCAACGCTTCAGTTGCCAGGAACTAACAGAATTCCCAGCATTCTGGTGCGGTGCGATTTACAGTCGCATGGCCGTGTGCCGGTGGGTGAATGCCAACACACCCCCCACAGGACACGGAAGTCTCAGGTGACGAGCCTTTTATTGTAAAGACCTAATTAAGGTCATTCTGGCACCTCAGATCGGGGGGGGTGAGCTAGAATGTTCTGTGGTGACATTTGTATGACCCAAAAAAAAATTTTTTTTTTTTCACAGCTCATTTTATCAATTTCATCTTTAGTAATGAGAGAGAGGGAGAGAAAAGTGAGAGTGAGAGTGAGAGTGTACTGAGAGTGTAGATTTTTCTCTTTACTGCCACTGAATCAACACTGCGCCAGACTGTCTCAGCTATTTGGCTTGCTGTTTCGAGACCAGCATGTTGGCATAAATGTTCCCTTATTCCGTTTGACTGAGTTTACGCACCCACCGTCCAACTGACAAAAATAAGGAACCATTTAATTACCGATGAATTCTAAAGAACCATTACACCAAATCTGTCTTTTGTGCTTTTGTAGCCTCCGCTCTGTGTTTTCTCCTCTCCTGAGGTATGACTCACTTCTCGCTCTTGTTAAGCTGAGAGACACCAGCCATAGAATATGGTGTCCCAGAAAAGGGAGGGAAAATTGCCTTTCCAGTGAAGCACCTAATGAGGAGACGGCCGTGTGAATAGGCAGGAGCTCGATTTTTTAAAAAACAAAAATGTAAAGAAAAATGAAAAAAAAAAAAAAAACGCTACACTTAAGGGCTGTGTTAATCACAGCTAAGATATAGAGGAGGATTCTTCCGAATCAAGCTCTGTTGATTACTGTAATCATCGACTGAGTCGTGAACATAAGGTGCTGTCAGAGAAAAATGGAAGAGGACAGGGAGAGGGGGATATGTGCAGACAGAATGTAGAGCCTGTCAACAAACCCCTCTACATCTGGGGGTAGAAGAGGAAAATGTTGAAGAAATTACTTGTGAACATCAAGGAGACAGTTAATTTACCCCATTAATTACCAGTCGTCCTTCAAATTCACACTTCGCATTTTACAAATGTCAAACTTTGTTTTTTTTGCAATGAAACTTTTGCTGCGGACAGTGAAAACACTGACGCCTAGTTCATTTTCTAAACATCAATTGGCTCTCCTTCGTAGGCATCAGCAACTTGGCTGACAAAGTACGAAAGGCTGATGGGATTTTTTTTTTTTTGTGTGTAGTGTTGGCAGTCGTCAGACGGAATAGACTCCTGTCTTCACGCCCGCTTCTCCCAAAATGGAACTTGATATAGGGCATTGAGTCATCACTGAGCAGTAGAGATAGGGGCAAGCATCCATTGTGAAAAGCTTATGAATCAGGAGGAGAATGGGGGGAAATGGGAGGGGTGTGCTGTGTGCCTGCCTTCATTATCTCAAGGTAGAGTTCACCCTTTCCTCTGCCAACCCCCCTGCCCCCCCCGCCCCCCCGCCTCTGCACCCACCCCGCCTGCCCCACCACCTCTTGCCCCACCAGCACCACCACCCTCTTTCTCTCTTTTACCCCCTCCCCCATGGTTCTTAAAGAAGTGTTCACCATCCTGATTATGTCACTTTTTTAAAAAAAAAATTGTGAGTCAGCAAGGTCAACGGGGTGGGTATCAGCGGGGTGCAAGGCTTCCGGTCGAGATAATTCATTCCGGACTTGGTAATCACGAGGATTTTAAAAAACTGCATTGGATATGACCCAGGAGAAATGAAGAAAAGCTGACTTAATAATTTAGCAGGTGCCATTAATACGAATCGAGAAATAAATGTATGATGAGATGAATGCAAATGTCACCTGAAGTGCTGCTGAGGTTTCAGACACACACACACACACACACACACACACACACACACACACACACACATATATATACAGACACACACACACACACACACACACACATACAAGCACACACACACACATACAAGCAGATGCGCGCAAGCACACACACACACACACACACACACACACACACACACACACACACACACACACACACAAACAGGTCTGGAGTACATCATTTGTCTTCGGGAAAGTATTTTCAATATGAAAGTCAGTTCGGTGAACTCCAAAGTCATCATCTCAAATCCAAACAAATGCAGACATTCAGACATTCATATGAGTAGACTCATTTAGATTCTCTGTGCAATCTCTCCAGTCCATGCAATGAAGTCCTTTCTGTTCTTAAAAAGTTCTCGTGCTACTCCTTTCAGGATATAAAACAGGCAGGAGAGAAGTGTTTATTTCCCCCTACTCCCTAATGTCAGGGTATCATCATTATTTGTATCAGGGGTGCTGTAGGGCAGGGGTAAGTCAGGATGAGTCTAAGGGCCATGCACTGACACACAAGGCCCTTAGGGACCATTGTGACTAGCATTATTATTATGAGGGGGATCTCAATGTACAAGGATACAAGGATGTTTTATTGTCACTTGCATAGACATACTGGGTAGAATAGGACATGCAGTGAAATTAGTGATTGTTTGTCTAAAACTGTGCATGGGGAGGGGGGAGTAAAGTGCATAGGATATAGTTTTTCGGATGGCTACCTAATAGAGGGAGGTAGAATGGGTGGGTGGGTGTGTGTGTGTGGGGGGGGGGGGCATTTTTACAGTCTTTCAGAGGGACTAAACTGTTTGGAAGCTGCCATAAATTTTGTAGGTTTGCAGGACATTTGTTTTGTCCTGATACAGTAGCTTTAGCACTACAGTCATGGCCAGAGTCCTTTCCATCAAGTAGAAAAGGCATTCATATTTATTTATTTATTCATTCATTTATTCATTCATCGTTGCTGCTGCCCCTCTTTGCAAACAGGGTATTAGAATCATGACACATTCTTCCTCGACAGCTGCTGGAACAGATGCAACAAACCTGAGACTGGAAGGTTGTGGGGGAGGGGTGGGCAACTCAAGGTGTTCTTGGCAGTTCAATATGTCAGCTCTCAAGCATCAAATTGATTGCGAATGGCTTAGCACACTAACCTTGCAGACAACACACAAAAACTCAAACTGGACAAAGTGGTGATGTGAAGCCTAAAAAAACTATGTAAGTTTAAAGGATTTCTGTTAGGCAATTTTTTATCCGGTGGCATAATTTAAACCATGGCTTACCCTAACCCGTTAGTCATATTTGTGCAGCTAAGGTGTTAATTTTGCGTCACCACTGATGTGCACTTAAATCCAATTAGTGATATCAGCAGAAATAAGCACAGCCCTGCTTAAACGCAAATCGATTCACCGTGTATCGCTAGGCTACATATCAAAAAACTCTGACTGGCGTCCATTATCAGAGGCTATTGCTTGTTTGCCTCTGTTTTTTTCCTGAGCATCGACTTTTTGTTCTGGCAGAACACATGCTATTAAAGTGCCATCGCTGCCAGCTGGTACATCAAAAAAAAAAAAAAAAAAGAAAAAAAGAAATAAGTCACAGTCTCGTGCTGCTGCTGCTGCTGCTGCTCCGTGCCCCTTGACATCCCATCAGTGAAGTCAAGCCAGACCGCCTCACCTTCTAACACTGTTACTATGGCAGCCATTACTTCCTCCGCCCTGTGCGGTGTACTAGGGGGGAGTCGCTGGTGTCGTGCTGTATTCGGGGTTGTGTATATTGCTATTGCTTTAGAGGTGACGGGGTTGGGGGCCTAACCCCCAAATATAAAAGAAAACTTCAAAAATGTTATGGGAAGCATATGATGTAGAAATCAGTGTTTTTATTTTTGACATCCAAACAGTTGGACAAGTTGCAACAGGGTGCCGTATTTTAAGGCAGGTTCACAGGTTGTATGACTTTTTGGCCAATGGCCTGTTTACACAATCTACCTTCGAATAGCATTGCAGAACTGAACAGTATGACCTATTAGTAATATAAATGTGGTTTTAAAAAGACAAGGTTTATTTTTGTAAAATTAAATGTGATGTAATATTACTGCTGTGGGCCTGTGGGCTTTAGAGGGGTAAAAAGCAGACCTGCCATTGCTGTGACTGGAGAACCTGCATTGGGTTTCCTATAGTGCTACTTACATTGAGATAAAAGATGGCAAACTGTTAAAGTGGTGCTTTCCTCTTGTTAAATGTGTAAAGGTCTCCTCAACACATCAACTCACACTAAAACAGGTCAAATGACTTCTTTTAAAATGATTTAAGTGTGCATATTCGCCCGTTTCTGTTAGGATATGTTTCCACTTTATATCATAATAGCTATAAGCATTACCTTTAAAAGCCGTGCTTGCAGTCTGATTCATCACCTTTGCACAAACAGGTCTCTGGGGTGCTTTTTAAGGGCCACGTGCGGTGTATACTCAGTGAACCTCCAAAAACATGATCATTGCTGCCCATCTCTTGCCTTGTTTCTCTTATTTACAGGTATGCCTCCATTGCACTGCCTGCTGCCTATAGCCTGTATGGGGCTATGCACAGTATGCTGATGTTATACATACAGTGCCTGTAATCCTCTGTATGTAATGTTATACTGTAACTGTGTCGGGAATATGGTGTACAATGGAATTGATTCAAAACCTCCCATAGTATAGCATAAATTTCATCTGTGAGAGAATTACGCAATATAATCCTCTCCCCCATACGCAGACATTTGATTTTAGAAGCCTTTGCAAGCTGGTGGCCATACTTCCCTTTTACAATCAATAACTCTGACATGTCCTATCGCATAAGCGCATGAACTGTAAATGCACAAAACTCACACTATTCCCAAACAATAGTATGTGAGAATAAGGATTGAAGTCAGGAAGGCTTAAATCTCTTCTCCCAAAGGTAACTCTTCGTAAGTGTACAGGTGTCTTGTGTTTTCTCAAAACTAGTCTTTTTCATGTGGCCATGAAGGAGAGCAATGACTAAACTGCAGTTATTCCTATGATGTGCCATCAGGGATTCACATATATTCACACACACAGACTGGACATAAAAGATAAGAGTCTACACTACACCATTTTATCTGTGACAAATCAGCAGTTCAAGCTTTTTTTATATAGATCCTATCCATGCTAGTATGAAAAGATGGATAGATATGATGCTGAGATAAAGTGTAGGGCAGGGCTCACAAAATCATTGCCATCATTGCAAAAGAGTGTTATTGCTGAGACTGCTTAGGCGAATATATATACATACATTAATTACACATATGTGTAATTAAGGTCCTGAAAAGACCAAAGCTGGCAAAAGTTGATGAACATTTCCCTCTGAAGTTATTGATATGACAGGACTCCGTGTTTGTAGGCATTTTTATTCTGTCCATAAAGCTGCTCTCTGAATCATCTTAGCAGCACTTTAAGACAGACATTGGACATCTGGTTTTGATGTAACTCCAGGTACATGTAATATGCATGCCTTTTGTCGTTCCCTGGCACCAAAAAATCCCTATGTCAGAGTCCCCACTCCTATGACTATTTCATGTTTAACCTCACCTTGACTTTTGACTGTGAGGGCAGCGTGAATATTCATCCTGTCTCGGGCGGTTTCCTGTGTAAGATGTAACTGTTGTGTACATATGATTTCACTCTGGGAAACCAGGTGAGACAGCTGCATTAACCTCACCGCATATTATAAAAGCACCAGTGGTACACAGTCTTACGTTCACAATGCAAGAATGCATTAATGTTGGCTTGTTTGTTTTTTTTGTCTTATGTATATTTATTTATTTCCATTTATTTATGTATTTACTTACTTGCTCATCATGAGTCAGTAATGGCAATGAAGTAATGAGTAGCATTACAATCTCTTTGTTACCATACAGTACAGTACAGTACAGTTACATATATGTTTTATGTGAAAACATCTTACTTTGTCTATTTATTTATTTATTTCCATGTATTTATTCTCATCACGAGTCAGTAATGACAATGTAGTAACGAGTAGCATTACAATCTTGCTTTGTCCTCTAGGATGAATTATTACATTAAAATATCTGAATTGGACAAAGAAAAACAACAACAACAATGACCGCATTCACTTCCCCCTTGACATTCTCAGAATGTCCAAAAACGACTGGTGTTGTCTTTCTCTGTCCCCTCTGAAGGTCTGTCTTCCTTAGCACTCAATGTCCAAATCGTGCCCAAAGGTGATCCATCATTCTGGCGGCTACCGGTGTGATGGATTCATATGTACCCTCTCTGAAACAGGTCCTGCAGTTGTGCCCGAGCACAATTGAGCAAATAGATGGAGCCATGTATCAATCTGGTTGGTGGTAGATTTTTTTCTCTCTCTCTCTCTCTCTCTCTCTGTCTGTTTGAAAATTTATTTCATTTCATTTCACTGCAACTTGTCAGTACGTAAGCAGCAGAGCAACTTGGCAGAGACAAATAACATTCTTTAGATTGGTGAGAGAGAAAAAATATGAAAAAAAAAAACCAAATAAAAAAGCAAAACAGAATGTCATATTTGCGTTGATTACATCGCAGCTGTTGCACATCATGCACTGTCACCAATTACAATAAGAAGAGGAAAACCGCATTTTGTTTTCACTCATGTTGTTTAGAAGATATAGGCCTGAATTGCAAAATGGCAGAGGCAAATAAAAAGAATAGCTAATGCGTAATGGACAGACAAACATGCATCGGGGGGCTTATTACTCCAGGGCTGAGATGGTAAATGCAGATGATGTCCAAAAGCATCTGTCTGATGAGACGCACTCAAATGAAATGAATGTGTGAAATAGTACATTCTGTTTTCTGAGAAAGAAAATAGCTGTGGCCTCAATTGTTTAGGATATCAGAGGAGAACACTTTCTCATGATTATATGTTTAGGCAAGCCTAGAGAGCCTTGGATATCTATTCCAGCCTATTTATATTTTATCAGAAGGAAAAAACCCCAGTGTTAAAAATGAAAATAACATCTGAAAAAAAGGTGAAAAAAAACCCAGCAGAGTTTCCTCAAGCCATAATTCTTTTGTATGTTCCTCTTGCAAAGTAGTAAGAGAAAATGCTCCCATTTTACTCAAACTAACAGGTGGGAGCTCAATGATATGAACAGCATGCTGTCTGTATGGCTAGGCAGCGGGAGAAGATGCACACTACTCCAAAAGTGCCTCTTAGCCAGAGTTCCTGCTGTTAAGTTTAAACGCAAGACCTCGGCGAACTCCACAACCCCCCGCTATATCCATCACAGAGCCCCTGTCACCGCCGAAATCCCTCTCCATTTACCACAGGAGATGAGGAGGGCCCTGAATGAGGGACTGTCGTCAGTGGGCTGCCCGCCCGCCTGCTCGTTCACTCACTCGCTCTGTATTTTTCAAATTCCCCCTTTTTGATGTCGCGCTTTCACTGAGAAAGGATTGTCTGTGTCGTCGCTAATGGCTTTCTCGAGCCGCGTATTTGATTAGCCGAAATGCGTCATTCCTTTGGATGTTAGAGACCCCCTAATAGCTTTTGGTTCTTTAGTTCATGTATTCTTATCAAGGAAATGGTATTTATTTATCGAGTTATTAAAAGCCATTTCACAGAGCGAGAGAGAGAGGAGAGAGAGAAAGAGAGGCAGAGTGTAAGCCTGTGAACATTAGTGAGCAGCATGTTTGCATTGCTAATGCTGCTGTTGTGCCATTCCCAAATTAAATTATGAAAATATAATAGACAAACAACCTCTGATGCATGTGGTGGTGAATTTTAGCCGTTTATTTAAGCACAAATGTGTCTTTCATTTGTGTAAACCTACACAATGTTTCCTCATGATTAGGTTACCTCAATTTCTCAATGAAATCAAACTGCCTTTTTACTGCTGTGCAATGGATTTTTAGTTGTTGTAATTAAGGTTCTGGACCATTCTTTCTGCCAAATTACTTGAGAAGAGTATGTTCAGCAAAGATCAGTCATCTGTACCTTTTAGCCAGCTCAGTATGTTCACCATTTTAAACTGAAAGAAATGCTGCCAGCGCATCAACAGTTTGCTGGCAGTTTTTCAAAGTCAGGTTTACAATTATTGATATTACCAAATTTTCTTTTTTTTTTTTTGCATATTTCTGTTTGTACGTGGATGAGTCTTTTATGTGATGCAAGGTAATACCCATTAACCCCAATTACCCTGAAGCTCCCGTGATTGGCAGACAGCTGTCCATCGAACTGTCAGTGTGGAAGCTCACTGCACGTCTGAGAGGATCTATCTGACATTCAGTCTCCTGAATTTGAAAATAACCCCAAAGATGGTGACGTCTGGCAACTTTTCAGTTGAAAAAGTGGACAGATTGAAACTTAAAAATGAGCATTTGGGTGTAGTGCTTTCACAGTTTGCAAATGGAAGGCACTTCGATAGCGGCCTTGTTGATCGGCAGCAATCCTCATTGTTTTTGCAGCCTTGGTGTACCACTGTTGAATGCATGTAGTGGAAACACTGACTTCACATGCAGCCTCCTGAGTAATAATCCCATAATCTCTTTGCAAACAGAGGACAGTGAGCTATGAGTCCCTGCAGACTTTTCACTAACTGCCTTATAGAAGTGATGGGCGACCCGCAGGCTTCAGAAGCTCTAATCCACTACCACAGATATGGTAACTTCCAGCCATAATCCAGTAAATAGGATGATTCTAATTAACATAGCTTTTCAACCAGGTAGAAGAGTTAATTAATTAAAATTATATGTATTAAGTGCACTGATAGACCCAGGTGACCTACAATATGTTGTACTGGATTTTAGCTTTTTAATCCAGGTTGCCCATTGTTGCTTACAGGAACGTATGGATAGGACTTGGTTAGGCGTGTAGTGGTAAAATAAGAGCTGAGTAAACTATGAATTCAGTAAACACGGTGAGGTGGACCCTCGGAGTATCATCAGATGTTTTAGGAAGACATTCAAAACACGTTTGCCATGGTCCAAATGATCCCTCCTGCACATGTTATAAATGAAGATAATGTAGTGTGATTTTTAACGTTAGAAGCTGTATTGCATGCTTTCACTCTCACTATTATAAAGACAATACACTCTATAGATAAGTGGATAAACTCTGTTGAGAGGTAGATAAACTCTATTTCTGAAATTTGAGAGGTGAATAAACTCGCGTTTACTTGCCTTTACCTCCACTACAACCCTGGACCTGGTCAATACCCTTCAAGTACAGCTGCTGAACATTGTGGACTCCTCAGTGTAGTGTGTCCTGCCATCACGTGAGAAAGGGAAGGGAAATATATCATACCAGATTGCGTTACATAATCTCAGTAGCGCCACCTTAAACATGAAGCCAGAGCAAGTAGATGATTGACAAGCATCTCCTGGGAGAGTGACTGTGTCAGCATGTATGCATGAAACAGATCAGTAGCTGCCACTCTCTGATGCCTTAGATTGACCTTAACAATGTCCCCGGAGAGCTCATGATGATGTGCAGTTTGGCACAAATCACCACAGGCTATACCAACATTGTGTCACTGAGAAAACACGCATCTAATCACTATTCCCCCTACGCCACTCAAAGGGTGTCTGTTATCAAAAATATGTAAACAAAACATGTAATTACCTGTAGTAAATGAATATTAAGATGAAATGGTGATAATAGTGAAAAACTGTATCTACAGTAAGGTATAGAGCTAAATTAAAGTCTAAATACCTGCTTAAACAGTTATTTACACTTTAATTTAACTATCAGTGTTTGTCTGTGGTATGGTAAACTAAGTTTAGCCCTTTTAGAATAAGTCTCTTTCTATGGTCGCTGGGGAACTGGGGAACTGAGGAACTGGTAGAGGCAGTTTGTAAACAACTCTAACCAAACTCAGAGGTAGGTTGAAGTAAAGTATAGAAAAAAACAGGAGTTGGCCAGTTGGCCCCCTGATTTTAAAAAAAGTATGAAATCCCACTACTCAGCATTGTTACACATTGCTCCTAAGAGGCTCCTCTAAATATGCTGGTGATGTCCCTCCCCGTTTCAAATACATTCCTGTTTCTTTGCAACCCCCCCCTCCTCCTCCTCCAGAGGCTTTCATCTTTTCAACCTCCCTCTAAGTTGTGTTTGTTCCCATCCCTATCCCTATCCCTGTCCAATCAAAGGCTCCTGTTAGGGCGGAGGAGGCGAGGAGAGGCGAGGAGAGGCGAGGAGAGGCGAGGGAGGTGGTATCTAATTACAGGCAGTCGATCCATTCCGCCACTTCCCAGCCCACGCACGCTTAGGGGTCAGCCACCACTCGCAAGCTCTCCAGCTCTCCAGCGCTCCTTTGGCAACGAACTATCCCCTCCCAACCCCCTCAACTCTCTCTCTCTCTCTTGCCTCACACCTTGGCTTCCTGTATCACCCTTCTCTTTCTCTCCCACACTCTCTCTTTCTCTGTCTCTGCCTCTGTCTCTGTCTTGCTCTCTTTCTGTTTCTTTGATATGCGCTGTCACTTGTCATATTTGTTCCACCATAAAACTTGCCTTGTCCTCTGTGGTCAATAATTTAGCTGCAATGTAAACCCCCACACACTCCCATCAACACCACCACCCCAACCCTCCTCGAACCCCTCCCTCAGTCCTCCACCCCACCCCACCCAATCCTCCTCAACTCCACTTTCCCTTTTCTCGTCTCTCCACAGTCATCCCCACCCACCTTCGATAGCCTGCCATCATTTCCGAAGTGCTGTATATTTTTTTACAGGCTTCGAGCGGAGGGCTGCTCGTGGCTGATATTCAATGAGAGACAGCAAGAAAGGGGATACGTTCAGAGAGCTCACCAGACAAAAGTTTTTTTCTGGAACGCGCGCTCTGATATTAACCTACAGCCAGGGACAATACGAGCATGTCTGCGTTGGCAGGATCTACGGTCACAGGAAACCAGGAGAATGGAGTGCAAGGGCACTTTTAAAGGGCTTTACAGTGTGTTTTATGAGTAATCCTCTTTTTTTCCCCCCTCATAATTAAATTCAACACTGACGCAAGTACAGATGCCGTGTAGAGCCAGCAGGCAGTGAGATTGGACTGGGACTTATGAGGTCCTCCTCTTTGAATCACTGTGCTATCTTTTAGTAGATATCTGTCTGCTTGGGCTTGATAAATGGCTGAATCCCCGTAATCTATTTTCATTTGTCCCCCCCCCCCCCCCTTTCTTTTTAGTGTTCTCAGCCGGTACCCAATCCAGTGGTTTTTTTTCACTAGTGAGACCAACAGCTTGATGGAATTCTAGAGGCTTCACAACAGAAGAAGGAGCCTCTCTCTCACTTTCTTTCTCTCTCTCTCCCCATTTCTATCTATCTCTTTCACACATTTCTGTCCCTCTCTCTATCTTTCTATCTCTACCTCTCTCTCTTCTGTCTTTGTTCTCTCTCTCTCTCTTTGTTTCTCTCTGTCCCTCTGTCCCTCCCTATCTCTCCTCCTTCCCTGCAGTCTCTCTGTCAGCTACTCCTAATCCCCCCCCCCGCCCTTTGCTCTCTCTCTGCATCTCCCCTCTCTCTGTCCTACTGTATATTTTGTGCTTTTCAGTTTGTCTACAATTGTTTGCGTACCTCTAATAAATGCTTTTGCTCCCGCAGGAGCCTCATACAGTTTAGATTGAAACCGTAAGCTGGACATTAGCGACTAGCTCCACAATGATTTATGGTGTTGTGTGTGATGTTACATACCTTAGTTATATAGTACCATATATAACTGTATAGCACCAATGTACAGAAATAGGGTCTTTGTAAAAATCACTTATACTTGGACAGATTGGATCAATGTAGGTCATGCTAAACTTGAAAGCACTAGCCTCCCGTAATATAATACCATCATGGTGTAGAGAATGACAGACAGAATGCTCTAGCTTTGCAACCATTATCAGTGACTATATATCTATAAATACATGATAAATATCTAACTGTTTACAATGTGAATACATATAATGCAGCTTCTTAAAATGCACTCTACATCCTGTGTGTGAAAGATTGGAAATAAAACATTTTTTTCTTCTAAGCATTAACGCCCCAGCTTCACTTTCCTGGAGATTACTCATGCGTAGCAATGTGAGGGTTAATGCCTAGCAACAGGAGTAGCCCTCATCAATCCATTTCATTCATATTTTCTTCCGACCCAATTTCTGCCCATTTTTTACAGCATAAAAGGATTCACCACAGAAAGTAATTCCCCTGAGCTCTCAAAGTCCAAAGTTTTTGAAGAATGAACACATGTGCTGTTTATATGCTCTGGGCATCAATGTTTAGCATTTTTGACATTAGCGTATAGCATAGCATGACACAGTCTTCCACAGTCTGTCATGATGTATCACCATCATCTTCATTGATCTCCCTAGACATTCTTTACAAAGATGAATCACCATTTAGTTATTTTATGAATAGCTGTGGGGAGATATGACAGATTTAAACATATTGGCACATAGTAATTTTATCATCTGGCAATATTTCTGCATCAGTGATAAATCATATATACTTACATCAAGCCTCCTTGTTACCATGTACAGTACAGTACTTACATGTATTACTTATGTAAAAACATCTTACTCCTTAACTTTATCACTAAAGCCACATCTATCTTGCTTCTAAATGTACATTTAGCTTGCCCTTTATTTTTAAGTCCCTGTACATTGTATCTACATCATGAACAGTGCAACAAAGTTTGTAACAATATGTAACATTGTGTATTTACACTATTAGGGTGTTAGGATTAGGGTTATTGTTAGATATGTACAGTGTACGTACATAATATTACATCATGTTATATATACACTGTAAAAGGAACCTTAAAATAAAGTGTTACAGTGCATTTAAAAATAAGTAATTAATTCAAGTGCCCAACAAAATGAACTGACAGTGTAACTTACTTAAAAGGGAGAGATTTGGTGCAGCACGGAAGTCTTCTTTTTTACTTTTATTATTATGGACTCTGATGAAGACGCATGGCGTCGAAACGTTAGTTGTTATGCACCTATAAAATAATAAAAGTAAAAAAGAAGACTTCCGTGCTGCACCAAATCTCTCCCTTTTATGTATGCTGTGTCCTGTCTTGGTTGCACCAGATTGCCAACCAGAAGCGCAGAGTATGTTCTCCTTGTTATCCTAGTGTAACTTACTGTTTTCTTTTATTAGAGGAGCTTTGCTTATGAATATAATTCCTGTATTTGTGAATGAGTGACGTTAGTGATGCTGACAGCTGCAGAACTCAATATGGAAGTGGACCTCCTCTGGTGACAGATGGGTACTTTCTGAAGGCTAAAAGTTTTTTTTCTTTTTTCTTTTTTTTTGCTGCATTGATTACAGAGACTTTTGAAATCAGTTCTGTGCAGCTTTAATTAATGAGTTTCATTGCAGTGGACATCTGCCTGGACGCTCGCTGACTATTGACTTTGTTAAACGAAAGAAGTCAGGCCGCGGAGAAAGAAATCGGTGAGTCAGGCAAGTGTCCAGATCAACTACTTTGCCCTCGTGAATAATCTGTGTTGTTACACTAGCCTCAACTGCCCCCAACCCCATTTCTCTTTAGACAAAACAAAAGCCAAGGCCACACTTCCAGTGATTCTCAGTTCTACAAAGCATCCGTTTACACTGTAAAAAGTGCTGCTTAAAACCAACTGTAAAAAATTAAGGCAACATGGATGTTTTTACATGGTTTAACTTACCAATGCCATGTATGTTCATAATGCATGCAAGTTAAACCAACGTGGAAAGAACCATGCAGCATCTTTACCTAATTTTAAAAAGTTGGTTCTGTGAAAACTTCACTTTTTTACAGTCTGCTGAACCAGAGGCTATACGAGAGCTCTCTAAATCACTTCTTCTTCTGAGGCTTATCAAACATTTATGAAGAAGTCTTTTTTTCCCCTCTTTCCTCAAAATAAAGTCTTGACTATTCTCCAAGCAGCCTGCAAAATGATATAAGGTTGCCCTTTGGTGGTCACTGTTGTTGTCTCAGGCTGTCCATTCAGCTCTTTATAGGCTGGGGCTTATTTTTCTCAGAGACTCAGTGCTCATTTTACAACTCTCTTTTCTCTTTTTATAACTGACTTGGTCAGTTTAGTTGTAATTATTATGAGGGACTGATCCAAACCGTTGGAGAGCCCCCCCCCCCCAAAAATGGAGTTAGACATTTTGGTCCATAACATTCCCTATAACCCTCGACCATGAACTCTAAATAATGAGAAATGACTTTTTCTTCCCCCCTTTTAATTTTCATTGGTGTTTGAGAGGTCAACAGACAGATATGGTAAGATTCAGTGAAGTGGATTTCTCATTATTTTCCATTCACTCGCATTGCTAATCTTCTTGTAATTTCATTTGAGGGTTTTAGAGATGGGGAATATTAAGACATTTTTGGAAGAAAAAAAAAAGACATTTCAATTTCCCATGCCTCTGACCTTTATATGGTGACATTTCTTCTTTGTTCTGTGCATTAGCAAGCGTCTAAAGTAATACAGATATTTTACAGTTTTTACAGCTTTTTAAAATAATACAGTTTTTTGCATGCCTTTGGTATATATCAATGTCCCAAAACTCACTATACACTTTTAATAAATTCTTAAAATTACAGAGAAGAAGAATCCAAGATTACTCATATTTTTAGTATCAACAAAGGAGTTATTGCAGTTTTACTTGATACACCTGCTATCACGTTCCAAAGCCTTTAAAACTAGCTGTATACCTCCACATCAGTGCCTTCAATTTTAATTACCTTCAGCTAACTTTTTTTTGGCAGCATCTTTTCCGTGGCAGGCAGTGTGGATTCTCTTCTTAAGCTGTGTCACAACTTCAGGTGACACAGCTAATGACCTAAGACCTTTTTTTTAACAAGACAAAATCCAAAACATTAATGCAAAATATCACAGAGGCCTGTACCCAAAGGTGGCTGAAGGTTTTGTGCTTATATGGAGGTATACAGCTAGCTTTCTAGGTATTGGATCAAGTTCAGCAAGTTAAACTGCAATTACTTCTTCGCTGATGATAAAAAATTTTTTTTTAGCATTTTATGAAAGCTGTATGGTGACTTTTGGGACATCATATATATATGAATACCAAAGACAAAGCTACCATTGAGATGATGTATGTATCTTCCTTATCCTCGCAATGGTAGCTTTGGCTGTTTCCCACAACATAGTAATTCCTCCTACAACAACATAGTAATTCCTCCCACAACATACTATAGCATACTTTAGATCAGAGAAGAAACAGTAATCCCCCGCCGCTTCTTGATGTATGTCCATGTTATGAAATAGTCATGAACAGGATGCATACAGTATATGAAATCCTTTGGTGTGTTCACAAAGAATGTCCTATAGTGGTGGTGTCCGTGAAATATAATATTACAGGCGGATTTACATACCCCTTCTCTAAGGTGGTTAGTTGGCAGGAATGTTGAGCGATAGGGCCATGAAAAGAGGAAAGCTATACAATATGTTTTATTCCACTGGTTTTGGTAGTAAAGCGTCAGCCATGATAACCCTGCTCAGATGCATTACAGCTGGGACTGCAAATGGCAAGATGTCGCAGCGCGGAGATTTAGTTTCCATGTGCATACAGTATGTGCTCTATGCATCTGGCTGCATGAACAAACCCACACAATCGTCGTGGCAAAGGATGAGCACGGACTGTATTTTTTTCACAAGCCTGGGTGTGAAATATTTTTCTGCAATGGCCTGCCATAAACTAAAATGAACCTTATGGTTAATTAGTGCTTCATGTTGTTATAAATAGTGGATATTATGTTGTTATAAATAGAGATTACTTCCTTGTTATCATTAAAACATTTACCCATTTACTTATATTTACATGTATAATGATAGATAGATAGATAGATAGATAGATAGATAGATAGATAGATAGATATTAGGAAAAACACGGTATCAAATAGAAGTTTAATTAATACATTTCTGATAGGGCTTTCATCCAGTCTTATGTTTCAGTTTTCATCCCTTTAGTAATGTGTCGTGAAAAGTGATGGGAGAAATTGTCTGGCGTTTGGACAAGCGGCTCTTGTAATGAGGGGGAAAGGCACTGAGCCATACAGCAGCCCACCTTCAGTCAGGAGGGCTAAATTAAAGGACCAAATGATGCGTGCACTGAATTGCGCCTAAATCTCTCTGGGGCAGCAGTGTGCTGACTGGAATTAAACGTGTTTCTGGAGAGAAAGAGAGAGAGAGAGAGAGAGAGAGAGAGAGGGAGAGAGACAGAGAGAGAGAGAGAGAGAGAGAGACCCATCTGCCCCGGCAAGTTCAACAACCCCAGATAAGGAGCCAAGCTCTCAGTCCAGTTGTGTGTGTGTGTATGTGTGTGTGTGTGTGTGTGTGTGTGTGTGCGTGTGTGTGTATGTGTGTGTGTGCACTGTGAGTAAAGAGTGTGTGTGTGTGTGTGTGTGTGTGTGTGTGTATGTGTGTGTGTGCACTGTGAGTAAAGAGTGTGTGTGTGTGTGCACTTTAAGTAAAGTGGGGCATCTTGGGTTGTGTCTCTGCTTATGGGATTTTTTTTTGTTTTTACAGTTAAAACTGAGTGAAGTGATGACTCATGTCACTTCTCTCACTCATAGTGTGTGCGTCAGAAACACATTGACATTTGGTGCATTTCAATTCTAGGAATATTCCATAACTGCTGTTTTGTTTGTGACCTTGCCAAACTGTAAAGCACTTTGAGCTGCATCTTGTATGTATGAACTGTGCTATAGAAGTAAAGGTTATTATTATTATTATTATTATTATTATTATTATTATTATTATTATTATTATTATTATTATCAATAACAAATCCTGAACTACTAATACTATTACTGACGCTGCTGCCTGCTTTTTTAGGCACACTGTCAGTAGCCTAAATAAGTAGGCAGCAGCTATTTAGAAATTAAGTAAAAGTAAACATATTACACCTATTTAGAGAGATAAAACACGTAACAACTGATGGACTAGAGATCAGCGATTAGCAGCTAGTAGGCTAAAATGACCCTAAGGTCAATCAGAAAAGCACCAACTTGGCCCTATGCCCACTTCCACCCCTTCCTTCCTCCACTCTCTCAGCAGACAACCAACCCCACCTCTCCGAACTCTATCCAACCCCAACCCCAACCCTAACTCCCCAACCCTCCACCCTCCACCTCTGTCCGGCGAAGTGGCTAACCTGATGTGACACTGACGGGAGAGCATCGGTGTCCGCAGCGTTCCCCGTTGGCCGTGTCACCTAACCGTGCTTCCCTGTTAAAGAGCAGCGCTGCTGCGTAGGACATGTCCGACACGCCAACCTCCCGCCAACCGGCTCGGCGATAACCACCAACTAGCCCCCAGCAGGAAGCTTTCAGGATGTGTCAGCAGCCAGCTCGCCATTAAAGGGCCAAGTAGAGCTTGGGCAGCCTGGGGGGTGGGGGGGTGGGGGTGGTGGTGTTGGGGTGGGCCGCCCGAGGGGGGGGGTGGGGGTGTGAGGGGGTATCTCCAGACAACGTCCACTTACTGTGTTATTAAGGCTGTCGAACTTCTGTGAGACTGCTGTAAATTACTGACGCCGCTTATGTTCGCTGCCCCCCTCATTTTGCCATTAGCCACTGATGCTGTTTTATAGTGTATTTTATAGTTGTCAGTTCTCAGTATTTTAAAGCAGGGAGTATGTTTTTTTTTTGTCTAAGTGGACATAGACTTTTAAGTAGCACTTGACATGTCACAAGTCAGAACAACCCACAAACGTATTTAACTGTTTTTAAAACAAAATTCACTACTTGTTTCAGTAATTAATATGAAATTTAAAAATAACATTATATGGTATTGCCTAATTGTGATTTGATGACTTCAAGTAATGTTAGCTGTAATAGTTAGCTTATTCCTTATGTCATCTTGTGAACTTCAAATCCTGTGTCTATAATGGTAGTGTTGAACTGTGATGTTAATCTGTTTTGTCCCACTAGTGCCCACAATGTTTACTTTCCAAGTGCCCACAATGTTTTTACAACGAACAGATCCAAGACTAAGGTTTGTTTTTATGATGCATCAGGTTTTGAATTATCATGGCTAGTCAATCAATTCAATTAAAAACAGGCACATCAGTGTTTTGTAGTGCCAAGTAATACCAAGTAATTGCCTTGATATTAATTTAAAGATAGTTATCTGAAAAATACCATCTTATCATATTTTTTTTTACTTCATTTTAATCTCATGATTAAATCTTACCACCTGTTACAGACTTATTTCTACAACAAATTGTGGATTATTGTCTAGCGGCAACTCATTTATTAGTTATGAGTTGTGGCGCGTTGTTACCTTGATTCAACCCACTTTCAACGATGATGCTAACCCACTTATATCCAATCGGTAAAGTGAAGTGCTACCCTCTTTTATATGTCACATATTGTTTACACAAAAATGAGTACCATTTCAAAACATTGGGTGATCTCCAGTATGCCGTTCTCAACAAACTAAATGGTGCTCTTACTTATTCAAAGGAGAAACACATGCACTATTCATAAGTGTTATGGCTAAGGGCTCATGAAACATGTACTGCGTGAGAGCACTACAAACTCTTCTGTGCAGTTAAACACACAGCAAAGATCACAGCGGGCATGGAGAGGGATGGTAAACTGAGGTTCCACCTCAAATTGCATGCACAGTGACGGGATGGTGCTTATGATGGTGATAGACGTCTGATTTTAATATTCGCATGCCAGAAAATTTTATGCAGAAATTCATAGTGCCTGGAAAATAAAGTATGCAGCACTTGCACTCAGGGCATGGTTGCACTTTATTTTACGGCCTGTGTTACAGTGGGTGTATCTACATCATGAAGTACAGTGTAACAAACTGTGTAACAACATGTAACATGATGTACTTACACTGTACCTTGGGGTTAGGTTTAGAGTGCTTTGGGAGTTAAGGTTAGGATTAGGGTCAATGTTAGGTATGTACAGTGTAAGTACATAATGTTAAATGTTGTTACATTTAGGTACACTGTAAAAGGAACCGTAAAATAAAGTCTTACCCAGGACACAGGCAATGACTCACTTGCTGATTTAAGTCAAATATTAGAATGTTTGTTTAGGGGATATGTGGCATATGGCAGTGAAGACAGAGATCACAGAAACACAAAGCCGAAGCTTTAATCCAAAAAACAAACAGACTAAATCCAAAATATGACTAAAAAGCACAAAGTTCACAAGTCCAGCCTCCAGATCACCAAAATAAATCTTAAATGTCAGACTAAAGAACAGAGTTGTATAAAGTAGAAGTAGAAGTACTCTCACAGATGTAATTACAACACTAGTGGTATGATATTACATGGTTTCAACTTTGTAATATCAAACTACTGGTGTTGTAATTACATCTGTTAGAGTACTTCTACTTCTACTTTATACAACTCTGCTAAAGAACCATGGTAAGAAAGAAACAATAGGATTTCCCATCTTAATGTTCCAATTGATGAACCAATTTTCACCCAAAAAAAATTACCTAGAGGCAGTGAAAATACTGTCAAAATGTCAATATGTTCATGACTTTTTGAGCTGTTTTGCTAACAAACAGATAGATAAATGCCAGAAGAAAAATATAACCTCCTTGGGCGGAGGTAATGAGTACATGTGTAGGCAGGACAGGTAGGAGTCCCAGCGGCTTGGAGGCTGAGACAAACACACGGGGAAAATCTCGCACTAAACACAGGAAACGACTGAGTCTATAAACACAGACTAATTAGTAGAAGACACACGATGGGCAGAAAACAAATGAGTTAAGGTGTGTGTGTGTGTGTGTGTGTGTGTGTGTGTGTGTGGGTGTGTGTGCGTGGGGGGGGGGGGGGGGGGGGTTACATGGGGTGGAGGGGGCAGACACACATCCATCCGGTGGCAACAGATAAATGGGTAAAGTTGCAGGATAAGAAACAAACAGCAAAATTATCCCCCCTTACCACCACCACCACCACCACCACCGCAACCCCCCCATGTGCATGCATGCACCTTATAACCCCCCCCCCAGCAACACTGACACGGATTAAGACTCCACTCAGGTGGAAGTCTTGATAATTACATGGCGGATAATTAATGCCCTGGTGATTATGGATGTGTGCTACCAGTGTGCTACCAAATGAGTAACACAGTTAATTCTCTGACCAAAACGGTGTTTGCTGACATTACCCACAGTGAGCACATACATTGTAATTGTCATGTAAATTTGTCTGTCCTTTTGTTTGGTTTTGATGACTTGCATTCACTGGAATACAGTAGTACGTCTTATACTGGTTAAAATAAATCAATCTCCTGCAAAATACCATATTTTAATGGTATTAGTTATCTGTGATGATCTTTTATTATCCTGTGTTTCACCTTCACATGCTTTTTGATGGTGGCCATGGTTTGAAAACTACTCACTATTGAGAGCTGTTTTTGTTAGATATTGTTAAATTGTCTGTGGTGATTTAGAGGTGGTCATTTTTAAACCCTTTTTTCCCCTGCTGTTTCATAGATAGAAAGCCCCTGTGAGTGATGATGAATTATTAATAAGAAATGTCCAATACAGTAGGTGACAGCACTTAGACCAGTGTTACTCATGAGTGTTTTTCATCAAATCAAACAGTCATCAAGGTTAGGTGGGTGGATGGTATGAAGTGTATCTTTTAAACAACTACTGTTTTTTAATAAGAAAGACTGAGCAACTTCACAATATCACTTGGGCTCCCAAGATTTCCTCTCTTCCATTAGGGTGAATTTACGCTCTAAATTTAACTTATATAACTTATAGCGTGAGCTAAGCGTAATTTAAAATGTAAAGTAAAGTATATACTGTATACAAATATATATTTGTATAAATAATTGTATTTGTATATCTTTGCAGCTGTGTCCCAGTAATTAGAGAGTTGGCCTTGGGAGGGTCGCAGGTTTAAATCCCTATACAGTAGGAAGAAATCGGGGTGGGGGAGTAAACAATTAGTGCTCTCCTGCACCCTCATCTATGGCTGAAGTGCACTTGAGCGAGGTGTCTAACCCCACATTGTTCCAGGGACTGTACCTGAAACACTGTACCTAAATAACTGTAAGTCGCTCTGGATAAAAGCATCAGCTAAGTGTAATGTAAAATGTAAATGTAAAGTACAATATAAAAAAAAATGTGACCTCACTTAGCACTCTTGTATCAGACCTGAAAACTAAGTCACTTCTGTTTAAACTTCATTTTAAACTGAAACACTGTATGTAAACAATGCAGCAGTCCACGCTCACAAATAAAGATAAGTTTGTAGACATACAAAGTTGCGATTTGCTAAACCACTGGGGCACAGGGCCGCAATTTTAAATCCCTACTAGGGGGTAATCTCCTCAGTATCTGATGTACCCACCACAACAACACTGACGCGTATAGACACAACACTGGGTGGCCAATGAACTGTCTGTTTCCATTCTGTAAAGTAATCCTTTTGCTGACCTGCCATGACATTCAATCTAGAAAAAAAACACAACATTTTTTTTTCAGATATGAGCTAGTTTTTTCATTTGCTATCATAGGGGGATTTTGTGTTTTTGTGACTGCCGCACTGGGGCTCCCCAAAATGCCAGCACTTGAAGTTCTCTCTCTTGGCATCCGTTTCTCAACAATTCACCCCCCCCAAAAAAACACAGTTGTTTTTCTTGGTTTGTCACTAAGACTGGCAGACTGGTCTTTGTCCCCAACAGGCCGTGCAGAGATAGAGAAACATTTTCTTTTTCTAGAACTAGCTGTGCTACGAAGGTAAAGAGTGACGTCGGATTTTCTGCGTGGTGTCCAACAAAAACAGATGGCTGAGCTTGGCAGTCCTGGTAGACTAATAATTGAGCTCGCAATTTGATATGCCTATTATTTAGCATACTGTCGCTAAAGAAAGAAGAAAAAAAAAGAAAAACACGATCAGGATCAACCCCAAACTTACGGAGAGCATGCCAAACTGTGTTTTTGCTGTGGAAATGTCTTCGCAGGGCCATCTGTTTTTTGCTTGGCTTTCCTGCTACACCACGTCTTTCTTCATACCTTCAGAGAAACCACTTTTGTCAGCAGCAAAAAAAAGTCTTATTTTATTATTTATACATTTTTTCTTAAATAATTAGCATCGATGATGTAAGCAGAAATAATGGGGCTTAAAAGTCCCACACAAGTGCAATACATAGCAGAGCATATCTCTAGCCCGGCTATGAACCTCCTCCCCTCGCTTCCATTTCATTGTAAAGGTGCTTTTCACTTCAAACAAAAAATGACTACAATCAGATTTTCATCATCCTTTCAATTGTGGGTTGTGAAGTTTGGACTTCTCCCCAGAAACGAGGGAGGAAGGAAGAAACCATGGCACCTGCTCATTAAACACCCAGCAGATGCATTAACGAGGGAGAAGTCAGCAATCTCCTCTCTCTAGTAGTGGCCAGCTTTAAAATGGAGGCAGCTAAAAGGTGCAATCACTTTAAGCATTAGGTCCGCTATTGCAAGTGACAAAGCAGATGAGCTTTGGGCTTTGTCTTTGCTCTCTGTTTCCTCGCGTCGCCAATCATCCAGGTGCACTTCAGAATAATTGGACGGCGTGGACGACCTGCTCTTCTCCCAATTAGCCGCATTTAAGAAGATCAAAAGTGGGCCGGTTGCGTTCGCGTCTCTTTTCAAGAATCTCTTGTCCGGGTGGAGGTAGCCTGTCGTAGTTAAAAAAAAAAAGAAAGAAAGAAAACACACTTCAAAGATGGCTGTGCTCATTATGTGCAATAGTGAGATTGTTTTTAAAAAGAACACTGGGCTTTAATGACAGTCTTAGCAAAAGTTGTTTAACCAGGAAAAAGAGTTTCATGGTACAACCCCAACCACATACAAATGAGAGAAAAATTACACCTTCCTGGCCCCATGCAGCCATTAGTGTGTGTGTGTGTGTGTGTGTGTGTGTGTGTGTGTGTGTGTGTGTGTTTGTGTGTGTGTGTGTGTGAGTGTGAGAGAGAGGGAGAGGGAGAGAGGGAGAGAGAGAGAGAGCTGAATAATACTGCAGATAAAAAGCTAAATTCGAAAGCATCATATGAAAGTGTCTTTTTGCTGAGACCAGGCTTCAGATGAATCAATGCATAACCACAGGCATTGCAGGGGCTCCTTCACGGTAGCGAGAACAGTCAGTACTGTGATGTACTGTTGTGCTATGACCATTATCACAACAAGGGGGTTGGCCAATTCCAGCACCAATCTCCAGAGGATGCCTTGTCCGTCACATACACGGGGGACAAAATAACAGCCATACTTGATGACAAATATGTGACTGCAACTTACTTGTCTGCTCTCCACACATAATAAACATAATGTAAACTTTTGGGCTGGTATAAAAGTCTGGGCTTCATGTATGACATGTATGAAAAAAAACTCTAAAGGATTTCCACCAGGAACTCAAAACAGCACAGTTATGCTGTTACTATCCCTGGGAGTATTTTTGTGTTTACTCTTTGTGGTGTACCTACATGTAACAACATACCTAACACTAAGACTAACCCTAATCCTATGGCACAGTGTAAGTAAATCATGTTACATATTGTTACACACTTTGTTACACTGTAAATAATTGATGTAACAGTGCAGTAACCTCAGTTACCTCAGTGTAACCTCAAATCATTTTTTTTCTATGACTATGAATAAAACTTGAACTTAATAAAATAAAGTCCTGGGGATGCATCTTCAGTGATGTCAGTAGCACCATGGCTATGCCTGTATGCATATGTGAGGTTAATATATACTCACTTTCTGTAACAAGGGCGGTAAAATAAAATGTAACCACATATTTGTTTCTGTATATTTGGCCCAGCATCATCGCCTTGTCTGTGCCTGATGACTGTTTCTGATCAGTATGTGCTACATGTAACAACATACCTAACACTAACCCTAACCTTATGGTACAGTGTAAGTACATAATGTTACATATTGTTACACACTTTGTTACATTGTACATAATTGATGTAACAGACACTAAATAAAACTAAAATAAATAAAATAACAACAAAAAAAAAACCAAATAAAATTAAGTCTAACCACATTCTATTTTACATATTTGGTGCAGCATCATAGCCTGATGTCTGTGCCTGATGACTGTTTTCTGATGGGCATGCGAGGACACGACAGCGGAGCAGCTGAGGTCAGTCTTGTCCACTCCTCCTCAGCACAGCAGTGTCCCAGGGCACACTGTGGAGAGAGACACCCACAAGGCCGCTCCGCTCCGCTCCCAAGACTGTGGTGGTCACAAAAACACCAGTGTGACAACTCCAGTGTGCCCTGAAGCTCGAGACAGTGTTAGGCTCCGTGGTGGACTCGCAAATGACCACATGAGGACTGTGGTTGCTAATAAGGCCCACAGGAGGGAGGGAACGTGTGTGGGGAGAGAGAGAGAGAAGTAAAGCCTTTAAAGATTTGCCTGTCTGTGTGTTGGTTAAACATTCATTTGGGGAAAAAAACATGACCTGACATTTAACAAGGTCTATCTGACTTTTTAAAAAAGAATCCCCTTCATTTATCACACATCTATACATTTATTTTAAACCTTAGAGAATTTTACTATTTTCATATATAATGTGATTTTGCACGATGCCTTGTATTTTCATAAAGGTTTTTTTTATTTTACTGCTTGACTTTGCCTGTGCCTGAGGTTGGCGAGTTTATCATGTCATGGGTATGGATAATATCTCTATTAGATATCTCTGTTAGTCAAACGTTGACGCCACAACAAACTATTTTCGAATGGTGTGAAGTGGTGTAGTAGTAGAGTGGTAAACAAGAAGGTAGGTAGGCAGAGATACATGCAGCATTACAAAAGCTGGGTACAATATGCATATCTTTAACATTAGTAATCATAACCAGACAAGTGAACTTTTGTCACTTAGATAGATACGTAAACAGCGTTCACGTGCACTCACCCTCCACTACACTACAGGTGTGTTGTGGGTGCAGTGAATCAACAGGGCTTACGTAAGGGATAACAGGCCGACAAGGTGACCAGTTCCAAGAAATAATGGCGAGGTGGAGGACTCTGTGATGCGAAGCGGAGTGGAGTTGTCTCCGCCAAGCCATTATTTCCACAGAACTAGTCACCTCAAAGGCTGTTATCCCTTTTATCTTTCATTTGTAATTATGGTATAAAAATTTTATGCATAAAGTACCGAAATAAATGGTTGATTTGCAACTATATAGCACTCGTTAAGAAAAGCAGAGCATGAGCTAGTCATTTAACTGTTAATTTGGCTACTAGAGTTGTCATGGTTACCATTCATATAAGCGCTTTGATATCAAAACTGTGATTGAACTTTTTTCAGATCTACTTCAAAGGTAGCCGGTTATAAAAAGTTAATTCCCACCTCATCAGCCAATCAGAAAAGAGGACACCTTTGTTCTAGGAGATAAATACAACTTATTGTCTTATAAAAAATGACCGTTACCGTTACCTTCCCCCGCTGTCTCCTCTGTGAACCTGTGAGTGTGGTGACCCAGAAGGACACTTCACCCAGAAGGACACTTCACCCAGACATATGCCAGAGCCAGACGGAGACATTATTAGGGCCATGGGTCTTCCAGCTGACAGGCATGTGTCACTGCATGACATATATTTTCAATGCATCTGTCGACATGCAGTATAATTGCTGAGACAAATCATTGCTAGTATTAGATGAGATTTAGTCTGAGACATGTCCAGTCCAGAGACAAAGAGGGACAATAACAAGAAGCCTAAAGATACATTCAAGTCATTGAGAACATAGGGACATTCACAACAACACAATCAGGGATCTAATTCAATTAGACCACAAGGATGATAACAAGAGATAGGCAATTGTTCTGTGAAATCCAATCGGGTAACACTTTATTTTACGGTTCCTTTTTTAGTGTACCTACATGTAACAACATGTAATATTATGTACTTACACTGTGCATAGCTAACACTAACCCGATGATACAATGTAAGTACATAATGACACATATTGTTACACACCTTGTTACACTTTACATGATTTATTGTAACAGTGCAGTAAAATAAAGTGTAACCTCAAATCAAAACTTTTCTATGACTATGAATAAAGCCTGAACCTGAAATAAAGTCCTGGGGATGCATCTTCAGTGACGTGACGTCAGCAGCACCATCGCATCGCTATGCCCGTATGCGTATGCAAGGTTAAGATATTCACTTTCTGCCTTGTTCAGTGTGGGAGTTACAAAGAATGTCTCCCTTTTCCCAGGGGGCAACGTGAACAGTGGACAACCGTGGACAGCACAGCAGCCCTGGCATCTTCAAGGGGGAAGACACCTCACCTCCACACAGGGCTGCCGGCCAGGCTGAGCTTAGCATTCCAGGCGGCACCTTGAAGTAAGTGGCCAGCTACACTGCTGTGGACGTGACTGGGGTCCTAGCCAGCCAGCCTCAGCTTCAGCCTCAGCCTCAGTCAGCCAGGCAGCTAGCATCAACATCAACATCAGCATCAGCACCGCTCCTGTGTGTGAAGAGAGACAGAGAGAGAGCAAGCCTCCCCTCAGTGGCCCCTGGGATACCTGTGTACATACGTGGGGGTATCTGTTTACTTAGAGGGATGTGTGTTTGTGTGTATACAAAGCCTCTCGCAAACTTGACTCTACCTGAAAAAAAACAAAACAAATGTGTCGTACCTAAACTTTTAGAAGGTTTTTTTTTTGAGGGCCCTGTCTGTCAGAAAAGCACCAAAAAAACACGTCTAGTTTGGAGGTCTGCTGGTGCATAAGATTGGACATGTTGTTTTGCTGTTGATATTGAGTTTGCACTCTTGTATACAGTCAGTGGTTTGCACCCAGGAAAGTATCACTGTATTTTAAATTTGTAAGAATGCTCAGCTCCACAGCATCGATAACCCCCCCCCCCCCCCACACCCACCCCCCCATTTTGCTACATATTAGATATTGCTTAAGTCTTGTAGCATTTCTGTCCTGTCACCTTCACTGTAAAGACCGTATACATCATGCATAATGCACACCTCACAGGGGCAATAAAATGTGGTGTTATTGTACCACATCATCCAAGCAAGGATGCTTAAAAAAGGAGGTAACATATTAGAGGAAGGTGGGATATTGGCCCCCGTAGTGGTGACATGCTGTGGCCTGGGTGAGGTGCTTAGGATGCATCTTAATCAGGAAGTGCCGGCTCCAAAATCTCTCATTAAATCCCAGCCTAGGGGAGCTGTCATTTAGCGGGAGTGTTCATGAACACGATTGCTAAAATGAGAATGTCATTTTAGTCTGAAGAGGCAAAAGAAAGCCATTTCTTGCAATAATGGTACCAACAAAGAAGGCAAAATGTTTTAATAAGAACTGTTTTGTGCGGTTCGAGGCAAAAGGATTATGCCATGAAAGTTTGCCATCTGCACAACATGCCATTAAAAAGACAACTCATCAGTCTCGAGACTTTAATATGATAACAAAAAAAGTGTTTTTTCGTTTTAAGCAGGGGTGCACAGCAATTCTAAGGGCCCAGCATTGGCTGGGGGGTCCTTTGAGGACATCATTATTATTCCTATTAATGTGTTTGTGTGTGTGTGTTTGTGTTTGTGTTTGGGGGGTTGCAAAATTATATTTTGTCATAGAGCCCAGAATTTCTAGCCGCACTCCGGTTTTTAAGTAAAGCACAAACACAAAGTTTGTGGATATCTAATCAGTATCGATCACCCTTCTGTGCCCAACACTGCAAAATGAGCACACTATTGATTTCAACCCAGGAAATCCCCCGACCAAGTGATGAAGCTGACGAGCTCACTCATATCCCCCTGTTATGCACTGTCATCTAACTTTTGGAGTAAATTTATTTTATTTTAGTTTTTTTTTTTTTTTCGGTCATCTAGGTACCCTCGTAGTGCTCCGCAGGGAACGGGAGGAATGATGGGATGCATCCTATCCACTGGGGGATTTGGCTAATCCATTGGCAGCCGCTGTAATATAATGAAAGCTTATCAGATCTGTGTAACTATAACAGGAAGGTGGCTAAGAACTGATGCCCTCCTGCCTCGTCCTCGGCGTGCTGGCATTGTTGGATTTTGTTGTTGTTGTTTTTGTTTTTTTGCAAACTAAGCAGGTTTAAAATTTGTCACTGACTATTTGTATCTTGAAAAAAAAAAACATGGCCCTGGCAACATGAGCCACAAAAAAAGCAATGAATGTAATATTCGCAACGAGTCAACAATAAATAAATTGTTTTATTACAGCAATAAAAATTCATAAAACCTATCTGTGAATAGGGAAATAAAGCATGCCACTCATTCCTAACGCTCAATCATATCTGTAATGGATATTGTGATTCTGGCCGCTGATACTGACAGAAAACACAAGTCATGGATAATGCAAAGACCCTTATGCAAGGACGGACACAAATAACAAAGCCATTGATCCCCCGTCTGCTTATAAAGCTGCTGAAGCTGCATTATGTGCATATTTTGATAAACACAAACAATGAGGTGCACAGACAACACGATGGCAAATGCCTTCCTGATAAGCACTCTGGTGGCTTTGGATGAGCGGCCAATTTTTGGTGTCCTTTAGATGGGGGAGGCACGCAGACGGGGAATAAAGAATGACAGTCCTCAGGTTCTCAGTTCTCTCTCTCTCCCTCTCTCTTTCTCTAGCCCTCTCTCTCTCTCTCTCTCTGTCTCTGTCTCTCGCTCTCTTTCGCTCCCTCTCTCTCTCTCTCTCCTCTCTCTCTCTGTCTCTCTCTTTGTCTGTCTCTCTCTTTCTCTCTCCCTCCCTCTCTCTCTCTTTTTCTTCCTCTCTCTGTCTCTCTCTTTCTCTCCTGTGTCATCTTGTCTCTCTGTAGAGTTCGCATAGAGTGATTACCCAAGTCTCCTTGTTTATTTACTTGCCTTCCTTATTTAGCCTTATTTAGTGTCTTAATTCACATGGGTCCCAGTGCTGGGCCACACGTGTACACACACACACACACACACACACACACACACAGCAAACACACACCACACAAACTGTTACACACATGTCTGTTTACGCACACACACACATGCACAATTTCACACACGTGTGGCTGATGGAGAGTTTCCTGCACTCATCCCTGCAGGTAACAGCAATAGATTATTTTTTATGCACTGAAAGTTGCACTGCTGGCTATATTATCTAAATTCTGCTATACTTGGATATACTACTAAGCACAGATATGTAATTTGTGTTGTGGGAGATAGGCTTTCTGTGTTGGACATCAGCTATGTGACACACTAGGACATGCACACACACACACACACACACATACACACACACACACACACACAAACACACACACACACACAGGGACATGATTGACACACAGAAAACATACAAACATACAACAAACACACAAACACAGACACACACACACACACACTCACTCACTCACACACACACACACACACACACACACACACACACACACACACACACACACACACACACACACACACAGACTCACACACACAGACATGTAAGTGATGTCCCATGCATGTGGCTTCATGTCTCTTTAATGGCCTTGGCCAGGCATGCTGTTAGTTGTGTTGGCATTTTTCACTGGAGCAACGAAGGTCAAACTGTGGCCAGGCGTCCCTGGAGAACTGCTCAGCTGTGGACAGCACTGCCCAGAGCAGGACCTCACAGAGTAGGCAGCATCACAACACAACACAGCACAGCACAGCACAGCAGAACACAGCACAACACAACACAACACATCACAGCACATCACAATACAGCACAGCACAGCACAATACAGCACAGTACAGCACAGCACAACAGAACACAGCACAGCACAGTACAGCACAGCACAGCACAACAAAACACAGCACAGTACAACAGAACAGAACACAACACAGTGCAGTGCAGCACAGCACAATACAACACAACAACAAAAAGTGCCATGCTATTGTCTGCCATCCCATGAGTTCCCGTAGGACACGGTGTATGGCCCAGGTGAGGGCTATTACTGTAAATCACTGTGCACATCCCCATGCATAAGAGGACATTTCCTTTGGCTTGGCCCTGCTCCTAGCCAGACCCTTCGATCCCCCAGGCCCACCATCATCACACTGTCCCCCAGAACTGATAAACAAGCTCTGTTTTATTGTCGTCTCTCCGTTTTTTAATCTTTCTCTGCCCATTCCCCTTCTCTACAGTGCGCTGCCTGATGCCACACACACACACACACACACACACACACACACACACACACACACACACACACACACAGATAGGCAATTTAGTAAGAGTGGGCAGACTGGTCACCTTTGGACACTGGGGGACAAAGCGGGAGCCCTCCTCGCCGGCTTAATAATGAAGATTGATTAGCCCCTATTCGATGCCCTTACCCGGGACCTTAAATTTAAGTAAATGAGTGTAGCCGGTTAATTCCCCTTTTATCATTGAGTCCAGCTGAACAAGCTTGTGAAAGCATCGCTGTAAAAAGTCAGAAGAACGTCTGACCACACAAACACAAACACGGACATACACACATGCCCGCATACATACACACACACACACACACACACACACACACACACACACACACACACACACACACTCACACTCACAGACACAGAGAGAGGCAGACACAGCCATGTAGCAGCAAAAAATAGCTTGTGTTTTGGGTTGTTTGGGAAAGATATCTACAACTCGGTTTGTGTATAAAAAGCAAAAGAAGTGTAAAGGCGAGGGTGGGTGGGGGGTGGGGGGAGGAGCAAATGACAGAGCGGATTCGTTCCGCATGGCGGAGTCATGTGGAAGAACAGAGTCAGTGTTAATGTAAGAGAGAAGAGAGAGAGGGAGAGAGGGAGAAAGAGAGAGAGGGTCGACTGCAGAGTGGAAACCCAAAGGTAATTTATCTTCTTGCCGAGTGGCTCTAGGATGTGAATTCTCCACAGCCCCTCAGCCGACGCTGACTTTAGGTTTGATTTGAGAGAGAGAGAGAGAGAGAGAGAGAGAGGAGAGGGAGAGGCAGAGAGAGAAAAGAAATAGAGACAGAGAAAGAGAGAAAGAAAGAAAGAGAGTTGGGAGCCAAGGTAAGGAGATACAGTAGTTGTGATAGCAGCACTTTGAGGTTTGCTGAGGGTTATGCCTAATCAAATCAGCAATGCATGAGAAAAACCCTGATCTTGACCTTTTTGATCCACAGAAATTAACTGGCTGTGTGTGGGTGTCAGCAAACGTGTTTGTATATGTGCATGTGGACTCAGTGTGATACTATTCTGCATACAAAGTAAGAAAGAATGGATTGAATGAAATGGATAAAAAAGAAAGCAAGCAAGAAAGAAAAGACAGAAAGAAGGAGAAATCGAAAGAAAATACCAAAGTAGGAGATGGCGTAAAAGAAAAGGAGACGTCACCTTTAATTCCATTCTTGCTAAATGAATGATTTAACACTCATGCTCCCCCTGTACTCATACTTCTTCTCAAGGGGGCCACAACGGAAAGCGGGGGTGGTGGTGGTGGTGGCAACATCGATGATGAGGATGTGGTGGAAATGTGTCAGTGCTACTGTATACGTATACATGCATCCACCTAGTTTTTTCCCCACCCCCCCAACAATAAGCTTTTTTCCTCATCTCAAGGAAAGCCCCATCATGGTAAAAGAGAGAGACAGAGAGTAAGAGCGGGGGAGAGAGAGAGAAAGAGAGAGACTAGCCTAGGCACTCACCCCAGCAGCTGTGACCCAGTTAATTCATTCATCCTTCGCCACATCATGAGAGAGACAGACAGATAGAGAGAAAGACAGAGAGAAATAGAGAGCGAGAGAGACAAAGAGATAGAGAGATAGAGAGACAGAAAGAGCGATAGAGAGGAAGGAAAACAGTGGCAGCTGTAGCACCTAGCCCTGGGGACGTATAGGCATGATTCACTCCGGCCCCCACAGCTTGTCCCAGCGCTATTAGAGAACAGGACTCCTTTAGGTTACTCTCTCCCCCCCTGCCGGGCACTGAAAGCGAAACATTATGAGCAGACCGTTAATGACACTGAGGCATCAAATGTGGCACCTTAAGATGTGTAAATATGGGTCAGGCTGCAGTTTAATGTCAGAAAGAAAGAAAAAAAAAGTGCTGTAATTGGTTCAGCTTCAGTCCACACAAGAGGTGCCCAGTCACATATGTTAAGCTGAGAGAGAGAGAGTTTTTTAAAATGAATTTTTAATTAACAAACATGTAAACAAAAATAGCCACGAAAACAACAACAACAACAACAACAACAACAAAAAGCCGTTAACCCAAATGGGTAAATACAGAGGCGGATTTTTAAAAGCACATATCAGTGAAACACAGCTGAGACTGTTGCCCTGACAACACCTGTGACAGAGTGGGGCTGGCCGCCTGATTGGCTGACCCAGGCATAAGCATAACTTCACTTGACTGGTCCATATGCTCTATACATTGGAAAATGCAGGAACCTATATCATATCGCATACACACACAGATGTATATGATATCACATACACACACACAGCTATATGATATCACATAGCCTACACACACTAGCACTAGTGAGGTAATAATGCCATTGATCTTCATTACATCGTTACTACATGTACATAAGGCCTGTGTGTTAGAGACACATAATCTATGTCACAAAGGTCCAAAGTCAGTAAAAAGTTGTACTCTTTTATAATACAATTTATAATACAATTTTTATAATATAAGTTTACCTGTAAGCTTACGGTGTGAAATCTCATTGTTTTGTTCTCAGGCAAACTGTAACTAATTGAGTAGTGACCCACTACAACCAGGATTAGTGCACCCACAGCCTTCACACGCAATGCACACATCCTGTGATAAGGCTGTGGAGTATAGGGGGAATGACACAGCGTGTGTGTGTGTGTACATACATGGCTGCCTATGCACATGGGGCTCTTTGACATCCATGGGAGGTCAGGTGTGACATGGAGAGGAGAGATCAAGCTCATACTGTGTGTACATCAAAAACTACAGTGAATGTGTGTATAGGCTCTTTTGGCATAACAACAGTGACTATGTACTTTTGTGAGGCACAGAAGCGGACTGGTTTCACTTCGGAAATTTGGGGTGTCGTAGGTTGTATACTGCCATGGAAAGGTCTGAGTTCGATGCAAATAAAATAATACATCAGGTGGCTCAAAACTGTGAACATTAAGTTCCATTTTGTGGCTACTCTTTGAGAAAATGTGACAAAATTTCAACGTTGTATAACTAGGTTGCTCTGCTCAATCAAATTCGTCAGCTTTTTTTCTGCAATTTCAACCTACATGCTTAAACCTCTGAGCAAAGCTTAAAGCATTTCCCAATGTAGTAGTTACTACTCTCTGTGTGGCTTACACTTTATCAAGCATCTGCCAATAATGCAATTCAATTCAATTTTTATTACAGACTCACAGCAGGGTTCATATCACAAAAACAAACAAATGTTTGTTCAAAATTAACCAATTTTATGAAAATACTAACAATAAAATGAGCTACATGAAGATAAAGCAAATCACAAATGAGCCATCACACAAGAACTGCACATTACAGGAAGTCCAACAATTAAGTCATTGGTGTAAGTGCACGCATAACAGTTTATATGCATGGCAATTTAAGTGGAGTGTATACATGTTGTAAGGATCACTGGTATTACCAGCAAAAAAGTCTGAAGTACAACAAAAATACAGTTAAAAGTAACCAACTGGTTAAACCAATGGAAATGTAAGGATGGGTTTAGTATTGCAGTCATGGACATCATGGGGCATTGTTGCACTGTTTCCTTGTTGGGCCTCATGTAAAAAGATTAATCATTTATAATCAAACCAACAGTGTGACCCTTTATATATAAACTGCACTGACACGCCTGGCTTTTAAACCTTCCAGTAGAGTAAATACACGTTCGGGCACAATAATGTCACTTCATGGGATCCGACCCTACAAGAGGGACTTCAGAGTTTCTCAAGTATAACTACTGAAGGTTATAGGACGAGCACTATAGGAGAAGAAAGTGGATGAGTTCTTATAGACGTAAGCCCTGTCAGAGAACTCAGGCCTGACGTGGCGTCACGAACAAAAGAGAATTAAAAATGTCAGTTTCGAGACGACCGTGATCTCCCCCCCACCCTTAGTCTCAGTCATTGAGCACTGTCAGGATCAATCATCCGGCGTTCTACGTGACAGGTCATCGAGCAATGGCTTAAGCTACAGCCTCTGAAGTCAATGTGCGTCGAAAAAAAAAAAAAAAAAAACTTTCCTTCTTGAGCGACACTGTGTAGCCACACGTCCATTTCTCACTGAACCTCACAGGCCACCGTCCCGACAGCTCACTTTGCTAAATTGCCGCAGGCTGACAGATCTGATGGGTTGGAGTCCTCCCGAAAAGCTGTGTACCTCATCAAGGTGTCATTACTTCTCCATCAAGCTGCGGTTCACTTCCAACTTCTAATATTGGCCCTCATCTGCCCAGACTGGACCTTAGGAAGGCCTGTGTTCACTGTGCCAGTGCCAGTGTCTGGGCTGTTGCATCTGCAGCAGGCGAACATGATACGGTATGATGTAATGGCCGGTTATAGCCTATTTTCCCCTTTTATTGTTGCAGTACTGTAAGCTTGCCAAGAGATTGGAAACATCAACATAATGATTTTCTTTAGGTCATAATAAACACCATTGGAGATAAATGTAGTTGTTGCTATTCTTGTGTAGGGGCTGAGCTGTCAAACAAACAGGATACATGACACATCAACATGAGATACTGTTACAGTGTCAGTCTCATAAATGACTCATACATTTTAAACTGCACATTCAAGTGTAGTAGAAATACTATCCAAGGTCTGAATTCAGGAGATGCCCTGAATTCTAAGTGATGCTACTACTTTGAAAGCTGCACCCCTTCAAGGAACGTCATCTCTCATTGCCATTTCTTTTTACAAAGCAATCTCAGTCAAGACTATTCTCAGTGGTGGTTTCTTTGGAACACGCTACCAAATGCCATCAAAGCAGGAGCATGCCACTTTTAATCTTGAAGCTCTTCAAACGGCAGAAACACCTGTGAATATACCCAGCATCCTAACACACATATGTACGTATTTAGTTCTAGCTGTTTTTCTGTTGGTCCTATTTAAATAGAGTTTAAATAGAGTTTGGTGAGTGCTTAGTTTTACATTTCCAGTCTTAAATTATCAGTGCAGAAGGAGTTGTTCCTCACTTGTATTCTCGTAAGTACTAAATGTAATAACATGTAAAAATGCCTAAATAAGAGCATTATAATATAATATAATATAATATAATATAATATAATATAATATAATATAATATAATATAAAAACACCACCAGCCACTGTATGGGCTCATGTGAGACGTCAAAGATAGGGGATCAGCTGCATTGCAATAATTGATTCTTCCAGCATGGAGGAATTACTCCAGGTTATCACTTGTCATCTTTGAATTCCTCATTTCATTCCTGCAGCAGCAGCAGCAGGAGTCCAGATTTGCAACAGCAACTCGTGTAGATTGGCGTTGGTGCGGCGGGTGATAAGCTGTGTTTTGCATATGAACGGTATGTAATTGGATGCAAGGGTGCCACTTATGGCTCACATAGAAGGGAAGGGAAATCGAAATCATCTCGTGCAGCCCTCACCATCACCACCCACCCCCACCACCCCAAACACATACACACACACACACACACACACACACACACACACACACACACACACACACACACACACACACACACACACACACACACACACAGTCACACAGAAAACCACCAAACACCTCCTGCTGGGAACTAGTGTGCCTGACATGTAAATGTGGTTGGCTTTGCCTCTGACAAGCTTCAATTCATTTTCTCTCCCTCCCTCCCCTTCTCTTTTTCCCTCAGCGAATTTATTATTAAACGGCCAATGCAAATAATAGACCCCCGTAAAAAGGTCAAATGGGGCAGACCACAAAGGCAGCAGACAGGCATTAATGAGTGGCATGATTTTGTAAGATTAATCTTCACTCGCACCAAAAAAAAAAAGATGAGAAAGACCCAAGGAGACACCAGCAGCAGTCATTTGGTGTTGAGTCGTTCTCAACATTGCCTGACCACTACACACTGAGATACAGCAAAGTCAAATGTGTACACACAGTGCAGCTGACACCACACCACATCACATCACATGAGCTCATTGCCTGCCTCTGCCTCTCTCTCCACCCCCCCATCTCTCTTCATCTCTCTCTCCGAACCTCCCCCATCTCTTTCTATCTCTCTCTCTCTGTCTCAATCTCTCTCTCTTTCTCTCTCTCTCCCTTTCTCTCTCTCCACCCCCCCCATCTCTCTTCATCTGTCTCTCTCCGAACCTCCCCCATCTCTTTCTATCTCTCTGTCTCTCTCTGTCTCAATCTCTCTCTCTTTCTCTCTCTCTCCCTTTCTCTCTCTCCACCCCCCCATCTCTCTTCATCTCTCTCTCTCCGAACCTCCCCCATCTCTCTTTCCATCTCTCTCTCTCTCCCTTTCTCTCTCTCTCCATCTACTCCATTGCTCTCCTTCCCTCCAGCTGAAGACGAGCCTGGTTTTGGAATTCTTGACAAAGCACTTTTCTCTGCCCTGCGACCCGCCTCGCATACCCAAACACAAGGGGACGTCTCGCTCTTAAAAGCATCAGCCGCCGCTCTGCCTCTCTCCACCCGCAATTTGGGAACATTGTTATCAAAAGAAATTAGGTCACGGCAGCAGCAACGGCAGCAGAGGAACACTGTATGTTAGAGGAAAAAGGGGGGAAAAGAGGGTTTTGCTACCCTCATCGCAAGTTCATTTTGCAGACTCTCAACAACAGAGAAGCTCTCGTTGTCAGTGGTGTTTCACAGGGAGACTCTTCTCTGTGAGTGTTTTTGCAAGGAGAAGCAAGAGGAGCATGCAGGAGTGTTGTGTTGTGAGATACTGTCAGAAATGGTCGCATTACAGTCAGTCGCCTTTGTATATATCACCAGGGCTTCTCCCTCCACTTCCAGGGCTCTCTCTCTTCCTCTCTCTCTCTCTGTTTCTAGCTTTTTCTGTGCCTCCCTCTCTCTGTATCTGCATCTCCCTCTCTCTGCCTCTCCTCTCTCTCTCTCTCTCTCTCTCTCTCTCTCTCTCTGTCTCTCTCCAACCCAGTCTCACAGCTTTTCGTGAAGGCGTCACGAAAAACAATCTATTGAATCGTGTTACGGTTATGATTTAGGCCCTTTACTCATTTAAGGATAACGATTCCTTACCCTATGTATTTTGATGGCCAGTGCGTAACACCGCCACAATCGAAGCTAACTGGCAAACCCTCTCTCTCTCTCTCTCTCTCTGTCTCTCTGTGTCTCCCTCTCTCTCTGTGTCTCCCTCTCTCTTTCTCTCTCTCTCTCTTCCTCTCTCTCTGTGTCTCTCCCTCTCTCTCTCTGTCTCCCTCTCTCTCTGTCTCTCTGTGTCTCCCTCTCTCTGTCTCTCCCTCTCTCCATCTCTCTCTCTCTCTCTCTCCCCCTCTCTCTGTGTCTCCCTCTCTCTCTATCTCTCTCTCATGGCCATTCAGACCCCCTGCGTGGAAGGTGGATGAGACGTTGCCAGACTCGGCAGAGCCTAAAGCCCAGGGGCTTTCTGCAGAGACCTGCAAGGACAAGAGCTGCTGCCACTGTGCTCCTGTTTTCATCCCTATCATGACAATGGCCACTCACTCAGTTGTTTGATTTACTAGACCGCTATTCTCTTTCTTATTAGTTATTTTGGCGAGGGATAACCAGTCACTTGAACTTACGTACATGTGATTTGATGGACATTTACACCTGTGCAAGTGAGTAATCGTGATTTAGTTAATACAGTTAGCGGCTATATCCCCTGGATGAATCAAAGAGGGCTTTGGCAATATATTGGTCTACTGTAATCTTCAAATCAGGAGACCTGAGACCTGTATGAGATGAGGTTTAATCAGGAGTGGCATATGAATCATTGATATTCCCCTTGTGTGTCGTCTTGACATGCCTGCCAAATTGACTGATTCATCACCACCACCACACTTCAAAAAGTTCTGTTGACGAGATGGAGATGACTGGCATGTGTAACTTTCACAGCTCGATAGCTGAAGAAGAATGATTAGCTTGGATTCAAGGGGCTTCCATTCAATCTATTAGTTTATTAATCTGTTTAACAATGAAAGCCTCATTAATGTGCCTAATAGCCTTTTCCTGTAGCGAGCGTAATTTCATTTCCTTAGTTTTTGATAGGAGCCTTGCTGGTTCTCGTAGGCAGTATAAAGACTTAGCACATCAGTAAAATGAGATACTTTCATTATTGCTGTTTGACATCATGTCTGGTGGAGGATATCAGGTGGTGGGGGGTGGGTGGTGGGGGTGGGTTGGAGTGGAGTGGAGTAGAGTGTTAGCACATTGCGAGCAGCAATACAGACTGAATGGCGCCCCAAATTAAGCTGTCTTGTTTCGCCGTGCCGTGGATTCGTGGCGGGGCCCCCCTTTTCTTCTGTGCGGACAAAGCGAACACGGGTGTCCTGTTCTCCCCAACAAGGCACTCAGTGCATTCACAATCATGCTCCACACAATGCTTCACAATGGAAGCGGGGGAAAAACATGATATTTATGAGCCAGCATTGACCTGCCAATGCGCTTTTGCTGAGCCAGTGATTTTCTCCTCCTCTGCAAACTGTTTAACAGTAATGGAAAATAGCTCTCTACCGCTCTCTCTCTTCCTCCTCCTCCTCATCTCTCCCCTCTCTCTCTACCACTCCCTACCTCTCTCTCTCTTTCCCTCTCTTTCTCTCTCTCTCTCTCCCTCTCTCTCTCTCTTTCCCTCTCTCAGAAGGCATCCAGTGGATTGACAGAGTGACGACAGTGATTTGCAAATGCCATCACCCGTGATATTAAGTGGGGCGGGAAATCAGTGAGCGAGAACTGAGCGCATGTCACTGTAGCTGTAGCTGTAGCTGGTGTATCAGGGTCGCTGTTCTAAGCCTACCTGGGGATTCTCCATCCATTTCTTTTTCCCTCTCTCTACAAGGTCCCCTGCTTGTGTTGTGTTTTTTTTCTCTCACACGTTTTTTAATCAGTCAAGAAGCCCTAGCAAGAAAAAAAGAAGGAATGAAATTGAAATGAGACGAGATTCCAAAGCTCCAGAATGTTCTGAGCATAGAAAAGCTGGCTCATTTAAGACAGATAATGCTAGTTTCACACCCACTCAGTAAGATTTTGGTTGTTTGTTTGTTTGTCTGCAGGCATAAAAATTTAGTCCCTTTTCTCATGTTTTTTTTTTTTTTGAAGTGCATGTGTTTGTGACGTAATGGCTCAGGCCTTTGAAAATATGAACGTCTTGGAGCCCAATATATCTCTCTACGTCCAAGGGGAAACTTCACAAGAAGGGCTTAAATATTTTATCACAACAAGTATGGATGGGATCGCAAAAAAAAAGTGGTTACTTAGCAACTGCTTCCCAGCTTCATAATGATGGGGTTGTGTAGGCATTTGTGCACGTAATCTGAAATAATAGAACACACCGGAGGAGGTATCTGAAACTTAAGAGATTCATCAGTCCTGGCAAAGAAGAGGCTGCTGATTTTGTGCATCGTTGCTTCATGTAAATGATGTATTCAGAAGCTCTTTCATTTCTAAATCCCCCATCAGAGCCCACTCGCTCAGGCTTGCTTATCCTTCAAATTCTGAGGCAGTTGTTTAAGACAGCAGTTTTTCATGAATGGTGAACGTGTTTATAATGTCACGTGTGTCAAATATTCATGTACCCAGCACTTAAAATTCACTGAAAAGAGGACAGCTAATGTTTTTCTTCAGTCCCATCTGATTTTGCATTCAGGGGTGCCAGAATCTAGGGTGATTCCAGGGGCCAAGCACAGTAATGTCATTTAAGGGGCCACAAATGTTTATCTATAGCCCTTTTGCATTTATCAGGGACTGGGACTATTAACCTGAGACAAGCAGGTGAGAGCAAATCATTAAGACTCCCTGCCCCCCCTCCACACACACACACACACACACACACACACACACACACACACACACACCACACACACACACACACACACAAATAATGTGTGTTAATGTGGCTACTTGATATTTGCTTACCTGAAATTGTACCACTTTATAGTTCTTTCTACAGCTCTATAACATGCTTGGGTTTGAAATGTCAGGGAAGTGACTGAGGGGAGCCAGTTATTTAAAGGGGTCCTTCCGCTAAAAACCACTTTGAGTAGCTCTATTTACAATGTGGTGGGTCACAACAAGCAGTATATGCACGCAGCATTCCAAGACATGAAATTCGACCCTCATGGTTTTACTGGTCATTGAAGGGTCGAGCTAACCGAAACAAGTGGATCAGAGCAGGCTAAACCTATCTACGTCACTAGATCGTAAGCCCCGCCCAGAGCCATGTAGGGCAAGCCCGCATCCCAAAGGAAGAACAGTGGACAGAAGCTAGGTGAGTGAAAGACAGCGAATTTCAGAGGTGCCTTATTGACACGTATATACATATCCATTGACACGCCATGGATATTCACAAGGGACACCGGAAAAGCCAGTCGTTCAACCACTAGACCTGTTATAGCTTACAGAAAACAGCGTCAAGAAAGAGAACTAGGACATAATTTTTCACAGAAATGACGCACAATGCATTCAACCATAGTGGCGACACAGAAATATGAATAAAAATAACGATGAAAGGACCCCTTTAAAAATATATATTTAATATTATTTTATATTTCATTTAACATTTAAATCCCTTGCAATGTTATTTTTTCTCTTTTCTTTGCAGTAGTTACATTTTTTAGCTTATTTCCAGAGCACCATGTCCTCACCCACGAATTTCCCATAAGAATTCCTCATAGCAGCCTGCTATTTTACATCATGGGGTTTAAATTCAACAACTCCACTTTCCTCCATAAGCAGCTACTGCCTTCATCCGGAGTCCTAGCCAGCACGAAAATGTCAGTTGGATAAAATTGCTCAAAGAACATAAAATCCGATGTTAATTTATACCAATATCTGTGGTAATTCTATAATGATGGGCAACGAGTCAGGCATATGGCAACTCAAATGACAGCGGTCGACTTCTCTGGTCAGCTCTGTCTGTCGCCGGCAAACGCATCCAAGCTGAAAGTACCACAGTTGGAGAGAGACACCCAATAAAAGCAATGGAACTGGTTTGTACTTGGAATTCATTTGTTGTTTTTGACCGATCTCGAACAGAATTTTCTTGTTTTTAAGCCATATTTTGTATAGAATCTGTATTCTCATTGCTACTAGAATGTGTATACTTAATTGTATTTCTTTGTATTAGGACGACTGTGAATTACATAGACACCAGAAGAAAGTTCCATTCCATTAGGGTTTGAGTCAGGGACAGAAGGGACAGAAGCATACCCTCACAAACAAAACGTTAGCTGTTCGTGAAGAGATGGTCAAGTCGCAAACCAGTTACCAGGAGAGTAACCGAGGACATGTAATTAACTGATACCTGGTTGGGTTGTGACGCTAGCACTTCAGTGATGTAAGTATCGGAGAGAGGAGGCGGATCACAGGATCTGTCTCTTACCGAAAAGGCAACCGATCAGTGTTGTTATTCTGACAGGCAGAGCGCAGTCAGTATCGAATTCATAGTCAATGGACAAGTGTCCTTTTGTTAGTTATGGATATGAAGAAATAATTTTCCTCTGCCATCAAGTCAGTTTTCTTAAATGGTAAGTGTAGAGCGTACATTTCTATACCATGTCTTTGTGAATGAAAGCATTTAGATATTTTTATGTGCAGTGAGTTCATAATGTCAGAGAAATCTACTAGTTACTGTATTTTTCATATTGCTGACCACTACAGTTCTGTATGCATCGTGTTTAAGTTATTTATGATACATTATTTACTTTACAAATTTGCGAATTCGTTTTTTTGTCAGTCGTGCCATCGAACTACACGAAACGCATAAACAGAACTGAATGCATAAAACGGTCTTGTACCAGCTCGCATGCTCTTGGAATTAAAAAAACGGTTGTATTGCGGTGTTTGAATTTCGCAGGCGACTACAATCTGATTTCAACGATTAATTAATGTTCAAGTGCATTTCTGTGCTTTTTCCAGCTTTGGCTTCTATTCAAAGAGGATGAAGAGCTTGCTTAGTCAAGAGTTCTCAACAAGGGCACCCGGCATTCTCCACCGGGGACAGTGACGCCCAGTTTGAAGAGGTGGAAAGAGAAGCAATGAATGGTCCCTCCACACCAGACTATCCCGCGCAGTGCATTTCAAGTCCTTCGGCGCAGTAAACGACCCCTGCGCAATCATCTACATAACCGTGATGGCTATCACTGGCATTTTATTGTAATTGAATTAATGGCGTCCTCAGTGCAATTGACTGTGTCCTGTCCGAAATGCTGTTATGGGGATGAGGGTAATAGCGAGACCCACGGATGTCAGAATTGCTACAGCCTTATAGGATAGGGCTCCTGCCCGGGTAAGACAAAGCGAAAGGGCGTCTTCGGAAGAGAGGGTGAGGAAGAGAGAGGGCGGGAGGGAGAAAGAAAGAAAGAGAGGAAGGCAGTCAAGACAAGTATTAAATGAAAACAAGCCATGGGTATTCAGCACTTTCTGCTTCTGTTAATTTATTTGGACCCATTGAACGTGTTCTGCGCGGTCCCCAAAAAGCCGAAGGCTGCTCCAAAGAGAAACCAGAAACCCAAGGAAGTGAACAGCACGGTGGCACCCACCGCAGCCACGCAGCAGATCCAGCAAGTGCAACTACCAGCAGTGGGCAATTATGATACCTGCCGGGGCTACTACGACGTGAGCGGCGCTTATGATAAGGAGTTTGCGTGCAATCACACCGACCACCACTACTGCTGCGGGACATGCTTCTATCGATTCTGTTGTCAGTTCAAAAACAGTCGGTTAGATCAAAAAGCCTGCACGAATTACCAAAAACCCAAATGGGATCAAACTCCACCACCGGCTCCCGCACCTACAGAAGATGCCTACGATCCAAGTATGGACCAAACGAACACTGCGGTCTACATCACCTGTGGTGTTATAGCTTTCATTATAGTTCTTGGAGTTTCAACAAAAGTTGCTTATGACAAAGCCAACCAACCTCCTCAGGAGATGAACATTCACAGGTGAGATGCATTTTGTGTTTATCTTAAATGTGTGTTGTGCCATCATTATGCCTTAGATCTGTGTTCAATGTTTTCCAGTGAGTAAGTTAGTCCTTTAAAACGGCACAATGCCTACATTTACAGTAAGTGTTCTTGCTCTATGACAAGCCCATGAAGCTTCAAAAGACTTTTTTTTGCTTTACAAAGCAATTTATGTTAAGGACTTGTTTCACTTCTTAGGTGCTGGACTTGTCATTTCAGTCTCTAATATGACACTTTTTCCAGTTGTACCTACCTGTCATCTTTTTTTGGTGTATCAGTGCTTCTCTGATTCTCTGAGTATTCACATGTTCATAGGTCTGTCCTATTAGTGACTATGACATGACACCAAAATTGCCTTTTCCCCAGTGATACCATATTGCATGTAGAATCAGGTGAAGCGTGCATCCACTGCAAACACATTTTCACCAAATGTGTCCATTTGAGGTGTCTGGACTGTCTGTAGATGTGAACATCAATTGACTGCGATACCATCCCTTTCTCCTTAGTATGCTGGTCACACAACATTAGGGGAAATGTGTTGTGTTTGTCCTTTTCGGACAGTTTTTGTATGGAAACTTGTACGCTTGATCAGGTGTGTGTGAAGACCTGGTCTCCAAGTAAGGCATTATAGCATTCAAAGCCATGGCTTTTTAAATTATTTCTGCTTTTCGTGGTGGGGTGGACCATTTCTAGTATCTGTCTGTATCTAGATGTAACTTAAATATTAAACAAGGGAGCTTCTCACTGACATGGTGAAATACAAACTAAAAAAAATGTAATAGGGCACTTATCAACTCTAAAGTCTTCCAATCCTTCCCCCAAGCACATAATGTATTCTGTTTCTCCCATCTGAACACACCAGTGCTTAGATTAAAGCTGGCAGTGCTGTGGT
>CM059287.1:19331662-19346662 GCA_030347295.1 Setipinna tenuifilis | reverse complement strand
ACAACCAAAAGATCCCACGGCTGACATAAGCTTGCTTCTGGGAGCAGAGACTGAAACAGTATACACTCATTTTAAAAATGAAAACAAGCGCAGAAATGCAGTGGAACCCTATTATATCCTGTCAACAGAATAAAGTTGGCCTGGTAACTGTTTTGTAGGCAAGTGTGAGAAATTTAAGTTTACCCCAGCAGCAACAGGGAACCAGTGTAAATTCACTAGCAAGGGAGTTACATGTGCTCTGTTTGAGGAGACAGAAGCCAGGCGTGCTATTGCATTTTAAACCATCTGCGGTAGTCTCAAACAAACATCTAGGGAGGCCTGTTAAAACTGCATTGCAGTAATAGCGTTTTAAAGTCATTAGGGCCTACACAAGACTTTGTCTTCCAAATATTGAACAGTGTGATCTGACCAGAAAAAAAGACAAAGAAGCAATGTTCTCAGAGAAACTGGTTGATTGACTGATTTTATTTGGACCAATTTCATTTTGAAATCACATAATACAGCTGTGGACAGAGCGCACCATCCATTTAAAAAAAAGTCAGGATAACACAAAAAAGCCCTAAGCCTTATTTCCATTGTGGTCCCTTAGATCAAGTTGGTCACGGTTTATACCACCCAAGTGTCCAGAATTTATTTGATTTGAGGTCAGTATAGCTCAACCAACGTAGTTAAAGTAAGAGTTGACCACAGCCTGTGATATCTGGCTCCGAGTATGGTACACATGTATTTTAGCCCGTTTAGTTATGAGGACACATTCTGATTGGCCTGCTTGCTTTTCTCCCAAGGCCACTACTGCACAGTGACCCCGTGCCACCACCCTGCTTACTGTAAAAACACTACATGTAGGATTGTGGCCAAAACTCGTCCTGCAGTCAAATTCAAAATCCTGTAAAGTGTTGGTCACTTCTCCAGTGGCAAAACACAAAATTAAAATGTAAACAGAATTTGCAGGCTGTAAATTAAGTTTTGACATTTACATATTCTGGCTGCATATTCTGGCTGCACTCGTTGTCAGTAAAAATCATATTTCAATGTAACATGTTTCTTTAATCTCTGATGACACCTTAGGACCATTGTATGATTATTTTCTATATATTTCTTACATACAGTGCCTTTAAAGATGTGGTCTGTCATTTGGTTTAATGAAAAAGGTGGTTTGGGTAAAACTTTTTATGTACCCAGTCTTCATAACACCCTATAAACACTCATACATACTGTATATACATTCATAAAGATCTATAATGATTGACATACAGTAAGTATTCAGAACTATTTATACATACTCATGACTGCACTTGTAAGGCATTATAATGCTGTTATAAGCCTTTACAGCTGTGACACAGTGCATTATAAACCTTCTTTCACCTTTTTCAACTCATCTCAGTCATTGTAAAGAGGTCAAAATAGCTTTTTAATACACTGTGTAACTTACAGGTGTAAAGGCGTATAACATACGTAGCATTATAATGCTTTACAAGTGCAGTTATGAGTATGTATAGTTAGTATTATGAGTATAAATAGTTGTGAATACTTATGTCAACATTATAACGCTTATGAATGCATTATAGTCCTTTATGAATGTGTTTATAGGGCCTTATGAATACTGGGTTCGTAGAAGTTTAGGGTTCTATGGAGTTTAATAGAGGTAAAATTTCACCGGTCTGTTCTTTTCAGTGACAGCAGTGACTGGTTGGGATTGTGAAAAGCTCAGTCCGAAACAGTGTATTTCTCTTTATTCAACTGAACCAAGATGGGGCCCCACAGCACCACACGCTGTCTTTTTGAGTGCAAATACGGAAAGAACAGCTTAAGGACAGCAGGACGCAATTAGGTGAATTTAACAAAATGGTGCATGGGAGTGAAACTGTGGACTTCTCCTTTGGTGCTGGGGAAAGAGTGGCAGGATTTTGGCTGAGATAAGTGGCAATTTGTTTAGTAGGTTGAGGTTGGCTGAAGATGTGGTGTGACAAAACCTCTGTTTGACTCTGGTAATTGACGCTGGTTGTATGATTTACAATTTGTGCTTTGGCCCCGACAGCTGGTGGGAAAGTAATTAATTGACAAATGAACTAACAGCAAAATGCAAAGAAATGTAAGTGCTGTGTAAATCTTCGACATAGATTGAGGCAATCCACACTGTGTATGTGTGTGTGTGTGTGTGTGTGTATGTGTGTGTGTGTGTGTGTGTGTGTGTGTGTGTGTGTGTGTGTGTGTATGTGTGTGTATGAGTGAGGGGGGAAGGGGGTGGCAGAGGGATAGAAAGTGAGCGAGAGTTTATCCACGTATGCATTTCTCAGATATTGCTCCAAGAGATCATAGCTGCTTGCATGAAATTGTGCCTTGGTTATTAAACTATGATTTAATTAGTTTAATTAACATGAGATTTGCCAGTGGCCAATTTGATAATGATATAGACACGTTTATTTTTTTTTCCTTGATATTGCAGTCTCTTCTTTACGCCAATTACTGGTAAAACTGGTAAACCTGAAAAAAATCTATAACTTGTCTATGTCTTTGTTTGGGTCTTATTCACCAATTTAGTGCAGGAACCGTAATTCTGACTCCCTTCACCTTACATCCCTCCAGGATCCAAATACCAACATTGAATTGTAAATTTTTGCAGGAAATTGCTGTCTGTCATGTTATCCACCCAGTGTGTCTCCATAATTATTTCAAATACATGGAAATATGTTGTTAGGGTGCAGCCAGTGGTTGATACTTCCCTATAGATCTTCCCCTGAGGGCCCAGTTTAATAGACAGTTATATTTTGGTGATAAAGGAACCTGACTGTCAGCGGCTTGGTTCCAGATGGATGTATTAGCCTATTTGTGCCAGCTAAGGTCCTGTCTAGTTGTGATATTGATCTAAGGAGATGAAAAAGGTTTTTGCGAAACTCCTAAGCCCTAACCGAGGCAGAGAGACATCAATTTATGACAGCAAACAGGACCTTAATTGTTAGGCACCCCCGGACTCTGCAAATGATGGTTTCTTATTCATGTAGTTCACACAGTATTTGTTTTAAACAGGCGGTATTCACTAAGCCCAGTGCAGAAGACACAGGTGTATTGTAGGTGGCTGTATTTCATTTTTATTTCGCTGTCCTCTCACTCATATTAACTTGTTCAGCAGGCGCGTTTATCCAAGCAGACTTAAAGGGCTGAACATCTCATCAGTATATTTAATCCGCGGGTGAAAGATCTCATGACCTTTGCGCTCTTAGCATTTGGATCCAGCCGCTGGGCTCCAGGAGTGAAATCCTACTGTGGTACAACGTTTGTTTCATCACAACTGTAATCTTTACACCACACCGAGAGCTCACGGTGCCTGGTAGTAGTGTTATGTTTCACAGAGCGAAACTCCGAGAGTCGCTGGAGGTTATTGGCATTTCATCCCTCCGTCCAGTAGTGGGTATCCTTGACCTTTGACCCCCGCAGACCGGTCTGATATTTGTCTCGCCGCCTTCTCTTTCCTCAGGTGGACACTACGCCAAGGAGAGCAGCCGCAGTGGGGGTCATGACCTTCACAACTTCATCTCCTCGGGCTTTGTGACCTTGGGGCGAGGCCCTGTCAAAGGTAGCGTGGCTCCCTTTTTTTGTTTTGTTTTTTCTTTTCTTTCTTTTTCTTCCACAGTGCCTAAGCGTCAGACCAACTGGGCTGTAGTGCTGTTCAGTTCTTCTGTCTATTTCTTTTTCCTCCAGTGCTTTGCTGCCTTTTTTCGTCTCTCTCTCTCTGTCTCTCTCTTCCTCTCTCTCTATTTGTCTCTACCTCTCTGTTTTTCTATCTCTCTGTCTCTCTCTCCCTCTCTCTCTCTTTGTCTCTCTCCCTCTCTGTCTTTCTATCTCTCTCTCTCTATCTCTCTCTCTTTCTGTTTCTCTCTCTCTCTCTCTCTCTCTCTTTCTCTCTCTCTATCTGTCTCTCTCTCTCTCTCTCTCTCTCTCTGTCTCTGTGTCTCTACCCCTCTCTCTCGGCCTCTCAGAGAGGCTTTCTTGGATACCACTGCTTTGAGCCTCGGAAACTCTCTCCATTAGTGGCTGTAAATGTTAGATGTAACCCAGTTCTCTGGACAAAAAGGAAAACAAGTCTTCGTACAGGCTTCCAAAAATAAATTTTCATACTGAAACATTGTGGTCACTGCACAGAATTCTTGACTGTTATAGTCGTTTCTACAGTGGCTTGCTCAAAATGGTCCTGGTCCTGTACCTGTGCCTAAAAGACTGTGCTTTGTGGATATCTACTGTATTGCTAGTCATATTGTCAGTGTAAACAGGATAATAATACAATCTATTTGTTTGTTTTGCTTTTTTCCCCCAACAAAAGCACTCAGGCATTTGTTGAAATTAAATTCGATAAAATGAAACACATTTAACAATGAGGTAATTAATGTCAGACATATCTCAAAAGTAACATAGAATTAATGCCATTATTTTCAAGAGAGCTCGAATTTTTTGGCTTATTTATAATAAGGCATTCTCACGCAGATAGGAGAAGAGAGAAGAGGACGAGTGCTACAGGCAAGACAAGAGCGAAAAACACAACAATGTTAATGGTTATAATTTCAATCAAAAACCTTGTCACCCCAGGGATTTGCATGTATATGGAAGCATTAGCATGGCTGCAGCAGCTAATCGCGCGGGCTAAACCCTGTCATACAGCAATCTCCACTCACCCACAAAGAGGACACTCATTTACAGATTAGTGTCACGTATGCGTCCCCCCCCCCCCTCCACTGCCCCCCCCCCCCACACACACACACACACACACTGCCTAGGGCTTCATCAGCATGCATCCATCCACCCAGCGCGGGTCGGGTGCACGCGTGCGGGGCACACATCACAACCTTTGGGAGTTGTGATTGGCCGAGACTCGAGTCAATAACTCACTCCAGTCGGACATTGAGTGGCTTCTCCAGTGCTCTCCTATGCTGCTTTTATGTCCTGCCTTACAGTTTGGAGGTTTGGATGGGAGAATGCTGGGAGGATCTGCCCGGATAAAGAAAAAAGGGCCCTGCCTGCAGATTTACACTGCAGATGCCCAATGCAAACGTCTGCCAGTCTGCCGTCGTCGATACACGCGTGATTCGGTGTAATTGCCTGGAGTGGTGAACATGTCATCAGTAAATATTTGTTGGGCTCCAGATCTATACTGCTGCTCTGTTGGACAGCCCCTGCATCTCCGCCATAAAGCCTTTATTGTGTGATTGGAGTGCTCTGCTCTGTGCGCATCCCCGTAGAAGAGTGGAGTGGAGTGGAGGGGGGCGGGGGCGGGGGAATATAAATTAAGAGTTTCTCTTAGTGGAGGACCATGTAGATTATGGATCTGGCCATCACCGGCAGCATGAACACTAGAGCAGCAACCAGCCAGAAACACGCACACACACACACACACACACACACACACACACACACACACACACACACACACACACACACACACACACACACTCCACTCCACCACCCCTACCATTTAAGATGTGTCATAGTAGGGTTAGGCTCGCTATCTCTCTGTTATTTTATTTCCAACAAGGTACCACACATTAGCTTTGAATTCCATTTACTTTGTATTTTTTTATCATTTACCTTTGTATATGTACGTGTAAGAGAGAGAGACAGAGAGAGAGACAGAGAGAGAGAGAGACAGAGAGAGAGAGAGAGAGGCAGAGAAAGAGAGAGACACACAGAGTGTTCTCCTTTTCAATGTCGTCTATATTTTTGCTTTTTGTTTTTGTCTCCTCACTGCCCATTTCAGCGTGACGTATTCGTTCATGTGCAGCCATAGTGGAAGTGAAATGGTAGGTGGTGGAGGGAGGAGAGTGGGGGGGTGGGGTTAGACGAGTGGGGTGGTGGTGGTGGGTGGGGTAGCTATATTTGTCTGGCGCTCATGAAATATGAGTATTGAGAGTATCGGTGCGGGCCTGCAGCTCCTAAGCATAGCAAACAAATGGCCCCACGTCCCTGAGAGCCCTGCTCTGCCAGGAGTCACTGTGACCCAGTCAGTCAGACAAGCTGAATGGAGAAACATTAGGGCCTGTGTTTTAGTAGCATTTCCATCATTCCCATTCCAGCCCTGCTGAACTCCTCAAAATACCAACAAAAAACATCAATTATTTTGTGCTTCATCTGTTCTGTTCGGTTTTTTTTTTTGCTTTAAGTAAAAGTAACAGTTCCCTCGCCGCAACTCCATAGGCAATTCTGCTTTGACTCAGGTCATGTTTTGAAAATTCTCCAGAGAGTTTAGGTGGCTGATGTCTCAGTTTTCTGCAAAGTTGCCATCACACACACACCCACACCCTCCATGACCTCTTCTTTTGTCTGCTCTTCTGAGCTTGTGGTCTGTCCCTGCTCGTCTCCTTCACTTGCCTTCCTTTAGCTTCTTAGAAGACCTCGGATCAAAAGCGTAGTAAAACTGTCAATTACCCACTTGTGTCAGACTCTGAATTCGAACAGTTTTGCCACTGATGCGCACACACTTGGTATTGTAGATATAGCTGATGTAACATGGGGCGGATAACAAGCAATGTTGACATAGCCTGACTCGCCTGTGCTGTATAGATGCACACACTGTGGGGCATGAATTTGTCCTGACTCCGTTTAGGCTGTTTTTTTTTTTGGGCACTTCAAGTCTTGTCTATTGTCCTCCTCAACATCTCTTTTGGAAAAAAAGGGGCTGCTAAATAATTAAGCCTCTACTTGGCTGGTTATGATGCAAGATTTCACTTCGTTCTTATCTTGCCCCTGGAGCGACTCAGGGAGGTCATTCAGTGTACAGTTAGTGCAGCCAGCTGCCAGCTTCACATATGGACAAACAAAAAAAAAAAAGGCTACACCTCGGTCTTAAAGAGAACACTCAAGCTGTGCAAGGAGCTCTAGAATGTTCTATGGCCGATTAGAGGTTCGAAGGAAATGAGGCGAAATTCTAGAACTTTGTGATGCGGGAGGGATGAGATGAAATTCCGGAACTGTCTGATGCCCTCCGAGGGGCATTGCATGCACCATTAACGCGTTACACAGGAGCATTAGTCACATGTCCCACTGCACCATCGCACTACAGTCGCTGCAACATAAATCACAAACCAAATTTGTTCAGTTGTGATAATGTCATGAACATTGTTACATTTAGTTTTTTTTTTAGATAAACAAACATAGATCACAGCCTAATGATAATTAGAAGCATTCATCAGAAGACCAGCTGGACCACAGTGCACTAGAGCACCCTTGATTGGTCACAACTCAAGCATAACCCCCACGCCCCCACCCCACCCACTCCCAATTTTTACAAATTCAATCCAAAAACAAACAACTGCTCTTGAAACATTTAAACATGCTAGCGTATGGATCCTCTCCCTAGGATTTTGTTTTGCATAGGAAGGAGAGACTTTTCCATGATCAGCTGGTTACATTGCAGGGTTCTGACCTTTGCTTCCTCGCTGTGTGAATATGGAGCAGCTCCCCAAAGAGACACAGACGCTCTTTTCACATTCTCCCATTAGCATTCAGTCGCTGCGTGCATCATCTTTCCAATAGTGGCTTCATAAATAAAATGACAAAACAGTGTTTCTGCGACTTGCTCATTGCCGCAGATAAATGAGATCCTAATGCTTATCGCTACCTCTCTAATAGCTGCTTCACTGGAGCCCAGGATGCATTAAAGCGTGCGTGGTCCCATCCTAAATCCTACAGTTACTTTATGTAAACTGGGTTTTTTAAGAGAAGATTAAACTGGTGTCTCTGCAGCTCAGTGCTGTGTGAGATAAAATAGAAATGACAAGAGTGTTGGATGATACTTCTAGATGTCACTCCAGTATTATTTCTTCCTTTCTTTATTTATTTGTTTGTTTGTTGGCTTGCTCATGCAGTTGCCTACTCCTGTTGTTGGAATGGAAGTGTTGACTGTTTTTCGAGTCTGAAAGTCAAAAACTCTTCTTAAATTCTTAAATGTCACATGGATATATAATGGTCTTCTGTAAACATGCAGTGTTGGGAGGAAGACATAATATGCAAATGGGGCACATTTAATTTATAACAGCGCTGCTTAAACACATATTGATTGTCAGTTTGCTGTAACTCTGCTCGTCGTGGTGCGAAGTTCAAAGAGTTGGTAATTGGTTTTGACAAAGCTCAACGCGCGGACACAGTTTGCATCCAATCAATTCGGATGAGTTTTAAATTCTATTCCAATTGTGATGGCCTGCCTATTGTCTCCCAGTGCTGTTCCTATGGCCTTATTAATTTTTGAATACACGTGTTGCCATGATTGACATGGTATTTGAAGACACCAGAGCGAACCAAGGGATTGGATTTTAAGTAATTAGTTATGCTCTGAATGACTGACTGGCTTGGTTTTTATTATTTTATTTCTTTCTTTCTTTTTTTTTTTTGCCTTGGCGCACAAAGCTAAATAGGACACCTGAGCATGCATGAGCTTCATAAAATAACAAGTAATATTCCCTCTATACCCCTGCCCATCATAATTGCTGGGTGAGTCACTCCATTCTTTGGATTTTTTACCCGCATTTTCTCGTCATTACACTTATTTCTGCTAGTATTGGTAAGACTGTAAGTTCATTCGCCCATAAGTGTTTCAAAGACCACATTTCACAAACTGACAGCTCATCCACAGGCAGAAAACACTGGCATTTTCCTGTCGATGTAAACCCTCTTTTACTGTGCCCTGAGAGTGTGACGTCATGTAATGGTTAAAGGGTGGTAGCAGAAGCTGGCTATAGGGATTGTCAGAGTCAGTCCTATTTTTGATCAAGAGCAAATGTTACCCACAGCCCCTTTCTCTTTCTTTGCATAAGGGGAAACACTGTGTGTGTGTGTGAGAGAGAGAGAGAGCTCAGTTTTGCCATTGTGTGTTAACTGTCTGTTTGAATAGTCAGTGGTTTGAAACGTGTTCACTGTTTGGGCCTCAGGCTGAAACACATGTGGAAAAAGCACTGCATACACTAATATTTGTAATACCTGAAGACAAAGGCGAAACAACACAAAGCTTTTTGAAGTGGGACTCGAATGCCAGCACAGCTTTTTCTCGGCTTACATCACAGTACCCAAGTGTGGATGTGAGGTGTGTTTTTGACTTTCAGAGGCAGGCTAAGCAACCATGGAAACCAGCTGGATCATTCGGCTCGGCCCGATGCGTTGGACCAGAGGCTGTGTCGATGTACACTCAGCTAGGCCGATGACTCATGTACACTTCACCGCCAGGGGACTGGTGCTTTTCAATTTAAAAAAGCAAAGATGTGGGTGAGATTTCTTGACGCAGACAATAACACAAAAAGATATTTCAGTGGAGCAAAGTGGAACATTTTATCATAAAACGTATGCCATATTTTGTTCCGACACCCACCGTATACTTTTATTAGGATATAGGGTTTTTTTTTTAGTAGAGTTAGAGGTGTGGTTCCGTTCTCACAGCCCATGCAGGAGCCAACTATGCGATTCGCATCAGGTGCAGGTGGGGTCCCTGAGGACCAGGTCTCATCTCATCTCGGCTCTCGCTCTGGAGGGCTTGTAGCGAGATGAGCTGCTGGGTAAGCAGCCTTGCAGATCCTCCGCCAGTCAATTTTAATGTTCTTCCGAAGAGGCTGAAGCGGAGAGGCTTGCAGTACCCATTAAAAAGAGTGAAGTTCTTAATAACGAGTTGATCTTATCAGCTCAAGGAGAAGAGCATTGGATGAGAACTCTTAGCGTGAACTGATTTTAAGGAGGTGAACGGCTCTCTCAACCGTCTTATTGTGCAGTTGTTTTTTTTATTACTGATGTAATCACACAGTCTTTGTTATTTGGATATTGCATGCTGATTAGCCTTTTGGAAGAACAGAGATTATACTGAAAGCTTGAATAGTTTCGTTGGTACAGAGTATTTTTAAAACAACCCCTATAAAAAGGTATGACGTATTCAGAGCAGTGCTGAAAGCCTTAGAATTGAGGAGGAGTTATATTGATGCTCTTTTCATAGTGTATATTAACGCTATCTAGCCTAGCATTAATTTTTCCATTCAAAATGTACTGTCAACAAAACTGCAAGTGAAACACAATGAGTTGCGTATAGCTTGGTGACAGAGTGGTGCGGAAAGAGTTTGAGACAGTTGTACTACATATCTCCCATCAATGGTCTTTTGTGGTGTCCTGCTTTAAACAATTGAAGCTGCCAGGCTATTTGTCTTGCAACTGGGTGTGTGGCAGGAGGAAGAAAAAAAACACACCCACGGAGAGGAGAAAACAGCAAAAGAAATTGTGTTTCTGTTTTTTTTTTTTCTCTCTCTCTCTCTCTTCTGCTACCAACCAGCTCAAAGACAGTCGGGAAGAAAATGGAGGACAAAGAGGAAAGGAACACTTTGATGTTTGGCTGGCAGGGCTACTCTGGTAAAGTGCAACATCAGTCAGGCAGTGTTCTCTCTATGGAGGGAGGCAGCCGTCCTGCTTTTTTTTGTATGGCCGCTAATTAGAGTAAGTGCAGATATTTTATGAGTCAGTTGAAATGCGAGCAGTTTCTTATGCACATTTTTTCCTCCCCTAGATTTCTTTCTTTCTTTCTTTCTTTTTTTTTTGGTTTAAATTATCATCATCTTTGAGGAATGTTCTCTGTGTCATACTAAAAGGAGGAGCAGCCAGCACACTGTGAATCTTCGCTGCAGTGGAACATCCTCTGATAAAAAAAAAAGAGAATATCTTTGCTTTGAGGATCCTGGGTCACACACGTCATTTACGTTTGACCTTGTTCCATGGTATCTCAGTGTTCGGCAACGTACAGTGAACTGCAGCATTATATACAGTAGTTAGCCTAGTCACAGCATATTAAAACTCTGCACATACAGTACATCAGAATTAAAATTATTATATAATTAGACATAAGGTGCATGGAAGGTTAGAATATCAGTCGTGTGTTGCACCCTCCTTAATATGTCACTAAGTGAGGCCTTAGTTATTGCAAGAGAAAAACACTAAAATCGGTTACAATACAGTACAGTTTCTGTCTTTTTCCCCTGTACCACTAGCAGTGCCATTAGCAGCTTCTTTGTGTTTCCTCTGAATATATCCACAAACACAATGATATGGGATTTAGAAAATGGCAGCATGTGTTCTTTTTTGTGGTCTAACATGCAGCTGTAATATACCCATGCTACAATAGAGTTGAATTGACACATTAGCTCAGTAGAGACGTTCAGCTTTAATAACAGCACTGAATTGTATGCTCCCATTTTGCTGTCGGGAAAAATTTCATTGTGTTATTCCTGTTGGACCAGATAATGCATTTTAATCAGATCTGTTCTCTCATTTACTCACCTTAATGGGGTCTGTTTGAGTAGGTCTAACAACCGCGGCCTGAAATTAGACTCGTGAGCATACTAATGCCATCACCGCTCCTCTGCACAGATTCATTATTTGACTTCACGCTCTCTTTTGCACATTTTTAATAGCTCGAGCAAAAAACCCAGCAAATATCCGATGTGAGAGGGAGGTGGGGGGCTGTGGGGGGATGTTGTTGGGCAACAAACAGCCGACTCTGAATAAGGGGGTCATGCTCGGATCTGAAGTGGATGGAGGTGGTGGCGCCACATCAGTGCTCCATCGACACTTTATAGATGTTTTCAGATCAGCAGAGTGCCAATTCCTGTATCTAATCTCAAACCGGGCAATGTGTTTACACTGGAAATCAGAGTGTTAGTGAACCGAAAATTTGGTTCACAACACTGGGCTGAAAACACTTTAAAAAATTAATTAACCCTAAAAGCTAGACTTTATGTAATATGTTTACATTACAATTTTCCATGTAATTCTGTGATGTATAATGTAAGTAAATACAGCAAATACAGCAAAAACAGTAACTCCATTAGTTAAATCCCCACATAATTTACATTGACATTAGATTAGAATGAATTGGCAAAGATGTTTGCACCCAGAACATTCAATTTTAGCCTCATCCGGTCTATGAGAAAGTCTATGCATTACGTCACAGAGGGTTTGTCCAATTCTCTATATATGATCTGAGGTGAATATGCGACATTCATAGTTCGAATTACACGAATTACAGGGGGGTACAGTACCTCCTAATTAAGACCCAGTACCCCCCCAAAGAGACAAAAATAGCAGGGTTGGGGGGTACCGACATATTAATGTAATTAATGTAAAATGTAAAAGGTAGTACCCCCCCTGTAGAAAGGTGGTACCCCCCAATTATGGAGAAGTAATTCACAATCTGGCGACATCAGTGCAGCATCGACACTCTATCAGATGCAGGATCAGTGGCAGGGGTTGGGCATTATCTCATTGTGTCGAGGGGCTGTACTGTTTTTGTCCCTTTAAGTGGTTTGTTTTGCCTGGTCTCAGACGCACGGCGTCGGCAAGCACGGCAGGCTGTGCCCTCTGTTCGCAGTAAGGGGTGGGGCAGTGGGGCAGACATTAATACACTGCGCCTTGTCACTGAATGTTCTTCACTTCAGACCTCTTGCTCCGGGACAAGACAAGATAAGATTACCCACACACTGCCGTAGTCAGTGAAATAAAAAAATAAAAAAACAGAAAATGAACTCGTGAACTTTAAAAACCATCCCTCAAGAACGTACAAGCAGAACGAGCACATTAGAAACATGAAAAGGGAGCCACATTAATGTGGGATGAGGCAGAGTATATCTACACTGTGTTTCTCTCCATAAGGCATAATTTAGTAGATCTTCAACCCCAAGCTGTTTGCGTTTGTGCTCTGGATACAGCTAAACACAGCAAAAACCCACTTTCCTTACAGTGCCTGCCTCTACCCTTGTTTCAAGATCGGAATGAAACACTTGGTTAAGGACAAGACATGTGGCCCATGTGAATGAGGCCTGTTCTGAGCAGAACTGCCTTAACAAGAGATGCTCGCATGATGTCGGGTTAAAACTGGGCTTAAACCCTACACATGTCACGAGTTGACCTGATATGTATGGTTTAAATAGAACAAAAAAAAAGGCACACAGCATAATCCCCACTCAGCATACATTTACACCAAAGGAGAAGTTGTTCTTACAGTATAGGAAGGGCATGTGAGTTTTCTTTTTTCTTTTTTTTTTTCAAAGCAGCAGTATTCTCTCAACCCCGCTGCCTTGACCTTAAAGACGTAAGGCTGGCCACCTGCGAGGCAAACTGTAGTTTTCATTTGTAATCTATTATTCATGGCCCCGGTGTGGAAGTGGATGCTAGCAGAGGGACCCTCACCAGCTCCTTCTTGTGTCATTCTCTCTCTCCTCTCATCTGCTTTACAGCTCTCCCCCCGCCAACACACACACACACACACACACACACGCACACACACACACACACACACACACACACACACACACACACACACACACACACACACACACACACACACACACACACACACACACACATACCCCATAACCATTTTCAGATGCCATTGTGAAAGAGCACAAATGGAATGATTGCCTTTTAGTGTGGCAAGAGGAAAGGATGAGAAGTGTAGTGGGGTTGTGGTAGTGTGTGACAGTGGGGGGCGGGGGCACGGGGGGGGGTTGTGAAATTTGCCATTCTGTTATAAGCAGAGACCAGACTCGTCATTCCGAGCACACACATGCTCCGAGCTCTCCAACCTGCGTACGTGCTGTGCGGTGTAAGTAATGACACTGGGGAATTGAATTAGGCCTCGGCAGCTCAGGGTACTAACCCTGCTGAAGTCTGTCTCCCGTATTACCTCTCTCTAGTCCAACACTGAACTAGGATGGCTTATACAGTGTGCATCTTTCTGCCCTCATAAGTCTTTGAGTATGCACCGGGGCACCATAAAATGGCACACATAAAACCCTGAGTCACAGGCCGAGGTTTTTCTTCTTAGGTAACAACAATGGTGTGTGTATCCCACTCTACTGTGTCGCCACAGCAACCACATAGCATCACCTGGAGCAGGCTATGACTGTCCTTGTAATGTGCCCTGGCAGTGCTGGGCTTTAGCATGGGAAACGCGACAGTAATGGGCTATATTTATCAAAGCAGAAGCGCCCCAATCGGCGAATCAACATTTGGCCTTTCGGGGTGGATTGTTGGGTAAGGGAGGCGGCGGATGGGCGGCGGGTGGGCGGGCAGGCATCCTCAGAGAAAAGGGAAGAAGGTGCACAGAGACCCAGCCCGTGTGTGTGAATGTCAAGCGAGCCACCGCTGTGCCTGAGTGAATCCGTGTGCGGATAATTGCCTCATTAGACTCCTCGTCGGTGTCCGTTCGGAAAAAGCAAAGTGAGCGGAGAGTGTGTGTGACAAAAGCAGCGACAAGGACAGTGTTCGCCGATATAGACCACTCCTAGCAAGTAGCTTTTTGATAATAAGAATCACATTTTTTTCTTCTTCCCTAATACAGGTGTGAAAAATTGGCAACGGTGATGAATTACACAATACAGCCTCATTTTCAGGATTGCAGCGAGAAGTGAATTATGAAGCAATAACTCCACAGTTTTTCAGAAGTTTTGTGGTTATGGAGTGCAGATTTCACACAACCCAGAGAGCACTAAAGCACGGGGCTCCTCATTTGCAATTCCACTGTGAATCTTTTTAAGGCAGCATTTAACAGCTGGTGCTCCAGCTGATTTCCAGGCCCGGTAAAGCCCCTGCTGAAACATTTTACCGTGAGAACGCGAGAATTATTAGCCTTTTGTTTTTGCCAACAAACCTTCAATACACCACTGGTACATCTGCAGCTGTCCTGAAAAAATGGGAAAAGGATACAACCCATAGACTTCTACAAGAGGCGGTAATGGTAGTAGTGTCACCTGGGATTGCTTGTATCCACAGCGGCGGTGGCGGTGGCGGTGGTGGTGTGGTGTGGAAGCCTTGTTCAGTAATGGTCTGTCTGCCGGTAGGGTAGGCCACCAGCCGTGCACCACCAGCGTGTGTGCTAGAGCGGCAGGGCAGGGCAATGGAGGAACGACCTTCTGCAGCACTCTGGGTAAATGTCAACACGTAATGCAATGGGATATGATCGATACAGGGATGTGTAAGCCCCCCCACCACAAC
>CM059287.1:19311662-19329162 GCA_030347295.1 Setipinna tenuifilis | reverse complement strand
CTCTCTGTCTCACTTTCCCTCCCTCTCTCTCTCTCTTTCTCCCTCTCTCTCACCTCCTCTCTGTCTCTCTCTCTGTCTCTCCCTCCCCCCCTGTCTCTCTCCATCTCTCTCTCTCTCCGTACATATCCCCGATCTAGAGTATCATTTGGCAGAGACGCGATATCGATTTGTTTCCAGAAGCGCCGTTTTCCCCTGGCGAATGGCGAGGCCTATTAATATCACATGTGGCTCATTTAAATAAGTCTGTAACCGATAGCGACACAGGAAGAGTCTCCAGGACAGACTTGGGAAATGGAACCTGGGATAAGCCTGAGTCTGAGCATCGCCTGCCTCGCCTCCACTGCCTCAAACTGCCTCACACTCACTCTGCAGGCACGGGCCTCCGAGGTGCTTTGATGATCGCATTTGAACTCTTGCATTAACATTTTTTTTTTTCGCCAACTATCTTCCTCTTAACCTTCCCTCCCTCACACCCACCCACCCCCCCGCACCCGTATCCTTAGGCAGAGATAACGCCCAGAAGAAGCTGTTTCAAAGCTCAGTGCTAACCTGGGGAATGGTACTTCACAGGAGAGTAGTGTCGCAGTTCAATGGTGTAGCACCCTCCCCTTCCCTCCCTATTTTGACACACACACACACACATTAGTGCGCACACTCATGCACACACACACACACACACACTCATGCACACACACAGAATCTCTCATGCTTACACACAGAACTAATAGATATCTCTTTTTTCCTTAACCTTTCCTATGACACCCTGAAATTACGTTTGTCAGTTAGCATTCCTTTTTGATGAATATTTAAGTCGGCAATTAATCTAATGTTATATAGGATGTGGCATCGCTCTTTTCTTCATTTCTTTGCCAAAATCATGACCGGATATAAAAGCCTTGTACTGCTGTTTCATGGTGTCCTGGTTCCTATGTCAGCTGCTGAGAAAAGAGGAGGGAAGGGAAAAAAAAGACGAGTAAAAAAAAATCTCTTAAGACACATAGCAGACCGAGTGCCTTTGGAATGGGCAACATCCGTCAAGGAGAGCATGGAAATATTTAATTAAACTTAGTCATGCACCCCCAGGGCAGCTATGGGACTCATTGTGGAAGGAAATAAAACTCTTTTGGTTTTTGGTGCCTGCAATGACATCTGTAGCATCAGTGCCCATGGGACTGGACTGGGCCAGTATTGATTCCAGACGTTTTGACAAATGTTGTCGACTGAGCTGAGGCTATCGATTCGCAGAGCGTCGCTGCGGCCTTCAAGGTATGAGATGCCGCAAAGCTGTCTTTTGTCCAATCCTGGAGAAGGATTCTTATCACCCTGTGCACCAAAACGTAAACTCTCTCTCTTTCTCTTTCTCTCTGTCTCTTTAGGTGACAGACCTAAAATTACCCGGATAGTCATATGGGATATTTTAACTCTAAAAACAGTAGGGAAATTACAGTTGTCCAGCATGTAATAGCACAGCAAAATTACACATGTAAATATAACTTCACAACATTCTTACACCATTTTAGAATTGTCTGAATTATATTTGTAAAGATACATCAACATTACAATCTGTCTTTACCCCCTTGCATGGACCTGTCTCTTTATCATTGGTCTTATCATCGGTACTGGTTCTGTGAAGACTAAGTATCGCAAACTCACATGAGTCGTAAGCATTGCTGGTGACACTTTATTTTCCGGTTCCTTTTGCAATGTTTCTAAATATAACAATATGTATTATGTGCTTACACTGTTAATACCTGACACAAACCCCTAATCCTATGGTGCATTGTAAGTACATAATGTTTCATATTGTTATGCAAACCTTGTACTTCATGATGTAGATACACTGGAACAGGGACTGTAAAATTATGTGGATCAGCAAATGTGGATCTGCCAACAGGAAAACGAAGTAATCTTCAGTACATGCCTCAGATGGATGGTTTATATGGCAGGTGTATCGCTTTAAATTAATTCGACTTAAGGGTTCATTCGCTTGAATATCTGATGGAAAAAAGGACTTTAGGTTCTTAGATGTAATCGCTTTGGCTGATCTCACACTGAGAAGTAGTGAGAGAAACACAAATCACATGTGCTCCGAACAGAAAAAGGTGACAGATGAAGCTTTGCTGTTGCCAGCCGAGTTGTGTAACATTGTGGAAAGTGAGAGAAATTGGGAAAAAAAAGAAGACAGAGAAGCACAAAGAGACAGCTTGATCTAAACATTGTCATCCTGACACAAGAAAAAGTTAGTCACAAGTGTATCATCACAGTGTCATCCTATTATGTTAGTTTTGCTGATACAAAATAAAACCTAACTGAATTGCACAGAGGGGAGATATTCTGCAGATATGGAGATTTTAGCAATCTTTCATTGTCATATATTATTGAATTTCAGTAGAGCCAAGTGACTGACAATATATTCCGATCATGTGGGAATCCCTATAAGCATTTGAAATTAGTTGATCGTGACAGAAAGAAAAAGAAATTCTAATTTTAATTCTACTCACAAGCACAGCCATTAAAAAACTGCAGTGAACCAAATGTATAAGACTCAATATGCAATAACCACATTAAACGTATTCATTAGGTCACAGTATCAGACAATTACATGTTGGCAGCTCATTACAGTGCCATTGTTGTCCAGCTTGTCCTTCAAGGCGTGCAAAAGGATATAAATATGTTAATGAAGTTTTCTGCGGCCCACCCACCCCAGCTCCCTGACTAATGGTAAGCAAAATGGAAGGCACCCACCTTCCAAGACAGATAGCAGTGACATTACTCACGTCCAAAAAGGTGATGCCTGCACTCCAATAAAAAAAAGAACAGTTTGTGATGTATGGTCTTAAAGAAACCATTTGCCATCCCCATTTTGCAGCAGCGGCTGCAAAACCACTTTTACACGACTATAGTGTAAGTTAAAAATACATTAGTTCTTCTCTCTTACAAAGCATATAATCAGCTAGCCATCTATCAGGGGAAGTTTGCATCCCGATTTTTTAGTAGTGTTTTTGCACAGGCAACCAAAAACATTTTGAAATGTGCAACCTAAACATAACTTAAAATAAAATATGTGCCGTTCTTGTGGGTCATGTTTTGGTGACACACTTTTATTCTTTTCCAGGCCAGTCGTGTTCCCCGTGCATGTCTGCGAGGGCACTTTCGAGTAATGGCTTTTTAAATCAGAATCCAGAAGGGACAGAGTGATGTCTGATGACCTCGTGTATAAAAGCGAGGCTGTCTAGAAAGCTTTGACCATTTAAGGTGCCACCGCCACGCTACTATCGATAAGGATCTCCTCCTTATATAACACTCCTTTGAAGTGACTTTGTCCCTAATAATTTAATAGGGCATAACTAATGTACTCTAATTTCTTCTAATTTAATTTGACTCTAAGGTTTTTTACTACACCGAGATAAGACCATGCCCCCCCCCCCATTGCCTCATGGGACAGTATGCTGGCTGTGGCTGGGGAGTGTGTGTTTTTTTTTTACCCACAAGCCGATGCGATGCGGGTTTCTAGTGCGCGAGCACTGCGCTGGTTTTCTGGTCAGTCAGCCCAGCCTGTTTTAAATTCAGCCCACATCCTGACAACATGCCGCATGGTTTTGATGTACAGCGCGCATTACACGAGATGATGCCTAAGACTGGAGCGCCGGACACTTACTTCTAGCTTATACTGTATGCGTACATCATTGCCATGTGTACAAACAGCAACTCGGAGATCTTGATTCCCTTATTTGTTCCTCTGTTCATTACTTCAGTGTCGCCAGAATATCAATCATCGGGATTACTGTATTCGGAGGGACCGACCGGGACCCGTTCCTAGCAGCTGTAGAGCACACACAGGGAGAAAAATACTGCAGTGCTTACAGGCTATTATTTTACAGCGCTGATATTACCATTAAGTATCAGTGTATATCATCTGTGCCTGTGTACACACACATGTACTGTATTTATATGTGCCAATAACCTTTATGTGCCCTTAACGTAGCACTACTCCTGTATGTCTAAGTGCATAGTATCAGTGCACTATCTCTGGTATTGGGTTATATTGCACTATAGAGGTTTTTATATTGATATTTACGTTGTAAAGGGTGGCCCTTACTAGATGCACAGCTGAAAGTTGTCAGGCATACTACAGTGGGCAACATTTAAGATTTGCTAGTAGATGGTCATAATTTTGAAATGCTTTGATAATTTCAGGCATGGAAATGTTTATTTTTTTGCCTTATGCTCTGTAGATGGTATTTTGTTAGGTGTGCTACCGCTGTGTGGTATCTGGTATGAGAGGATTATGCTGCCTCAGTGAAGCTCACCCTGAGGTTTGTGACCTCCTCGTTAGCTTAGCGAGCAGGTATCTCTGTAGCCCTCATTAGATTAGCGAGTAGGCTTTTCTGTAGGGGAGTCGCTTGTTTCGTCTGTAGTGAGTGTAGGACAGTATATGGACACTATAGCTTATGCTGGTGTATTATTTATCATTTATTTTCATAATAATTGCCACATTTAGGTCATGCCCAATAATGTTGGATTGACTATAGCGTACAGTAACCTCAGCATAATCATAATTATACATATATCCTGTAAATACAGGTTTGTGAGCAACCGTTATACTTCATTGCACTAATGAGTTCAGTCAGACAGTTATTACATACAATAACGGAAAGTATCTCTGGAAGGTATTTTGTTGTCTGTCTGTCTTTCTGTCTGTCTGTCTGTCTTACCGACTGACTGACTGAAAGTTGTCAGACATGGACTGTTTGTCTGACTGTCTGTCAGTCTGCCTACCTGCCTGCCTGCCTGCTTGTCTGTCTATCAAGGATTACATCTCAGACACCTGCAATGTGAATGTGCTGGTGTTTTTCTCATTGAATGGCTCATTCCGTTACTTGCTCACTAGTAAGTGTGGGTGTTTGGGACGAGGGAGTGACTGTCCCTTGCTAGCCCCTAATGGCCAGAGGGAAGCTCTGAGGCAACAATTAAAAAGGGCTAAAGGACTCTCAATTTCCGACCAGCTTACGTGGTACATTATTCAAATTATTGATTATCGTATGCTTGGTTTCCTCTCTATTGAATTCAGTCCGTTCTGTTCAGTCCGGTGACAAGATGAAATACCGCCTGCCAAAATGATTTCCAAAGGCCTTGGGCGAGAGCTATGGGGGCAATTATTAAAAGAAATTCACCATTGCTGGAAAAGCCCCTTCCCATAAATGTCAGAGTGAAGTATGGTACAGCCAGTGCAAAACAGCAGCAAAACATCAGAGCAGATGGCACATTTGTTTATGAACTCCCAATTAACCTCTGTCATTTTGGACTGCTATCATGACATGAAAAAAGCAAACACCCACTGTGTGATGATAGATTTTAAATGCATTACTTACTGTAAGATGTTACTTTGTGTGGTATGAGAGCATGGTCCATATTGTTTAAAGTAGGATCGTTATGCTGTGACAGGGGGACAATAGTAAACCCATCACTTTTGAGGACAATTTTGAGGACAATTTTCGTTTCATGAACTTTACACGTTTTTTTTCTGCTCTGCTGGCCAGATCATTTTCAAATGCAGTTTACTGAGCATACAGCCATAGACAGTAGTGAAAATATGACCTCAATAGATTGAACAAAGGCTGACAAAAGAAAATGTCTGACTGTGTGACAGATTAATGTGGCCCCAAAAAAGTTAGCACCAGCTTTGCCACAGAATGTTCAAAGACACTCTTCTCTGTTTCCTACCTTTTACAGCATTGAAAGGTATTAGTGGTGTTTTTTCATACAATGCAGTGTTTTTTTTCTTCTCCTCTTTGAGTTTTATCGTTTCTCTTCTCTCTCACCCTTGCTCTTTTCACAGTGAAAGAGTGTGTCATTATATCAGTAGGGCTTCTTTCTTGTCTCCCGGCTCTGTCTCTTCATGGTGGCTACTGCTCCTGAACACCTTTCTCTCTCTCTCTCTCTCTCTCTCTCTCTCTCTCTCTCTCACTCTCTCTCTCTCTCTGCTCCTGAACACCTTCTTTCTCTCTCTCTCTCTCTCTCTCTCTGCTTCTGAACACCTTCTTTATCTCTCTCTCTCTCTCCCTCTCTGCTCCTGAACACCTTCTCTCTCTCTCTTTCTCACTCTCTCTCACTCTCTCTCTCTCTCTCTGCCTCCCTATCTCTCTCGCTCTCCCTCCTATCCCCCCTATCTTTTCCTCTGTCTCTCTCGCTGTCTCTCTCCCTATCTCCCCTCTCTCTCTCTCTCTCTAGCTGTCTCTCTCCCTACAGTATCTCTCTCTCTCTCTCTCTCTCTCTCTCTCTCTCTCTCTCTCTCTCTCTCTCTCTCTCTCCCCCTGCTCTTGTTTGCATACTCTGTCATCCCCAGCACTCTCAACAATAACAGTTATTTCACGCCTAGAACAACTCTTGCTCTGAAAACCACGTCCCCACCACCGCAGGAGAGCTAAGAATAAGAAGGGTCCAGCGTTGCGACACTAGGGCTATATTTCATCTCTCCTCGCTGCATTTTGAATTAGATGGCTCATTTCTGGACAAATCCGCTCCAGCAGAGTGGAAATTAATCTTATAGATTTCCACGGCTTGTCTTCCCTTTTTCGCAACATGTTTATGATTTTATCAGGCGTTTGTTATTGTGTCGCAAGCTCCGGTGTCAGCCTTGGCTTTCTTCTTCTGCCTGTGCCCGGAGATGAGAGCGAACTCATTACTGGTAATATTACTTTGTTTTCTATCAAGCTGCCTCGTCTCCACTGCACCAGGGTCTATACGCACTTCCACTGCCATATTTGTTCTGTGTAATGTGCCTCTATATGAAAGCACAAAATCCTGGGGAAGAAGAGCAAAGGTGAAAAACTATAGTGAAAGAAGACACTGGAGTGGAATAAAAAAATACAAGTACAATATACAAATAAACACAAATACACACAAGGGCATGCAGACAGCACAGCACACTCTGCATAAATACATTCCCGGATGGACAGACAGACAGACAGACAGACAGACAGACACACACACACACACACACACACACACACACACACACACACACAAAGAAATGCAGGTTCTCTCTTGCTCTTTTTCTAGCTGTGTCTGTCTTACACACACAAATGCAGGTGCTCTCTCTCTCTCTCTCTCTCTCTCTCTTTCTCTCTCTCTCTCTCTCTCTCTCCCGCACACATAAACCCACACCAACACCAACACACACACACACACACACCCTGAAAATGTCAGTCATGATGCATCAGCTCTTTTATAGGTCAAAGTAAAAAGGGTTACACTGTCACCCTGTGTGTGGCACCCGCTGTTTGATTAATATATGAGAGGCAGGGCATATTGGCAGACCAGACACTTGCAGAAGGCATCACTGTTTGGTGTACACATATGCACATGGACACTACAGGGTATACGTGTGCTGAGACTGATGAACCTGTTCATCAAATTATATTTTTAGATAATATTTATCTATTTATTTTAGGGGAATGATTGGTTTTTTTTGCACCAAACTCATACTACTGACCATATAGGGACCTGAATTCTGTGCACTGTTTGACCCTTAATGAGAGGTATTGACCTATTGATTTCTCGCCCACTGAAAACAGTGTACTGATGACCATTAAGTCGTTTAGATGTCAAATAACCTAAAATATGTCTGAAAACCTGTGGACATTGTGTCATTACTTAATATTTAAATCTGACCTCAATTTTTTTCTTGCTCAATGTGACTTGAAAAAGCTATTTGACTTGTCCACCATACAAGAGGATCAGACTCATTGTTGGCTGTGCATTGTCATAGATTTTGATATTGTACATGTAGATTGGGTTTAACAGTGGGTGGACTGCCATCTTTTCCATATTCTATGAAAAGATTATGAGTTACGCAGATGATTATGGCAGTAAAAAGATGGGCTATGTCAGAATGACAGACATAGAAGTAGATAGGTGTGTGGAATTAAAATGCCACTCTAATTGTGGTTTATGATCTTAAGACACTGATTAGGTGCTGTTAGATCTATGCTGTTACCTCCTTTATACCACAGATGACACTCATGGACGTCAAGTGACAACATTTGCTTATCGGTTTAAAGCAGCATTTTTGTTTGGTTAACTTTGCTGGCTGGCTGTCAATTTGGTTCTTGCTGTGAAATGATCTGTCCTGCTGTGATGTTCCATTTTGTTTCACTTTCTTGGTCCCTGGGCTGCTGTATGTGTCTCTTGATTCGAAAATGCGATGCAATTCGCACTCTCGATTATAGTTTGATTATAAGCAAAGACCGTCTCTTTTTGTCTTTCTCTTAGTCAGTCTCTCCAAACTGACAAACACTAGGAAAATGGCAAACACTAGGAAAAACAAATCATTAGATACAAAAAAGAAATGTTTGTGAAAGTAGACGATTTTAAAATTAGTGTCAGTTTTCTAACTCTTGGGAGACAAGGCAGCACACAGCACAGTGTCACTGTGGGCGAAAAACGTTTTTCTGCCTCTTTTGTCCTCCAGTCTCCTCTTTTTCTCTCAGCTATTCAAAAACGGATAGGGGGGAAATTGCATCTCTGTATAAAAATGTCAGGATTTAAATGCATGGTTCTCTTGTTTTCTTTTTTTCGTGAGGACATTCTTATTCATGAACTTATTACTCCAAAGACATGACATTGTGTGCTGACATCTCCCCTGGTGGCAGGCCAAGTCAAATGGTAATTTAATTGTCTCTGGAGCCTGTTTTTTTCTTTTCGCTATTATTTCTTTTTTTTTTGTTTCGAAATAATCTGGCAGGCCCCTTCAAAGCCCATCCTGCTATCCTCCCCTTAAGTAACAGGGCTTTGTTTGGATTACCTGGAGCTCTGTGTTTTAGGAGTTGACGTGGCTGATTGCGGGCTTCCTATGATAATGACTATTAAATAATTAAACCAAATCGCCAAAGTCGTTCACTCCCGAAGGACTTGATTAGGATTTAGGGAGGGAGCAGGAAATAATTAAACAAATTCAGAGTGCGCCTTTGTCTTTTGTTCGTTTTTGCCGTAGCAGTTTCCAGGTGTTATGTAACATGCTACAAGCATTTAACTGGACCCAGCTTTGACAACCCAGCTTACACTCTGTGTGTGTAAACAGTGTGTGTGTCAGTGCTGTTTTTTTTTATTTCAACTGGTGTGTGTTAGCACCTCAGCTTGTATGCTCCTACGTTTACACCGCTGTCTCATTTAGCTGAGGACTTCTTGTGCTTGTTTATATGTCACACAGTTCTCATTTCACATTTGTGTGGGAATGTTTGGAGTGCCGTGTTTTATTTTGTTTCGCCTTCCTCACAAGGCTGCAAAGATACCTTGTTTTCTTTATCATCCTCTCTAACTGAGAGCGAGTGCCATTCCGTCAGCAGGTCACAAGGTTTTGAGATGGGGTTTTTTGTGTGTTTTCCGAGCAGTGCAAATCAGTGACTCCAAAGGCACTCACAGGGGGGCTTTTTTTTGCCTTTTATCATATGCGGATTTTTTATTCGTTCGAGCCTCCCACAGCAGTATTTCTCAATAATGAGCTTGTCGACAGCAGTTGAGCTATGATTCCTGGAATTAAAATGGCATTTTTCACTTTGATCATGGCAGCTCTGCAAGCAGCACTGAAATAATATCTGCCATCTTACATTAAACCGGTCCCTCTTACACTCTTTCTTTCTTATCTGTTCTTTGTGATGCCTCTCACTTTCTTCCTTTGCCCCTCAGCCTGCTTTCAAAATAATGAAGATATCTAGTGGTGCACTTGTGGTAAACAGGCTCTCTCTCTCAGTGATATTCAGATCCAGTTGTTTATTATATTTGAGTTGCATTCTAGGTCCTCACATATCATAGACAACATTTTTTTTCTTACTGTTTATTTGTCTGCATGTATTTTAAAATATGCAGACTCCTGCTCTCTCAAGAGCACAATTTAAAGTCTGTCTTGCATCTTTGTCAGTAAGACTACACTGTGTCTGGGACAACATTTTCCTGTCAGAAAGACTGCCAGACAAATGGCAGCACAGGCTTTAGTGATAGCAGACATCACCCCCCCCCCCCCCAACACACACACACTCTCACACACACACACACACACGCACACACACACACACACACACACACACACACACATCCGTTTTGGGTCTCTGAGTCCTCGGGCTTGTCTCAAACTCTGGGGAACAAATGTGCCCTGTTGGTTGCAGCTGGAGTTACACAGCCTGGAGTCACTACTCTGGCTGCTCTACACACTACAGAAAAAAAGAGAAGAGAATATGGACAATATGCACTCATAAAGAAAGAAAAATCATGGTGTTGCTTTTCTTCATATGCCCAGAGGTGAAAGACATGTAAATTCTAATTATAATAGTATTTCATTTAAATTCAAACATTCCTTTTGTGTGTGTGTGTGTGTGTGTGTGTGTGTGTGTGTGTGTGTGTGTGTGTGTGTGTGTGCTGTCTCACTTAAAGTGGCACAGAGGATGTTGTAGGGCCCTAGTCGACACCCTTATCAGTATGGAGTAGTTTTGTGTGACACTACAGGTTTATAGGAAAAGGATGCCTCTTTTTCTTTTTTATTTCCTTTTTTATTTGCCTATTCATTACAATTCGCCCACCCGCCTGCACACGAACAGTGGCTGACATTTAACGGGGAGCGTCATCCCCCACCCACTGTAGTCGGACACTCATCGCTGATGGGGCTGACATTACGCTAGTGCCAGAGGACACTTCGCACCCCAGCCCTCATTTAACAGGTAGAGCCAGATTTGGGGTGAGTGTGGAGTGTGGAGAGAGGGCCAGGGGGAGTTGGGGGGGTGGGGGGGGGTATTAATGCAAATCTTGGCTTGTGAGAGCCCGCAAAATATGCCTCGCCAGATATGCCTCTTTGTCGCCTCACAAGCATTAATAAGAAGCGGCAACAAGAAAATAAACAAACGTGAAATATATCGCCCCCCTCGTAGCGCGCCTCTGGGGGCGGATGTTTAATTAATGTGAGTTATTACCGCACCTGAGAGGCTGCACAGGAAAGCGTTGATATTTTTTGGGGGGAGAGAGGAGGAAGGAGGAAGCGGGGGCGGCTCTTAAAAAAAGGTAGGGTCCACACACAAAGGAGGCTAATTAATAACACTTAAAGCCCACTAAGCTTGTGTGTATGTGTGTCCTCTCCATCTCTCTCTCTCTCTCTCTCTCTCTCTCTCTCTCTTTCTTTCTGTCTCTCTCTAAGCTTGTGTGTATGTGTGTTCTCTCCATCTCTTGCTCTCTCTCTCTCTCTCTCTCTCTCTTTCTCTGCCTAAGCTTGCATGTGGATGTGTGTTCTCTCCAACTCTCTCTCTCTTTCTCTCTCTCTCTGTCTTTCTAAGCTTATTTGTGTATGTGTGTTCTCTCCATCTCTTGCTCTGTCTCTCTCCCTCTCTCTCTCTCTCTCTCTCTCTCTCTCTCTATCTCTCTTTCTCTCTTACGTTCTCTCTCTACACCTCATTTCTTTTGTTTTGAGTATAGGGTGCTGCCTGATGAGCACTTGCTGTGATCTGGTGGGGGGGGGCATGGTGACTCAGTCAGGCTAAATTAAAATCTGCTCCAAAGTATTGCATGTGTGTGTGTGTCCTGTATGTGTGTATGTGTGTGTGTCTGTGTTAATGTGTGTCGTGGCATAGACTTGTGCCATGACGAGGGCCACTTCAACACAAGGGTCTCTCTCAGCACCTCCAACTAAGCAGGGGGGCAGGCATTTTGTTTTACTGTGTCATTCTTTGCCTCAGTCCCCAGACCAATACCCCTCACCCACACACAGACACACACAGACACACACACACACACACACACACACACAAGCACAAACATCGATACACACCCTTGGCTCTCATACAGGTTCAGAGATAGAGGGCACAGCAGTGGGCTGCATTAATGCACTGCTGCAGGCTTGTCCAAGGCTGAGCTGGCCTTTCCAGCCAAGTGTCAGGGATACAGGGCCAGAAGATGGAAATGCAGATGAAATTGATGAATTCCCCTTACTTGACGCTCCACTGCCCATCTGATTAGTTTTGAAAAAAAAAACACAAGATACTTGTGCACCTAGGAAGAGTACTGTTAGGAGACGAGATTAGGCCTTCCTGGCTGCAAATCTTATTGTAACATACTATTATTTGGGAGAACATTTAGCACTTTATTTTTATTATTCTATTATTCCATGAGTCCCGAATACTAAATCCACTGTGCCCTTGTTGGGTTTGTGTCGCTAAATTGCAGGTTCTAGTTGGTCTGCGAAATAAAATGTGAACAGTAGATGCATCACAAAACTATTTTCATTTAGCCCTCAATTGGGTTTATGGCTGCATGGTAATATGTAGCACCCTGTTGTATGATTTTACTTCTACACTATTACCTATATGTTAACAGATATGGTTTTCTAAATCCAGGGATACAGTAGAATGGCACAGGAAGAAAAGGAATAAATCGTTATTCACTAATAATATTCTGCAGAGAAACCTGGGGTGAAATGACACTTGCAAGAGCCTTTTACACTAATCTGGCGGTAAATCTTGGGTGTTTGCCATAACCTTGCAGACGCATGGATATAGTTTTTCACCTCTCCTCCCGAAGGTTGTCCTGTCCCATTGTTTTCTTTTCTTATGAAAACATTGTGGTGCATCGGCGGTGCAGTTTTTCAACAGACGGAGGGAGTCAGACAGACAGTCGGACAGAAACCTCTTTCGAATCCACGCAGAAATATTTATCCTCGGCCCCGCAATCTAAATGAAAATCTCAGCAGGCATTGATTGCGCCTGGCGTGGAGATGCGAATGGGCGATGGTGTGACTGAGAACGACCTGCTCTGTTCTGTTCTGCTGGAGGCTTCCCAGTGACACAGCCCCCCTCCCCTCCACAACACAGCCCCTGTATGCTTTTTCGGCTGGCCCCTAATCTCGACAGCCCACCGAGCAGCATCTGGAGCTCAAACATGGGGCTTTGACACCTAGCCGGACAACGTGTGTACTCATGCACACATTGGAGATCTTCTCCAGGGATTGTGAAGATGGTGACTGGGTGGGAGGCTTTCTTTCTTTTTTTTTTTGACTGACAGTTACCATGGCTTCACAGGGGCCTGAATTGGGATGTGGATCCCTTAGGGATCACTAAGATGCATTGCCTGATGGTTTCAGACAGCAACCCTTATTTCCAAGGGGCATCTTTCAAACTTCATATAGGCCTAGCACCTGCTGCTTGCCTGTATTCAGGCTATGGTGGTGATGAATACATCAGTATGACCTAGCACTGCAACATTAGTAAAATGAATCATATATTTATTGTGAGTTATTTTTTTGTTAAGTATGCATGTCGTTGGGTTTACTGTACTGGGTCTGTTCTCTTCCCAAGGGGAGCATTGTTATAATAACCATTTTTATTGAGTGTTTTACGTTCATGTTTGGTTCAATTTTTGGTTTATTTACAAGTCTGTCAGATGGAGGTGGTATGCAGCCCTTTCTACAGTCAGAACAACAAAATGGTGTACTTTTGTCGTGTATTTGTGTTATTCCTTTTTTTTTTTGTTAGTCTGTGTTTTCCTCATATTTGGTGTAGCTAGGGTTTACAGTATTTGGCTCAGACAATGGGTATGTATCGAGATACAATATCATAATAAAATATGACTCTACTGTGGAACCCTTCATAGAATTAATGGCATTTGACCCTACTCGAACCAAACCCAGCTTTGCTTAAAGCCTCATAAAAAAGCAGGACTCAATGGGGGATAGGACGTTTTAAAATGTAGGAGTTATGGGTTGGTACTTGAGGAAAAGGCCTGCAAGCCTCGTTTGGCCTTGTTAGTGTTCAGTGAGCTGCCCAGATGTCTCATCGTGTAAGTGTCACATTTACACCCCCCCCCCACCCCCCCACACACACATCTCATTCGGAAACGGCGTCAGAAAGTAGCTCCAGGTGTAAATCTTATTAAGGTGTGGTACCTTTGTAGACATCTACATCTAACAATCAGGACTTCTGTAGTTGCCACTCACCTGCGAGATGGATGGACAGAATGACTGATGTAGAGGAGGAAGACTAGAGTGTCCTGTCTTCTGGATGAGTGCCTTCTAATTGTGGTGTATCTGAAACTGCACAGCTTTTGGTAGTAGGCCTACTTCTTTTTTTTTTTTTTTTTTTTTGATGACCTATGCCACTTCTAAGGAACTGAACCAGCCCTCTCTCAGATCCTCATCCACGGTTAAGGTGCCCTTGAGCACGGCTTCTAACTCCACTTCACTGTAAGGAAATCACAGTTTGCAACAGCATGTGAGTGATTTAGGAGAAGTGATGGACACTGGTCAACAGGAGAAGAAAAGCTTAATGTTAGTCCACAGTGAGTGTTTTGCCCTCTTTCATACAGTGTCATCTCAAACAACTACTAGTTTGTTGTGGAGAGACCACACATACCATCACAGCAGTCCAACCTTCTAGTGGTAAATTGTGACTTTCACTGAACCACAGGGTCATATTTTCCTGGGCTGGACACTTTAGCCTCCAGCTGCATCTCTCTCTCTTTCTCTCTCTCTCTCTCTCTCTCTCTCACCTCTCTGCCTGTCTCTCTCTCTCTCACTTGCCCCCCCTCCCTTTCTCTCTTGCCCCTCTGTCTCTCTGTCTCTGTCACTCTCTGTCTCTCTCTCTGTCTCGGTCTCTCTCTCTCTCTCTCTCTCTGGGGGAAACAAGTTTGCCCTTCCCCCTGTTGAGCTGAGGAGGAGCGAGGAGCTGACAGCTAAATCAATAGCGGCGGTTCAAAGAGGCACACCTCTGATTGCTCCTGTGGTAATGGCAGGTTAGCATTAGCCAGAGCGCTAGTGCTAGCCGTAGCAGCAGCAGCGGTAGCACGTGATACTTCAGAGCCCTCTTTCATCTCGTCCCTTTCTCCTTCGCCTTCTCCTGCCTCAGCAGTGCTCGCTGTCCTCGCCGCAGGTGTTCCTGCACCGGTCGTTCGTTCGCTCCCTCACTCATCCTCTCACTCAGTCTCTTTCACTCACACCTTAATTAAAGTCAAGGAGACGTGTCTGGGGTCTCGTGAAAGCTCGGTGAAAGACTTTTACTTCGCTTTCAGTTTTCAGATTTTTTTTGCTCAGTATGCGGTTTTTGTTTGATTGGCAGTCAACCATGTTGGACATGTTTCAGCCATGGTAACTGCGTATGAGATCACACACTGGGAAGTGCTGATAGTGCTGCTGTGTATGGCAAGTTACAGGCTTCAAGTTGTCATACACACGTCAAGAACACGGTAGCTCTTTTCACGTCAAAGCAATTCCACAGTCCCTCCCCTGATTGATTGTGCTGCTATTCAATTTTTTTGTTCCCTTTTTGTGGTGTTTCACGTTGACATTTTACACATTTTGTAACATGTACTCATTGTCACATTACACATAATCATTTTATTACGCTGACATAAAGACAAAAAAAATGTACAAAAATGTGTTGTGTAAAATGTGTATAGGTTACATACAATTCTGTTTTGTTGTGAGAAATGGGTTCGGAGATGGATGGAAATTGTTTGGGTTTTAAAAATGTTTTATTGTACAACTACAGGAGGTATTATACTACATTTTTTTACTCAAGATGTTTGTATTATGGTATTGTGGTAAAGCAACTTCCCACTGAGAACATTACAGGGCTGTTCCAAACTCACTGAGTTATTATGTCTGCCTCTGACTGTGCAGCACAGTTTAACAAGGTTTTTGTGTATGTTTGGTTTTATCTCTCTCTCTTTTTCTCCCTCTCCCCCTCTCCCCTCTCTCTCTCTCTCTCTCTCTCTCTGTCTCTCTCGCTGTCCCCCTCCCCCGTGTGTTTGTGTTTGTGTGTGTGTGTGTGTGTGTGTTTTTGTGTTTATTTATGTGCCTGAATGGAAAGAAAACATGTAATTTCACATGCATATATGATATGTGTTTGTGCATGTGAAAGAGAACATGTGGAAGAATAATTCCACAAGACTGTGTGTGTGTGTGTGTGTGTGTGTGTGTGTGTGTGTGTGTGTGTGTGTGTGTGTGTGTGTGTGTGTGTTTGTATTAATTTTGTGCGCGTGTTTCTGAGTGGTAAATTTATTCATTTGGTCACACAGTGTGCAGACTCCCGCGGTCTCACCCACTTGCCCTGCCTGCTTGTGTTTTCTAGGGGAAAAACATTGGCCGGTGCGGTCCCAGAGCCACCATGGTAGGAATGGCTATTATATGTGGTTGAGTGTTGTTCCTTCTTTTTCTTCTCTCTCTCTCTGTATCTCTCTCTCTCTCTCTCTGCCTGTCTTTCCTTCTCTCTCTCTCTCTGTATCTCTCTCTCCCTATCTGCCCGTCTGTCTCTGTCTCTCTCTCTCTCTCTCTCTCTCTCTCTGTATTTCTCTCTCCCTATCTGCCCGTCTGTCTCTCTCTCTCTCTCTCTGTATTTCTCTTTTTCGCCTTCTTTTCTTCTTTTCCTCTTTTCCTGGCCTTAAGTTCTTGTCTGTGTTTGTGGTGGACGTGTTAAAGTCTGTGTATCCATGATTCACCCATGCGGATCTGTAGTGGATTTTTTTTTCTCCCCAACATCTTATTGAAAAACGATCATTTAAAAAAAAAAAAAAAAACATTTTTCTTTCTTTTTTATTATTATTATTTTTAAAACCCAGTCATCCAAAACCAACCCCTTCTTCTCCTAAAATGGCCTCTCCTGTCTGTAGCCCTTTCTTTCTTACCCCCTGGAGTGCCCCCACGTGTTTGGCTTCATCTGGTCTGAGAAGACGTGACAGACTGTATGCTAGGCAGGGATAAAGGCAGCTTTGAATGATGTTACTTCTTATTAATTAAAGAAGACATCAGTTAAAACTGTGCTTATCCTTGTTAGCAACTTGAGGATGCTTTCTCCTGAAGTGAAGATCTTCAGCCCTCAGCTCTTGAAGGACAACGCCTGATGTGCCTGTGTCACCTGGCTTCAAGAGGCAGGGTGGGGTTTTTTATTTCTGAGAAATGTATCACTCAAACACAGTCAAACATGTGAGGGATAATCCAAGACTATGTGTGTTGCTAAACGGTTAACACGGCGCTGTGTGTGGTGGAACACTTAGAAGTGGATTATCCCACGGATACTATGGTGACCAAGAACATTAAATGAGACAATTCGCAAATTACTATAATAATAGTAAATTCGGAGCTAAAGACGCAAAAGGTTCGCTGTTGCCATGGCAACACTGTTTTTTTTTAAAGATGCTAAAAGGGTTTAAAAAAGATTAATGCTAGCTTCTTTTTACAACTAAGTTTCAATGACTGTGCTAGAAAAGAAAAGTTTGAGAATTGACCATTTAGTGTTCTTGCCAGGCTGCTGTGTCAGCGTATTTCAGTGGTCCCCCACAGGTTTGGTTCGGCTTCTGTGTGTGTGTCCAGCACACTGATTAACCCTGACCGGCTTCAGGCTACCTGCTTTTTTAACTCCCAGGCTCCTTGCAAATCAGAGCTGAATATGTACCCCTCACCACACACACACACACACACACACACACACACACACACACACACACACACACACACACACACACCACCACCACC
>CM059287.1:19266662-19309162 GCA_030347295.1 Setipinna tenuifilis | reverse complement strand
CATGTTTATGGGAGAACTTTTCAAAGAAAGTGGAACTTGTCTCATTATTTATGACAAATTGTTTTTTTTTTCTGTGACCCTGCTATCTGCATAATCTTATGCCACGATTTAATAATATGCTTCTAACGTGACACAAGTTTGTGTAGAAATGCAGGGGATAATAATTCATTGCTCATACATGCTCATATATGCTTACACCCCTCCATGTATGCTTACACCCCTTAGCATAATTGGACAAAATTGCTTGTTTCATTGTTTTAGTTTACTCTGTTGGGGGTTAGAATAGGGATGTTGATTAAACCCTTCAAGCCATACATTCAAGGCCATGAAAAAACAACTTGTCATAAGATTTGTTTTTGCTACTGTCAAGCTATGTTTTTTTTTAAAGAATGCATGCTAACACTATTTTATTGTTTGGTTTTGTTATATTAAAGTTATTTGTTGTGTTAAATGCAATTCTCCAAAACAGCCATGATTACACTCAAATCAGGGTCCTTTATTTTCATGAGCCATCAGCCACGAACATGCTGTACGACTAGCTGTAGGGTTATAGACGCGAACAAATGCACAACCATTTTTATGCTTGTAATCAATAATGTCAGGTCTGTGGATTCACATTAACATCTTATCATTCTCTTATCAAACATCTTCTGCCCATCATGTTAATCACAAACAACCATACACCTGTGTGTGAAATTGGGTTCCTACGTAAATGGTCAGGCTTAGTTGTTTAGTGCAAGCATTTGGATATGTTCTTACTTTGTGTTGTTGTTGTTGTATTATTTACTTGCAAGTATGCAAGAGAAATGTCAGAATGGTGAATCACTGGTGCCATCTGGATATTACTATGCAGACGGGCATGGGTGGCGTTGGCAGGAGGCGTCAGGTGTGAAATGGAGCTCCGTGCAATCTGTGGATTTATCGGGAAATTGGGAGGTTTCTCGGCTGCTTTGGGGCCTTGTAGAGGCCTTGTGGAGGATCAACCTCCGTTTCAAAGCCCAGGCACCCAATAGAAACATCTGCATAAGCTGTGTAAAAAATACAAGAACAAGAGCAATAACAAAATGGTTTTCACAATCAAAAGAGTCCCAATATGGTGTATCAACTAATTTCATAAATGGTTGCAGTACATAGTAAAAATTGTAAATATACAGGGTGCACAATGCAGTGGTCATGTTATGTACTGCTATGCTATGCATACAGTAATTTAGCCTGAAACTCACACACAGCAGGACCAAACACATACACTGTGTTTCTCTCTCACCCACACACACAAAAACACAAGTATCCAATCACACTATAAGAATGGCCACCCGTCATACCCTTCACAACCTTACATACACACACACACACACACACACACACACACACAGCCCATCACACTATAAGAATGATCACCTGTCACAGGTGTACAGAGAACACACAAACACACCCTCACACACCCACTCAGTCTGAAGTCAGGCAATGCATAAGGTTGCACCAAGCTACAAGGCCCATGTGTAGCCAAGCTACGAGGGACACATGTAATTTAGCCATGCACGTCCAAACTACAAGGCTCACCCACAATTAAGGCACATGTAGGCAAGCGTAACCAACCTACGGGGCCCACAAATAAATTTAGCATAAGGTACGTAGGGTCCCTGTAATGTGGCATTGTACATTACGTAGAATCCCTGTAGCTTGGCTACACATAGCTAAATTACATATGGCCTCTGTAGCTTGGCTACACATGGAAAAATTACGTAGGGCGCCCGTAGTTTTGCTACGTGTAGAAAATCCTACGCGCTACAGCCTAGGCCCTACATAGATTTTCGACGTGTAGATTTTCTACGTGTGCCATACGTAGATTTTCTACAAGGGGCCTACGTAGATTTTCTAAGTGTAGATTTTCTACGTAGGCCCTACGTACATTTTCTATGTGTAGATTTTCTGCGTTGGCCCTATGTAGATTTTCTACGCGTAGATTTTTTACGTAGGCCCTACGTAGATTTGCTATGCATACATTTTCTATGGAGCCCTAAGTAGATTTTCTATGTGTAGATTTTCTACGCTGGCCCTACGTAGATTTTCTACGGGGGCCCTTTGTAGATTTTCTATGTGTAGATTTTCTACGTACACCCTACGTAGATTTTCTATGCATACATTTTCTACGGGGGCCTTAGGTAGATTTTCTACGCATAGATTTTCTATGGGGGCCCTACGTAGATTTTCTATGCATAGATTTTTTTACGGGGACACTACGTAGATTTTCTACGTGTAGATTTTCTACTTAGGCCCTATGTAGATTTTCTATACATAGATTTTCTACCTAGGCCCTACGTAGATTTTCTACAGAGCCCTATGTAGATTTTTTATGCATAGATTTTCTACGTAGGCTCTACGTAGATTTTCTCTGTGTAGATTTTCTACGGGGGCCCAACGCTTGGCTATGCGTAGAAAATGTACATTGGGGCCCTGTAGCTTGGCTACGTGTACAAAAACTACGTAGGGCCCCCGTAGCTTGGCTACATATGGATTAACTACATAGGGCCCTCGTAGCTTGGCTCACATGGCTAAATTATGTGGGGTCCACGTAGGTTAGCTACGTTTACCTAACCTATGTAGGGCTTGGCTATGGCTTGACACACACAGCCTTTAGAATGAACAGTGTCCACACTCCACACGTGATCTTTAACACTGCCACAAGTGGAGACTCTGCGTGACTCGTTTCTTATGTGAAATTCGTTTTCTGTCAATAAAATCCACGCTTCTCTGAACTGCCTCTAAGCAAACAGCTTTTAAAACAAATAGGTTTGGGACACAATCATTACATTTCCAACACCCAATCAAAACTCTTTGTAGTGTTCAAAATAAGTGAACAAAATATTTCGCCTTTCCAACCAAACTTGCTGCCTTTAATGTGCTCCCTAAACATTCACCCACCATGCCATGCCTCTCCAGAGATGTCAACCTTAGTTTCCTGCCATGTATTTTTTCTGCTTGTTCTCTTAACACAAGTGGTTAACCTGATCAGTTGATCTACCTGTCTTGTGATTTGTGTGCTCATTCGGGTTATCAGACCACTCAGGACATGTTTGGATCAAATATGTGGTTGGGTTTTTACTTTCTAAAGCCGTTTCCTGACACCTCTACCCCCTATTCCCTGGTTCATCCACATCACATGAGTCAGGTCAGTGGGTAGAGGTGTGCTTTGCTATGTTGGCCCCACAGAGGACAACAGAGCACTTTTTGTTGCGACTTTGTGAGAAAACAAAACCTTGGGCCACACAAGGAGATTTAGTTAACTGTCTCTCTAAAAGAAGCTAATTGCCCCCCAGATTAAGCCAGGAGCATTGAACTGGATGACGCTCCATATTAATTAGAAGCCTGAGTTGAAAGCAAAGGGGCCTCGAATCCAATCTGCCTTTCATGGTGGTTTGGTTTAAGTATTAAAACCCTTACTTTCTTACTGTGTGGTTGGCCTATGTTGTCAGAAGGCTGCTCAGCATCACCTCCTAATCACTCGCAGACTTAGGGAGCTTTATGTCCGTCTCGACTGTACTCTTGTGAAATGAGGCAAGCACCGTCGCAGGGCAGTATTAGCTCAACTAATTTTTTGTGTGTATGCTGGTAATGGTGCGTTGTTTTTTGGATATTAGCCCGACTAATGGATCAGCAAAAACTCTACAGGAAGTTTGGCTATGGAAGCAAAGGGCAGACATAGCAGGTTCAAAAAGTTAAAGTCCTGCTTATCCTAATTAGCCCAACTCTTCACATTCAGATAAGCTAATTAGTGACATAACCTGTGTTATTAAGAGCCCAGGCAGTGGAAATACATGGCAGGACTTTAACTCTCTAAATCCAGTTTGAGTGTATAATCACAAAGAAAAAAAAGGTGAAGCAAAATATGTTATTGTATGTGTAAGAGTATTTGATGAACAGTCCCTTTAGCCTGAAATTACTTAGACTGGAGAGAGCACTTAGGTTTCTCTTCATTTGCATCAGTTGTTTTGCATCCCTGCACTCCTTGTAGGTCTTTGGCATGTAAATGGCACTATAGTCGCTTAGTCTAATACATTTTTAAACAGTCTCGACAGCAACCCCTTTTCCAAAAAAAAAAAAAAACCCTTGGCATGCTTTGCCAAGCTCGCTCCAATCCCTCCTCCATTTATCATGAGGTCCTAGCAGTGTCATCTCTGCCAGCTTCAAAATGGCCGCCGTTCATCATCTTTCACCACACAGTGGACCTAATGAAAGGGCCTCCTGCACTATGTCAAAGCCACTTCAGAGCCAAAAGCACCACCGTCGACACCGCTTCCACTGCCACCGCTGGTCCCATAAGCCGCTGCACATTCTCTCACCCCCCAACCCCCAAACCCCCAACCCCCAACCCCATCCCACATCACCCCTACCACCACTGGAAGTGACAGATGACAGCGCCATTCATTTCCCTGTGACTGAAGGGGTTCAAAGGCGCCCAGGAAAAGTGCAGGATATATGAGGTTTCAGAGGCTGAATGACGACGACGACGACGCTGGAAGGGTTTCAGCGCTGACAAATGCAGTCGCTGCCTCACAACTAAAGCGTGATTGGATTTCGGAGGGGCCACTGGGGCTTTCATTAGTGTTGTGCTGCAATGCAAGATTAATTGTGCCTATTTGAATGCTGTGACAGTGTGTTGTGAGCGTGCATTACCCTTGCACTGACTGAGGGGACAAAACCACAATGGCCATGCTGAGTTGTGTGTCAAAGCTTACGTAACATAAAAGAGGATTGTTTGCGGTGAGTTTTTTTATGTCTGTGGATGAATTATTTTCGTGAGCAAGGAAGTGCAAAAGGGCAAAGAAGCCCACTCTGTGTCTACAAATATCTATGCCCAAGGAACTAACATGTGTAACAGTGTGTGATTTATGAATAGATTTATGAATAGACCAAGTTGTCAAATGATTGCTGTAATGTTGTGTGTTAATCGGGTCATTATTGGCCCAGAATGACATGTATCTGATCTGAAATCCATACATCATTTTTTTCTCTCATTTTGTTTTCCAGCTCATTTGAGTCCCATTTGAGTTGCCATGACAACTAAACCATTCACTTGTGACGTACTTGTGGTCTTGTCCTGTGACAGAATCCCCCCCCCCCCAAACCCCCTCCATCTCTGTTGTTTTATTGCTGTCATGTCCGTGGGTGTCAAATCTTTTCTTATGTAGGGGGGGGCGGGACATGAATCGCCCAACCCCCCTCCTCGACCAATCCATAAATTCATGCAGCCATGGGTCCACACATGACCTCATCGCTGTCCCAGACAGTAGTGCCAGCCTGAGACAGGCTTGGCCCACATATGGCTCACCTCCGGGCCAGGTCCGGGCCAAGGTCACTGGCCGTCCGTCCGTCTGTCTGTCTGTCTGGGACTCCCCATGGCTTTGTCAATCTACTTCACCACAACCTCTCGTTGCTTCCCCTGCAGGCGCCCACCAGCACAGCTACAACAACCACGTGGGTCTTAGTAGCCCAACGCGAACGCCTAAAAATGGTAAGACAAAAGCAAACAAAGAAAAAAAAAAACAGAAAAAAAACACCAGACACCAGACAGTGATGTGATTGACTTCTAACGCTGTGCTTAAGAAGCAAGGTTGCCCCATTTTGGTGCCTTTCCAAAAAAACGTTGAAGGTTGCGTTTATAGAAATGAACTGCTTTTGACAGCACACACATAAAAAGGCTGAAGTGGCTGGCAGTGTTTCATGTATTCCAAACGATGCAGACAGTATCTTTCATTACAGCTTTGTGTGATTGTTTGGCTACATGGGAAAAGGACTGAAATTAGCATGATACATCTCTGTTAGTTTGTGTCAGTTTTTGTTCATCCTGATCGCTAGGCTGCTAATATGGAGTCTAGTATCAGCATTATAAAAAAAACCCTTTTGTCTTGCTTTCCATTCATATTCTGCGAGTGACGTCTCCTCGTTAATGAGCAGGTCTTAGTGCTGACCCAGCACACAGGCACGCAGACATGCTTCCATCAGCGAGGTTAATGAATCCGGTCGTAGATCCACCGTCCATCTCAATCACCCCCCCCCCCCCCCCCCCCCCCCCTCGCCTCGGAGAGAGGGGTGCAATGCTTTTAAAGACACCAGGGGGTGGGGGAGTTAATGCTCTGTGGAGGGCAACCAAGGCACATTTAGAATGTCTTAAGGGAAAGGTGTGCCACATTTAAATCACTACCCCCCCCCCCCATTTCTCACCCCCCACCCCCTACTGCCCCCCAACCCCTTAAAAAATACCCAAGCTCAGCTGTTTGAAGATCATATTCAACGGCCTGATGCTTGTCGTAAAACGGGCTTACTCTGACCACACTGAGGGGTCACAGGAGAGTTCTTTGGCACATAAGCCAGGGGCCGGATGGCATGTCGGACTGTCCGTCGGGAGAGTGTGAAATTGTAGGAGGCAGGTGATTGGGCGCCGTGCCCGTACGTTGCTAAGTAGCCCATGCCATGCCCACAACTCCATAGGAAGCTTCATATTCAGTAGTGCGCTGCTCTGCAAATTTTAAGTGCCTAAACTCATTTACGGGATCTTAACAGGTCCTAAGAGATGAGGTTAATGATGAGAAATCATTAGCCACACACACACACATGCACACACACAGAGCCTTTTTTTTTCTTTTGATTTTTAGCTTAATTTTGTGGAGTCATAATGTCAAACTCTTTCATTATGTGTCAGACAGTGCTGGCAGAGAGGCAGAGAGAAAAAAATAAACAACAACAAAACAAAAACATAGTAGAGGCCTGCAGAAATCCAGGAGATGTGGTTTTAAATCCAGTTTTGGCACCTCGTCGGGTGGATATATGTATTGATCAAAGGATAAAAGGGTAGTCAGAAATCCTTGTGTGTGTGTGTGTGTGTGTGTGTGTATTTGTGTGCTGTGCTCTGTAGATAAGGGGGACTCAAACCCACAGCGCTTTAAATGAGAGCGACACACGTACACAAACAAACGCAAACACAAACAAACACACACACACACACACACACACACACACACACACACAGCGGCTCTGTGGCAGGGCTTCGCCACTCGCCCCTTGTTTGTGGAGAGATTAAAATCGCCGCCGCTGGTGAACCGCCATGTTGTGACTCATAGAGGAGGGGGGGGGGGGGGGGGAGGTGTGTGTGTGTGTGGATGGGGTTGGTTGAAGATTTGTTCTTTTGGCCATCGGCTAACAAGCCCTGAAGATTTTCCCTTGGCTGAGTTGAGTGAACAAAGAGGAAGGAGAAAGACAGAGAGAGAGAGAGAGAGAGTGTGTGTGTGTGTGTGTGTGTGTGTGTGTCGGTGTGTCGGTGTGTCAGTGTGTCTGTGTCTGTGTGTTTGTGTGTGCACTCGTGTGTGTAAGTATGCAAAGTGGTTTTGACAATTCTGCTTTTCTGATGCGTTTGTCCCATAGGAAGTCTGAGTTCAGCATTCTGTTTAAAGGAATTACATACTAAACAGCAAAACATGTGGAGGATCCTGATCCATGTAGAGGCTAATAGCCTTAGAGAATTGCTGTAAACATTTCCAGAAGTAAACAGCAAACTCAAGACATTTGAGCCACAATGACATGCCAACCAGTCAGCTATACATACTGTAGACTAGCCTTTGTTGGCTAGTGCATGAAACAGTATTTGGGATACAGGCCATGTGAAAGCTCTGTGCCGAAATAATCCTTGAGTTTGGTCTCCCAGAGCTCAGACACCCGGGTGAACTTGTGAATGCTTAAAGATGCATTATGCAACATTTTCTAACACTTGCTCCTCGCAAAAAAAAAATCTCATTATAATTCAGAGGCGAGGTGACAAGAGCATCTGTGAACAAGTCATGGTGGCTCAAAAAGTTGTGATTTTTTTTTTTCTTTCTTTCTTTCTTTCTTTCTTTTCCCCCTTCAGGAGGCGAAACCTTAAAACCTTTTATTTTCAATTAATAGGCCTCTAAACAAAAACAAAAGGCAATCAGGTTTTAAATACCTCTTGGTGCTCGGGAGGGACCAAATTACCATCTCTAAAAGAGATGGAGAGAAGAGACGTAATTACACGGAAAAGTTTCACAATTAAATGGCTATGACTCAAAGGCATGGCCCCAATTAAGGAGTTTAACAACTGGCCCCTAACCTTTGCGCCGCAATTCATTTGCATTAGTTCAGCGCAACGCAGCGCATGTTGTGTTGCACCTAGCATTCAGAATGAGAAGCTGAAATATTGCACAGGTATGCAGTGTATGGCTATGATGTATTTGTTTTGGGAAATGTTAGATTCCTGTTTAATTTAATAGACAAAATGTTTTATGATCGTTACTAATGTGATACAATAACAAAAAAAATACTTTTAAAATGTATGGTATTTCTAGGTTGAAGGTTTTTTTCACAACAGTCCTTACACTGTCTGTAAAGATGCACCATGCACAAGAAGCTGTAGTTGAACTAGCTGATGTACACATATTTTGTTACTTTTCTTTTGTTGTGTGGCATGTCATTGAAACGTGTTTTCTCACTTGGGTTCACCAGCTCACCGATCTCTAAGACATGGTAAGTCATAGCCCCACCTACATTGTGCCCAGTCCCACCACATCACCCCCCCACACCCAACCACCACCCTCTCCCACCCCACACACACCCCCCCACCTCTGAGAGAGAAAGCGAGAGAGAAAGAGAGAGAGTTCCTCCTTCCCGTCTAACAACATTGTGGCCTCGTTGCGTCTCCTTTCCATTCTCCATGTCAGTCTCATTCTCAGGTTTATTTCTCTCTCTCTTTGTTTTTTTTTCTTTGTCTGTCCACTTCCTCCCATTTTCCTACTTTTTCCTCTGGCTTTCTCGCCTTCTTTCTCTCTCTCTCTCTCTCTTTCTCTCTCTCTCTCTCTCTCTCTCTCTATCTCTCTTTTCTCTTTGTGTTCTTTTGTCTTTTTCACCCTCCCTCTTGCAGAGAGTTCCCGGATGAACAACATCCTCACCTCACAGACGGAGCCCTATGACTTGTCCTTCTCGCGCTCCTTCCAGAGTCTCTCCCACCTGCCTCCGTCCTACGAGTCCGCCATGAAAGCAGACCTCAGCAGGTTCTCCTCTCTCAAGAAGCTATGTGAGTGTCTGACACGCACATACCGACATTCTGCTACTCTCATCTCTACTGTATGCAGTGTGCTGACAGAGAAGGCATTGGTTTAAAAGGATGACATACAGTAACAAGTCATCAACACTCTTTTCCAGAGTGACAGTCCCCCTAAAGCTATATGTGGGATGCAATGCCTTGCTCAAGGGCACTTCAGACATGGATGAGGTTGCAGGATGCAGGGCTGCACTGGTTTTTCACGCCCTCACCCACATTTTCCCTAATGGTTGAGCAATTGAACCCAAGACCTCCCAATGGCAAGACCATCTACTTAACCATTAGGCCACAGGGGCCCTGAAGAAAATGAAACAATTCCATTTTATTTTAATTACTTGATTGGGACAGTGCTCATTGATCAACAGACAAACTACTTGCTGTAAACAAGTCGGGGTTAGCTACTGTTGCTAATTTTCATCTGTAGTTCATAGTCAGATTTTTAGAAAGGCACCTTAACAGGGACAGGGCCCCTCCCAGAATATAATGACCAGGGTCCATTTGCACCAAAAATGGCGTATGCCTGGTCTTAAGATAACTCAACATCTAAGTGTAAGCTGATAGCTACGCTGGTTACATCATCTTAAGCCTTAAGCCTTCCTCTCAATAACAGCAGGCGTAAAGTTTTAAGCCAAGTCAGGAGCTGGCATTAGTGGTGAAATATCAATTACTGTATTATAATGCAGGCCCAACACTATGTTTTTTTCCACATAGGCCAATATGTAAAGTAGCTCTCCTGGGTTATTATGCTGTTATTGTATTTTACAGTCTACTTTTCTTAAATGGCTTATTTACATTTCGTTCCCTTTTTTGTTCTTCAGTCAGTTTTTTTTTTTTTTTTTTTAAACTTGAAGGCAAGGGGAAAGGATTATGCAGTTTAATATTAAACAGACAAAGGCCTCGTTTGCCCTTTTTCCAAAGTGTGAATCTTTTGCCGGTGTATCTCTGCATAATATCCACTGACGATGATATCATTTCAGGTATGGCCGAGTGCCCGAGTCGGACTTTAGTGGGGCCCCTTTTTTGTTATTTATTGCAAAAGGCAGCCATTCTGCTAATGAGGTTAAATGGTATGTCTGAGACAAGTGAGAATTTAGCGGTGTTAAATTGCACATTCATTTGGCCTCAGCAAAACCCACTCGCACGCCATCTCTTCTCTTCTAGCTCTCTCTCTCTCTGAATTTGTGCCTGAAATTGCGACCCTGACACCAGCTCGTCGTCCACACAAGAGCGCCTGCCCGCCTCTCTGCCTGGCCCACTTGTCTGACTTGAGCAGTGTGGTAGTATGCCAGGAAGTGCTTTTCGCACCAGATCCTCACTGAAGTATTCCCCTGGGGGCTATGCTGAGAGAGCTATGCTGAGATGTGTGTGTGCCTCTGAAGCAAATAATTTGCCGAAGCCAACCGTCAGCTACTGTAGCTGTAGCTTCGGAACTGTCTTGTGAAAAGTCCACACGTAGGTTTATAACATAAACAGCCTTCATTTGGCAGTGAGTCGGTATGAATTATGGTTGCCACATTCGTGCTTCGTAACTCTTCATGGGCATTGCAACACACCGGAAATGCTTCCATAACGATCCGTTTCAGCTCATAGTATGCGGTGTATAACATGAAAGAACAATGCCTCATTATGCTGAATTGAGCAACACAGATATATTTTTTTCTTTTGATCATTAATTACCACAAGCAGATGATGATGATGCTTTCATCAACCAAAATAACAGTATGCTCATTTCTGTGCCAAAAGTAAAACAAGAGGTATAAATCTGTCTGCTGTTTTATGTGCTAACAGGCTTGATCCAATCCCCCTCAGACAGTCTGTGTTGTAATTGATATCTCGGTCATGACAGCCTGGTCCACACAGGTTCTGAGGTCCCCCATTGATCTGTCGGTGGGGGGGGGGGGGTGGACGAGGCTGGACCAGCCTGTAATCTGTCCTTAATTAATTAAGGTCTATTTTTTTTTTGCCACAACGCAACAACGTATTAGCTGCAAATTATTTATGTTCCAACTGTAATTCTTCCCTCACCTTTCCTCCGGTAGTAATTGTAATCGCACGTCAGAGAGAGCCTGTCTGGGAGAGCCTGTCAAGTCAACTCAAGCGAGGGAGGGAGGCTGAGGGGTTGACGGCCAACCCCAGACAGACTGCTCTCATTATGGGCCCGAGGAAACAATTATTTCATTATTTCCACCTCTAATTATTTCAGCTGCAATTAGCATTCGGAACAGCACAGTCTAGATGTCCTGGCACAGTGCCTTTGCCTCTCTCTCTCTCTCTCTCTTTCTCTCTCTCTTTCTCTCTCTCCCCCCCCCCCCCCTCTCTCTCTCTCTCTCTCTCTCTCCCTCGCTCTCTCTCTGTCTCTCTCTATCTCTCTCTTTCTGTTCTTCATTCTCTCTCTTGCCCCCCTCTAGGTCTGTCTATCTGTGAGTGTGAATGTGTGTGTGTGTGTGTGTGTGTATGTCTGTGTGTGTGTGTGTGTGTTGGTGTGTCTCCCAAACATTGTTTACTGTTGTATTCCGCATAGGAGATCCTCCGCAGATTACAGAAATAGATTTACCGTTTGGCGAGTTCGGTGAATAATGGCGTGTCTGTGCGGCCGCCATCGGGAACGTCCACGTGGTGTTCACACGACGCCTCCGATCTGGCAAGCGCAAATCATATGGGCACCAATTAGTCACATCTGTGTGGGTAGACTCACCATGTTCCATGATTTTTCATAACGTGTCCATCTGTAGATTTCCAACTAATTGGTTAGAGGACAGGAGACACAGAATTAGTCTCTCTTTCTCCCTTTTCTCTTTCTCTCTCTGTCTCTCTCTATCTACCTCTATCCCCCCTCTCTCTCACTGCCTGTCTGCCTCCCCTTTGCCCTCCTTTGCTATTTTCATGTTCAAGTTTTGTTTCTTTACTTTTCTATCCTTACTTTTCTTCTTTCTTTCTTTCTTTTTTTTCTCTCTCTCTCTATCCCTCTCTCAATATTAGAAATTAATTTTCCATGCTCCGTGCACCAATGCGCGATGCCTTTAATTGTTTTCCCAGCTGTCCTTCGTCAACAGTGGAAAGTTACTTTGCCTTTCATTCGCCCTCCCTTAATCCTTCCGCATTTTCAAATACCATCCTCTCAAAAGCTGATCAGCCCTGTCATCTCTAATCATTAGGCCATGAAATGTATGCATTCTGGCATAGCTTTGCCTGTTATCTTCACAAACAGTAACAAGATGCATTGATAAAAATATCATGGCATTATAAGTTGTACTGTCTGGCAAAGTATATTCGTGACAAAATTGAAGATAATATGTTGCACTGCTTTATATATGTAGAGAAATTCTAAAAATGTAACAGTGAATAATTTTGTGTTTGCATGAGTTCATGTGCTATATCCCCCTGCATCAAGTAACGTGATTGTTTGCAAATTTTCTCACACACACACACAAGGCAAACAAGTGCTTCTGATACAGGATTGTCACTGAATGGCAATGTGCTCTGACTCCTCTCCGCAGCCGACAAAGACGTGGACGACTACTACAGCCGCAAGCGGCACCTGCCGGACCTGGCGATCCGCGGCACCCTGCCTCTGCACGTGCTCCGCAACCAGGAGTCCCAGGGCAGCCAGCAGGCTCTGTCCCAGCAGCAGCACCAGCAGGTGGCCGCCCAGCAGCAGCAGCAGCAGCAGCAGGGGGGAGGAGGAGGAGGAGGAGGAGGAGGAGGCCCCTCCCAGCGGCAGCGGCCGCGTAGGGTGCAGCGCGCCATGTCTCAGGACCGCGTGCTGTCGCCAGAGCGCGCCCGCCAGCACGAATACGCCAACACCGCCATGGTGGCCACCACCTCGTCGCACGGCATGTCGCCGTACGCGATGTCGCCGTACGGCGGGCGGATCCTGAGCGACGAGCAGCTGCTGTCGGCGGAACGTCTGCGCTCGCACGAGCGTCTGCTGTCGCAGGAGCGTCTCTACTCGCACGAACGCCACCACTACTCGCACGAGCGGCTGCACTCCAACGACCGCCTGCACTCCCACGACCGCCTCTACTCCCAGGACCGCCTGCACTCGCAGGACCCGCTGCTCTCGCCCGACAGGATGATGTCCGCCAAGCGTTCGTCGGGCTTCCGTGGGGGCAGCATGGTGGACAAGTCCATGTCGCGGGCCATCTCGCACACGGACGTCTTCGTGCCCACCACGCCACTCATGGACCGCTATAAGATGACGAAGATGCACTCACATCCCAGTGCCTCCAACAACGCCTCTCAGCTGCCCCAACAGCAGCAGCAGCAGCTGCAGCAGCTGCCGCCATCGTCACAGCCACACAACACCCTCACCATGAACCAGACGGCCTCCAAGCGCCAGGCCTTCGCCTCGCGCCGCACCCAGACCGTCGAGCAGTTCCAGTACATCCCCAGCCAGCACCACCACCACTACCGCACGGGTAGCAAGACCGAAGTAACTGTTTAAGGACACGACAGAGGACAGAGGACAAAGGACAGAGACAGCGAGTGGGAGTGATAGAGAGAGACAGTCAGAAAGAGAGAATGAGAAAGAAAGAGAGAGTTAATGAGAGAGAGAGAGAGAGAGAGAGAGAGAGAGAGAGATGCCAGCATCCCTGCCTCAAATAATGAACAGAATGAGAACATCCCATAATGACTGAAAACACCAGGTAGATACAAATCAAGGAGGTTTTTTTGGGAATGAACAAAATGGGGCAGTAACCTCACTTACAACATTTTCTTTCTCAGCCCTTGCCTATTATTGCTCCATTCAGTAACGGAGCCCTTAACTTGTGTGTGCACACTCTTGTCTTTGTTATCTGTGTTTGACGAGGAACAAAGAGAGACAGAATGGACCATGCCAATCGTGAACCTTTGCTATTTTATCTTTGGAAACAGAAAACTTTAAAAAAAAAAACTCTTTCTTTTTAAATCACCTAATTTTTAAGGGCTTTGCTTGGCTGCAGACACACACTGGCCCCCTTTGGAAAGATGGAGGGAACAGAGGGTGGTAGGGAGCAAAACAGGACTCACCCCCCCCCCCCCCCCCCCCCCAGGCTTCTCGGCTGTGGACACAGAATCAACACTGTAATAACTTTATAAATATATAAATATAGCTCAACTGTTTGTACCTTCAGTCATTGTCAGATAGCTTTAGAGATTCATTAACAGAGCAGATGTGCGCACTTCTGTTCGTGCCTCTGAGAAATGTTCCATTTCGACAACGAAGTGGTTTTTTGTGGGTTAAAAAGCACAATCAATTTTGAGGTTTTAAAAAAAAAAGAATGAACATTCTATGTTTCGTTTCTTCTTCTGTTGTTTTTTGTTCATTCGTTTTGATCTGTGATGGCTAGCACGCATATGTTTCTTTTTTTGTCTCCACAATCAAAACTGGCCCATTTTTTTTGGCATAGATAATTGTAAATACGCTATTTTAGCAGCAGTGTATGGACAAGTCTGGTTGGCTTTTTGTACTTCCATAGTCTGTTTCTAGAGATGTTGATGGATTTAAAACAATCACAACCACCAGTTTTGTGAAGGCAGAATTAGGCAAAAACCCACTAACCATATATTCGATCATTTAAATAAAATGCTGAAATGTGCGTGAGTGAGATTGTGTCCTTCCAGAAATGTGTAGGATGAGAACTGGATGAATGGTGTCGATTGCAAAAAAAAAAGATATATATATATTTAATATATATATATATAGAAACATAATACATAGATAGATATTCCACTACTGTTGATATCTGGCTGTAGACTGTGTTTTCAGTGATTCACAAGACAACTGGATATATTAATGCTTGTTGTAGTAGCTGCAAATAAAACATCCTTATTTTTCTAAACATTACCATCATCTGAATCGGATGTGTGTTCTTAGGAAGACAACCCAGCGACTGTGTGTTCTTTCAACCCACCGCTGTACCCCACACTCCTCTTTTCCCACAGCCCGCCCATCCGACCCTTTGCTCAGCTATGTTATTACACATGAAACGTCCCAGGTATGTATCCTCGGCACATTATTATTCAGGCTCTGACGGCCCAGATAAATCTTAATGCAGTAACAGCACTCCGCTGGATCCTTCATTCATAAAGTTTAATGGTCCCTCCGTGCAGTGCACAGTGCAGAAGGGAAAGGAAAGGAGCCGCGTAGCCAAAGCCAAGACACTGCTGCTGAAAGGGGGAGGAGGTAAGGAAAGGAAAGTGAAAAGGATTAGCAAGTAGGCAGCTCCTGCACCCAAGTCGCCCCCCCCCCACCACCCCCGCCCCCTACCCCCCCGCTGCTCCTGAAGCACTGAAAGTGATGACGGCGTCCTGCAGCATTGATGGATGGACTAGCGTGAGCTTACCACAGGCAAGCTGTGAGGTAGTTTTTTATCATAAACTGAAAACAGCTGGATAATAAATTTAACTGTTGGGTGCCTAGTAAATAAATACTTAATGGATTGCTTTTTTAACTGTATGAATAAATATAAATGTACAAATTACAGGGGTGGGGAGGGGTGGGGGGGGGACGCTTGGAAGCATGTGCTCTTTTATCATGTACTGAAACCATCTGCATAATAGACTTAACAACAGGGACCCCCTGAAAAGATACTGAATGGATTGCTTTTGCCATATTCTTCCTATTCCAATACAGGACACAATATTCTGTATACGTGTATTGGTTGCATTCCCCAGAGAAGAATTTCATCAGAAAATTAAGAGGATTTAAATGCTGAATGATGTTTTAATGGCAAACTAAAAGGATCAGTCATTACTGACAAAATGGCACAGGCCCAAAGAGTGTGTGTGGCAGAGAGGTGGAGTAGGAGACCAATGCATAATCCGACATGGACCCATGGAAATGTGGCATGTGGATGCACATGCAGATTGAGGCTTACTGATTTGATACCAGAAAAGGGGAAATTCCAGACCTCTTTTAAATTCATTGAACTCCGCAGGTGCAAATGCAATTCTCACAGCAAACAAAACCCTTTACCCACCCACCCCCCCACCCCCCCCCCTCCTTCCCCTACCTCCCCTCCTCTCGCAAGGACATTCCTTTGTATGAGAACGTTGATGGAGGAGCCATCTTGCTATCTAGTTCACACACAGATCCTCTCTTCCCATCAACATTTAAATGAGGAATATGAATCTTTGGTGATTGTCACTGACTCCGCATTTTTTGGCAAAAACGCTAAAAAATGTCTGAAACTAGAGAGCTTCTGCTGACAGGGACAAAAGATTGAGTTTTTATGTGTTTGTTGTTTGTTTGTTTTTGTCTCTCTTTTAAAAAAAAACAAAAAACAAAATAAAGTCATCAGCTATCGTCTTCCCCACATCAATCGTATTGAATCCCTGCCTCAGAGTCGATGTGTGCACTTCACACACTTCACTCAAGGGGAAGAAGAAGGTTGGCTCATTAACATACTACACCGCAGTGTCTGCTGCGTGGTGCCTGCTCTTGAGAGCCTCTCCTCTCTCACCGACTGCAGTCATGCCCCCTAGTAAGTGTAATTATCTAGTGCTAGTAGCCTACCTCCACTTTTTCTTAACCACGTCTCCTCAACAGAGGCTCTCACTTGTGCACTAATGTGGTTGAGTAGCAGGAGGAATAGTTTAGGATCCTTTGGCTTTGAAATGCTAGGTAAAACTTAATTTAGTTAGGCCTATCTACATGTAACAACCTGTAATATTATGTACTTACACTGTAAACACCTAACACTAACCCTAATCCTAACCCTTAGATACAGAATACAGCAGTGAAGTTACAAGGAAGGTTTATTTCTTATTGCAAAACAAATTGTGGTTGGCGGTATGACTGTGTTTTAGAGGAAGTTCCCGTCTTTTCCACGAGCTTCATGGAAGCCAAGATAGGAAACAGCAGCATCCTCAGGGTGAAGTACCCCCCATTTAAAAAGTGGAAGGGTAACACATTTCCCCCCCCTCCAGAACAGAGAAAGCAACAATGACAACAGTATGACATTGATTCAAGTTTGGGGTGGAGCTGGGGAGGAGGTAAGTTGCAAAGCAGTGTGCAGAGGAAGCAAGTGGAGGTGACAAAAACAACAGTTTAAATAAGGCGCCCTGCTTGCAAGCAGCTAGTTGTAAGCAACATCTGATTTATGAGAACAGCTGATGTGGGCGGGGTTAGCATTAACCAATAGGGGACATGGCTTGACTACGTGGCCTGCCAGAACTAACGCAGAATGGTTCATATATCGCTACAAACTTTGTTACATTGTACTTCATGATGTAGATACACTGTAACAGGGAAAGCAACGTTAAGTGTAACCCAATGTGGATTCGCCAATGGGGAACCAATTAATCTTCAGTACATACCACAGCTGGATGTTTTATATGGCAGGTGTATTGCTAGAATGTACAGTAGATTCTTAGATTGTAATTCAGTGCACTTTTCTTCATTAAGTTAAAGGGAAATTTTGGCTCAATTTTCTCTGTTTCTCCAGCGAACATGTGCAGGACAAAGCTCAGGCACTGGGAAACTTAGTGGGGTGACTCAGTGACTAAACCATATGCCATTTTAGCCAATCAACACAGTGGGGCAAATCGGAAATGTTCACTCATTCTCTGTATAGTGCACTATGTAAATTAGTCAGTCAGTGCAAATGGCATACTACATAATGCACCATATAGTAACCGAGTGAATGGTTTAGACCAGTGGTTCCCAAAGTGGGGGGCGCACCCCCCTAGGGGGGCGTGGAGGTATTGCAGGGGGGGTGTGGAGGGGAGGGGCGGTTGAAATTGAAATGGTTAAAACAGTGCTGTTGCACATAGACACTTTGAATAAATGCTTTTATATAATATAACCATTTTATTGGTTAGTATTCACTTATTTGTATGGTTATTGAGTGTATTTGTACTGTTTCTGTGAACTTGAAAGTAAATTTTGGCAACATTAAAGGACGAAAAAACTTGGTGTATGACGGTGGACGGGGAGGGGAGGGGGGTGCGAAAATATTCTTAGGTCCATAAGGGGGGACCCAGCAGAAAAGTTTGGGAACCACTGGTTTAGACAGTGCCAGTGTTTCAGGAGCATGGAAAGGAAAGATTTTCGGTGTCTTTTTGAGTTCAAATTTCCACAGACTCCAAATCGGCTACAAATCAATGGCTGTGTCATTTTGTCATGTCAAACCCGCTGGCAAAGCCTGTTTGAACAGGTATCTGCATGGAACAGGTCTGCCTGCCTACCAATTATATAGCCGGTGGTGGTGTCTCTACAGACCGCCGTGCAGTGGAGGGGTTTAGTGGGGCCTTGGGAGAAAGGGGTCAATCTCATTGTCTATTTGACCACACAGTGCATAATCTCTTTTACAGTCTGTAATGGCAACATCGATTGCCTGGCGTGCGCCTCTCTAGCCCTGGCTCAGCACTCGAGAAGGTCATTTTTAACAGATGTAGCCTATCCCCGGCCTGTTGGCGTTTTTTTTATTTCTCCTTTTTTACTTCACTTTTGGTGCCGTGAATATCCATTGTCATATGAGTTTCTCTGTCTCTGTGGGACAGGCTGCAGGCTGTTGGCTGTGCTGTGCTGTTCTGTGCTGCACAGAGACAGAGTTTTAACACATTGCAAAGCTTCGCCTGATGATCTCCTCTTCAGCCCCCATTGATCCAGGTGCACTGGTCCTTGAATTGTACCCTGTTGTCTCATGACGAGGTGTAGACACTAGTTGAAGTGGAGGCTCACTTTTTTTTTTTTAAAAAGGAAAAGTTTTCAGTTTCGGAAAGAGTTAGAACCACTGAATGTAGAGAAAGTATCGAGACATCCAAGGAGAAGACATAGAAAGATAAAGCACAAAAAAAACAAAAATGGAGGAGGATGACGACAGACTTGGTTGAAGCTTTTCTGAAGCAAAAACAAAGGTAGTTTTCTTTGGTTCTGATGCTCCACTGGGTTCCCTCAGTCTGTCTGAAACACGTTGGCCTGAACATAAAACTCACGGCATTCATTGATAAATTGAGGTAAATATTTCAAAAGTAGTTTGATTGGAGAGGTTCACAGCAAATAATTTAGTGCAGAAACAAAAGAAACAGAAACAGTAAAGTAACTTTCTCAGAAAGAGAACCAGTGTTTGTTTTTACCAAAGAATTTGGGGTATTTGTGAAAAAAACATTACCAGACAAAGATTTTTTTTTTTTTAAATATTGAGTTGTGAAAGTCTGGTTTATGAACTCATTTTAAATTGCCATGGTTTTAAAAGCAATTTAAGGGAGATTTAAGAAGATATACAGTATGTATGTATAGCTACAGGATTATACTGTATATCACAGCAAAATCAGTAAACTATTAAAAGTAATGATGCAACACCAAACTATTCTACAAGGAAAAGTTACTGCAGAATATAAACACACAACATTTTTTGTTTTGTTTTACAATGTTAAAGTTTCCTAAATAAAAGCAGCACATGCATCACACACAGTACTTTTACAAAACCTTGCACCTGGGTCATGCTGATAGAAGGTTGTTTTTTTTTTCATTTGGCTGGACCAGAAAACAGCTAGAAAATGCAGCCAGAGTCCCTTGCCTTGCCTGCTTGTGTGTTTGGGCAACTTTTGAAGAGTTGTGTGCCCAACAGTGCCTTTGGTGTGCCCAACTCAGTGTGTGTATATCCCAGTGGCCCCTTACTCTGTTGGATAGCTCCCCGCCTTCCTCCCCAGCTCCCTGCCTCCACTTCCTCACTGGGGATTTGGGTCTCTTTGGCCTCCCCTATGTGAAGTTTTTCTCACTACACCCTTCACACACCACTTTGGTCATTACACAGACTCACACACACACCCACGCACACATTCATACATACACATTCACATACACATACACACCCACGCGCACACACACGCATGCACACACACGCACACACACACACACACGCACACACACACACAGATACACATACACACACACACTCAAACACACACACACACACACACACACACACACACACACACACACACACACACACACACACACACACACACTCCCCTTTAGCCATCAGCTTTGGTGCTCCCAGTGCCCAGACTCTGTGCTGTGTAGCTCTATCTGCACCTCTGCAGCATTTGGTGGCTACAGCAGGGAATATTTATGACAACACAAACACAAACAAGACGTAAGGACGTTTTGGATAGCACAGACATACTTAAGTTTTACATTGTGCTATGCCTGTATTGACTATAGCGCGACTGAGCTTAGAACAATCAGCCATATATCATCCTATTACATTAAATGCAGTCCTGTTTTATCAGCACCATTAAACCAAACACAAGGCATTTAGCAGATGCTTTTGTTATGTAAAAGTGATATATCTATATAATGATATTTTTGGGGTGGCCTGGAATCACCCAGTGCAAGCACATAGAACTCATTTTAAGGGTAAAGGCCACTTAAGTTCAGGCACGGATGCCCTCCAATGAAGTTCTTGCTGATACCCTCTACTCTACCCTTCACATACAGTCCAAAATATTGGCCAGAGGATAACAAATCGAAGATAATTCATCATGACTTGACCTTAGGTACAACCTTTCTTAAAAGCTTTTGTACATGAAGGCATTTGTACGAATGCCAAATGCATTTCTCTTTTCCTCATCGAATGACTAACCACTCAGTTTGTTTGGGCGGCACATCCAGGAAAAAGTAGGTTTACCTCACCGTGCGTCAGCTTAGTGCACAATTGCTAGTACTAGTGCTTCCATCTTCCCTGCATACAACAACACGCTATGAAGGTCTCCTCATTAGCTTGGGAAAAATGGCTTTTCAGTCAGGTTATCATTGTGTCAGTGAGGTCACTACCAGGTTAATATAAAAATCCTTAACAAACACCTCATTTCTAAAAACATATTTCTCAACTCAAGTGTATTTTGACTGTGGAGTCTCGAATACTAGACAAAAACACAGACAACAAACAACCGTTAGAGCAAGTTACCAGAGGATGAAAGGAGAGAGGACAAAAAAGGACAGACAGAAAAAAAAGAAAATGTCATTCTCTGGTGGGGTACACATTTCACAGCAGAGAGACACTTTACTGGCCTGAAGATGAGTTTTTTCAGTCTGTGACTCAATGCTGTGTGTAAGGTCATTCCACCAGGAGCCTCTTATCTCACTGTAAGTAGTTTAGCCGCAGGCAAACACAGCCTTTGATGGCTGCGTCCCTGTTTGATATCTTCACCGAGGGGTTTTTTTTTTCTAGAGACTATTTTATTTTCCATGAGAAGCAGACTCACCAAGGCAGGCCTCTCCATTCTAAATCTAAAAGGGAAGACGGTGATTCTAATAAAATAGAGAGAGCGACAGAGAGAGAGAGAGAGAGAGAGAGAGAGAGAGAGAGAGAGAGAGAGAAATGTCACAACCTTTTACTAATTACCATACAAGGTGTTTTAATGGTGGCCTGTTGGCCCTCAAACCATCCACAGCTTTACCCATAAGCACTGTCTTGGAACTAACCAGTAACCTAGCAACCATTGTTTCCCATAGAAAATGGTTAAGACTCTCTTCTTTACCATTCTGAGCATGAGCCTGTGATAGATCTCTCCCAGTGCTTGTCACACGTTTTTTTTTCTCTTTTTTTTTTTACAGCGAGTAGCAGGAAGAGAAAACAGCTCCCTGACACTATAAAATATAAATTGTCCGTCTGAGTTTGGCCTTGAGTAACTGAAGTTGCTAGCTAACCGCAACAAACTCTTCAGAGTGCTGCCAGTGCAGGCGGTAATATCCACAGGGGTGATGTGTGACGTATTATTGGTCATTGGTCACTGACTCTCCCTGACCCGTGACCACCTAATGGGCAGTGCCTCCACATCATCATTTTTATTTGTGCAGTGTGTTTATGTGCTGTTTCTTAATTATTTAGATAATAATTAAGATATAATTATTTAGACTTTTAGTTTTGTAGCTCACTGCTTGAAAGGATGTGGCACCACTATACTACAATCTGTGTGCTTTTCCTATGTGTTTACTGGCATAATTAAAACTACAAAATAGGGGAGAACATTGGGCATATTTTCTTGCTATTTTCAAAGGCTTTCCCTTTAATTATTGTGACAGGCATTGGCAAGTAACACTTCTGGCCACTCAGGACTAAAGTACTAGCAAAGGTTACCCCTGAGAGATCTCCCTGTCATTCATGTTTGATGGGGGATTAATTCTGTTCCACTATGTGGACAAATCCTTAAAACTGTTCCCTTAGAGTGGTGTATTAAATGGTTCACCCACAGAAACCAGACTGGTGCGTGTTCCAAAAAATGCATTAAGACGAAAGACCAGTGATTTATGGAAGTCTTTCATGACGGAATATAACACCTTTGCTTTTTCTTGCTGCCTGAAAAAGCTATTTTATGGTCTCATTCCCCAATAACGCTTCTGGACGAATGCCAATCATGTGGCTGTAAAAACAAAACTTTCCCTCAGTTTCAGGCCAGGTCAGCTCTCCACCGTGGGAGTGGGAAGAATCAGCAAAGAATCAGCTCTTGGTCTGGTTCAGTTCGTACCCTTCCTGTTTTAAGCTGGCAGTCACTGGCAGATGAAATTCTAGACAGGTAAACTTGGCAGTTAAGACTGAATATTGAGTTGAGGGTTGAGGGTTATACTGAATTTGAGCGAAACATTAGGTGTTTTCTTTAGCAGAGAGTGCCTAGTACCTGATAATAATGTGTGTGTCTGTATGTGTGTGTGTGTGTGTGTGTCTGTCTCTATGTTGCCTGCTGACAACTGGTTTATTGCATATCTCACTGCCAGGATTAGTCTCTTCCGTTCTGTGTCTTTATGTGTGTGTGTGCACACATTTGTGGCTTTTGCATGTGTATGTGTGTGTGCATGCGTGTGCGTGTGTGTGTGTGTGTGTGTGTGTGTGTGTGTGTGTGTGTGTGTGGTGGAGAGCTTCCTAGGTATTAGATGTGTGCAAAAAGAACAATGAAAATCCATTGAAGTCTGGCTTCTGTGAAGTATCTCAAAGTGCTTTGTACATATTGTTCCTGCCTTTTTGCATCACATAGTTTCTTGTTCAGTCCTATTAGGTAGTTTCGATTCAACAGTCTTTGCACAATGCCAAGGCTTAAGTATAAAGAAAGGAGCTACAAAGACTGAGAAAGTAGACAAAGAGTACACTCAGACACTTACAGGTACATTTTCATCGGACATTTATTTCATAAACTTACTGATTTCATAAAGATCTCTAAGAAATAATTTCATCATTCACAAAAATATTTTCACTGATAAATATTTTACAGCTACAGATACAAATAAAGATAAAATTTGTAACATGTTAAATTGATGATTTATACGAGAAAAGTGATTAGAACTTCACAAAGTCTACTACATTCATCAAATATGAGTCCTCTGCTTAAAACTCTGATTTCATCACCTCAAATATCGACCAGCTCAGCATGGTAAAAACAGTGCCCTTTTCATGAACCATTGTATTACACCACCCACACATGTCCAAATGTAGCCCTTGAAACACATAGATGGTACAAGCATACACTGTGAGGTTCAGATGGCACATTAGCATCCATCGCTAAATCTGCAAGAGCAAGGCCACTCCCGCCAGAGTCCATTTTGAAGGGTTCTCTTTGGTTTTGAGGTTGAACGTCCACACGTACGTGGGCCCCCGCTGTCTGGTCTTGTACACCGGACACTGGTAGACGTTCCGGGTCTCCTGCTTGTCGACGGGGATGGCCTTTATGAAGATGACAGGCACGGCCGGGGTCAGCTCTTTCAGCCGAGCGTCAACGATTATGCCAGCCTGAACAGAACGGATGCAGAAAACATGAGGTAACTAACATGGCAACCCGTTTTGCTATGCTGTCATTTTCCACTTACTGTCAGTGAAGTAGATGTGTTCAATCTTCAATGTTTTTAGAGTCTACTTAGAGTCTGTTATACTTGTATATGATCTTTTAACATTTTACAACACAAGTGAGCGCAAATCGTCACTGTCTACCTTATTAATAAATGGAACGATGGGCATAATTCAGTACATAATCAGTAGATAAGTGTAAAAGTGAAGCAAACTTTGAAGTTGAACTTTAAAAACGGGCTTGAACTGATAGATACTTATGTCAGTGCTATCACTTGCATTTGATTTCTGTGTGCATTTGTGCCTGATATTTAACACCCCCAAAAAAAGATATTTTGAAAGACTTATCTGAGGCCTACTCTGAAGATTCTCATCTGCAATCATTTCACACTCCCCTTGAAAAACAGTGAAAGTTAATGGATTTGGGAAATCAAAACGGCTTGTCTTTGCCACCCACCCACCCCTCCGTCTCCTGACGCTGAAGAGGATGGGCCCTTGCGGATGGTTATTTAATTAATCCCCTTCCACTTAGGAGACGACAGACGTAAGTTTGACTCCTTGCCGACTTGCGGGACACGTGCTAACGACAATGACTTTGTTGAAAGTCCATAAAGGGACACTTTCTTTTTTTGTAAGTATTTTTTTTTGGCCATTTAATGGCTCTATTGAGATAGGACAATGACGAAGGTGACAGGAAGCAAGTGCGAGAGAGAGAGAGAGATGGGGTAGAGTTGGGAAATGACTGCAGTCTGGATTCGAACCTGGGTCCCCATGGGCATTTTGCTCATACAAGATACAGGTGCTCTAACTACTGTGGCACAGCACCCCTCCCCCCAAAGGACACTTTTTATGACTGGGCTCTCATCTGACAATCTAATTGCATCAGAGTCGCAGTAAAACTTTATTGAGCTGTTCTCACCGCGATGGCTTCACGGTTGTTTAAGTAAATACAAATCACGAAATACTAAAACTGTCACTGTGTCATTTCCACTCGTGACGCCTAAGCACGAACCATTTTGCGTCTGCTTAAGTAAATAGAAGTTATAGGATTATAAAGTCGTCAAGACTTAATTTCTTTTAAGCTGCGACTAAATGAAACAAAAGGATCTACAAAACTGAGTGTCATGACACTGGCAGATACCACGGCTCTTTTATGCTTTTCAACAGTTTCAAAAGCTTTTAAAAAACCTCTGTGGAACTATTCAGGTTATATTGATCAACTTAACAGAGTAACTTAAATGACAACTGGAGACAGTGATGTTGAAAAAGATCATTCAAACCACCAGCTTTCAGAGAGCAATTTGTAAGTTTTGTCATGTTTTTCCCCCTTTTCAAAGTTACTTTTGTTTGATGCCAACAAAATAACCATGCCTTTGAGTGTAACCTGTATAGTCTGTAGGAACTTCGTCCAGTCTTTTGAACAAGACCTTGTGACACTTTATCATAACGATTCCTTTTTTCAGTGTATCTTCAATGTAACAACAATTTAATATTTTGTACTAACACTGTACATATCTAACACTAACCCTAATTCTAACCCTTCCCCTAACTCCAATTCACAGTGTAGGTAGCCTACATCATGTTAAATACTGTTACACACTTTGTTACACTGCACTTCATGATGTAGATACACTTTAACAGAGACAGCAAAATAAAGTGCAACCCAATACCTCAAGTGTTGTCCCTTTCCTGCCATGGAACTAATTCATGTTACCAGCCAGGCTCTCTCCACTCGCCTGTTTAAGCAATCTAAGTCTAATTACTGTCAAAGGCATCTCAGAGAGCAGGGCCAAGATTACTGTTCAGAGGTCTATGCCTTTATTCTCATCCCTTATTCCCTGTCCTGAGGAAGGCGAGAGGAGGGAAAAAAAAAAAAACCCCACCGTGTACACAGTTCAGCCGTTGTACACTCGCTAACACTAACAACGCTGGAATAATATCTCCCAACAGGACCGTGGAGCGCACCTGGTTTCCATCCTTGATTGGCTGTTATGGTATACAGGGGTGGAAAGTGTGCTCAACAATAATTAAAAACTGACTTCAGAGTCTGTAATTAAAACTGGCCTGCAGAGAGTTTTCTTGGAAAGCACAGTGCATTTACACGGCACCCTGCAAATTAGTTAGCAAAGACTCAGATCTGGAGATGGTGCAGTAGGCTGTGACTGGCTGAAGCTTCAAAGCCTTTCTATACATACCAAAGCCCTTTTTTATGCACACTTCAAAGTGTGTATGTATATTTTTGTTCTCTTGATCTGACAGCTGGAGAGCACAGCAATAATAAGGGTCAGTATTAGACCTCCATTTTGTGATGCTTTGCCACGCTTTTGTTTCTCCAAAGCAAAGAGTGTGTTTTTGAATAAGAAAGTGTAAACACAGCCCGGTCTGTTGGGGGGGAAAAAAAATAAAGCATACTTTCTGGGAATTTTAAAATAGTGGTGTTAAAAACAGTATTCACAAGATATTCACTGTGGCAATAGCGAGATAATATAATTATGATGATAGGATGAGATGATAAAACAAGTTATTTCAAAAGGTTACTGATGCTCGGTCCTGTGAGCTGGTGTCTGATATGATTTTGTGTCAGTGTTATTAGCCTTCGGTGAATGCTCAAGTCAGTCATGTCAGTCAATGTCAATGTCAGTCAATCAGAAATATGTCTATTTGTGTGTAAGTGTTTTTGTGTGCCTGTGCCTGTGCCTGTCAGTGTGTGTGTGTGTGTGTGTGTGTGTGTGTGCGTGTGTGTGTGTGTGTGAGTGTATGTGTGTGTGCGTGTGTGTGTGTGTGTGTATGTGTGTGTGTAAAGGGCAGCTTTGTAAACACAAAAAATGCGCCCTGGCTAATCCTCGGCGCACTTTGATGATGCATGTAGTGCACGGCACCTGTGTGTCCCAGCGCGCCCCCTCCATGAAGAGGCCGTAGACATAGGCTCCCTCCCGGGGCGGCGACGTGAAGTCCTCGCGGCTCTTCTTGGTCACGTCGCACTGCAGGCACATCTTGTCCAGCGGCCACTCGTTCCTCCGCGCCATGGACTGCATGATGGCCGTCAGGAAAGACTGCGGGTTGAAGAAGCCCGCCAACCACACGGCGGACGGCAGCAGGAAGTCCGACGTCCAGCTCTCCAGCTCCCGGATGCGGACCAGCAGGTCTGTGAACCACAGGCCCAGGCCGAGCGTGGAGGGGTAAGCCCGCCGCGTCCACGACTCCGGCACTTGGTCCAGGTAGAGGGCGTTCTGCAGACTCTCCATGTCACTGGTCATGGTAAGCTCTCCCTGAAAATGAAATCATATACAACATGTGATGTGTCACACTCTATATACACATTTGTATGCACATTCCGTAGTCCAGGGCTCTGGAATGAAGACCAAACAAGAAGATGTGCAGATTTATATCTGCAAGGATTCTCTGTACCCCTCCTCCCCATCCCCTGCTGGGTTATGTTATTGCAGGCCTTAGGTAGACTCTACTGCGATACAGCACGGCCAGCCTATCAGGCTCAGCAGGAGTGTGAGGGCATTTGTGGAAGGTGTTAGCTAAGGCTGGTACTCTATAATGCAAGAGGGTGGGGGAGGGTGGGGGGGTAGTGGAGAATGATGAAGAGAGAGGGAGGAGGAGGAGGAGGAGAAGGAGGAGGAGGAGGAGAAGGAGGAGGAGGAGGCACTGGTTGAGGAGGATATGAAACTATCATTGGCAGTGGGAGGCTTCTAAAGTTCAATCCCAGCTTCTCTCGTCTGGAACTGTTAAAATGTCGGCAGTGAGAGGCTGAGTAGATGACTGATGTGAACGAACAGGTCTGCTACTTTTCAACAGCTGTGTTACCCCTCTGCGGACAGGCGCAACATATTACTCGTGAAATTTGCGAGGCAGCGTCAAGCTGAAACACGCCATCTAAAAGCAATACATTACCCATTTCACCATTTCACCATGAGCACCATCTGTTAAACATGGCATATTTCACAGACCTGACCTTGTAAGCAAAGCAGTCTTAATTTAAATCGGGTGAACCTGCACGCATGCAAGCGTGCACATATGTGTAGCAATTAAGACTTTCAATCCAATCACCACTGGTCTAATGCAAGTAATATTATGACAAGGGCTCCCAAAGTCAAATGCTAAATCCACATTAGTCAATTAATGATAACAGCAAATGTACCCCTAAGGTATCATTTTAATGGAAGCACAGTTTGTGGAACAAGACTGCGTGCTTGTACAAGTCCGGACTGCCAGAACATGTATGCTGCAGACAAATTAAATGTCAAATGACATTTACAGCGTGGGGGAGATATGGCGGCAATAACAGCGAGCTTATAATGTCCTGCACAGGGGCTTTCCCCAGTGAGCATGTATTCAAATCCTGCTGCCATGACTGCTATTTACACAGGTACACTGGGAAACACAGTTATGCATTTGCTTTCTGTAGTGGGCATGGTCCTGTGAGCTGGAAGAGACATTTTGTGAAGAAAAGGAAAAAAAAATATATATATATATCAGCCTTTTTTCTCACTGGGTCCTATGATGTACTAACTCTAAATGTCAAATCAAAAGCAATGGCATGGTGGTATTTTGACAGATTTGAGGCCATATTTTAAATTGGAAACTGCTATGTTCCAGCTTTTCTGCCTGGTTTATTTCCCAGGCCTTTCGGCACAGCCCTAGTCAACCAAGGGGTACGGCATATTTGGTTCAGGATCACTGACGAAACATGCAATCACTTGCCCCCCCCCCCCCTAAAAATCATACTGGGAAGTTTTAAATGAGAAAATCAGGAAGGGGAAGAAAAAAAAACAACAAAACTAAATTAACGTCTTTTGCTATGGGGCAAAAACCAAACCCTGTGCACATTAGACATGGGTTAACTGTAACCTTGGGTGAACATACCACATGTGGTGCTCCCATTTTGTCTTGGATGTGAGGGAAAAGAACCAAGCCACCACCGTGCCCCAGAGGCAATAGCACGATATATGCTGTATGATTCACTGGCACCACAAATGCGAGGTTACACATAACAATGTCCTTAATACGGAGTCAAAAGAGCTAAGCTGTATGCAACTGGACTTCTTTTGAAGCTCGATGAGGGGGATGTGAGCTACAGCTCACAGCTCCACCACCAGTGGTCCAGAGGTATAGCTCCTGGTTCTTCTGTGTTGCAGACTTACAAGTAATACAAAATCTTCTGCAACTTTAGCTAATCAGGACAAGTGTGACCGATGCATCAAGTGACAGGGAGACCTCTGTCAGTCTCATTAGGCTATTCAGTCTTTTTGATAAACAACAGTTTTTCCTTTGCGTGTTCCACCAGGGGGTGTGGGGGGTGTGAGGTGGGGGGGGTTTCTGCAGGTTGGGATGTCTGTAATTATTACTTATTTTATCTTTTACTCTTTTGTATTGTTCTTTGCTTTTATTTTTGTAAATATCACATTAAACTGCCTTTGACTTGACTTGACTTGACTTGTAATGTGCTTAATGGGGAGCTCACCTTGAGGCCCAGACTGAGCTCCTTGAGCGAGTGCTTGATCTCCTGCGTGAGAAGGTTCATGCGTTCGCACTCCTGCAGCGCCACCACCACGTACGGCGTGCGCTCCTCCGCCTTGCTCAGCAGCTCCACCATGTTGAACTCCTCCGGCAGCTTCTCCATGATCTCGTCTAGGATGCCTCTCACCTGTGGGATGGAGGGGACAGACAGGCAGAAATATATGGAATTAAGTCTTCCATTATAGACCTTTCAACACAAAAACAATGCCTGAAAATTCCATTACGTTCCCAAGCTACTTCCTGTACTAGCTAGTTCATGTACTTAAACTTTTAAAGTTAACTTTAATTAAAATATATAGTTAATGTACTCAAAACTATTGATGTAATCAGTTACATCAAAAGTTTTAAGTTGTATTGACTTATCCGGTTTTACAGTGCAGTAGGGGACAGACAGGCAGAAATATATGGAATTAAGTCTTCCATTATAGACCTTTCAACACAAAAACAATGCCTGAAAATTCCATTACGTTCCCAAGCTACTTCCTTTATATTTCACATCATTGGGAATGTGAGTAGAAATCCTGTGAGAACAGCTATGATGCTAATAATCAAACTGTCTTGTAATGGTCTCTGATTTTAACAGCTTAACAAAACAAGAGCAAGAATTGTGAACCATTTTGAACTGTTTCTTTTCTCCGCTTGGGGACAGTCACATAGACAAGTCACACAGTCCTGTCTCGCCATCCTTGCACTTTCAAACCAGTCAGGTCAGGTGTTGGGCTTTCACAGCCAAAGTGACATGAGCTATGTGTCAATTGGCATATTGTGATGGCACCTGTCACTCACACAGCCACTTTCATGCAAAGCGGTCATCACCTAACAAATCCCAGTCCTTTCGCTGGAAAAGGGCAACTGTCATAGCCCATTCAGACACTCTTGCCCAGATCCCATATCTAATATCTTAAATGTCACACACCCTCCCCATACAGGGGCATGGTCTGGGAATTAGCTCAATTTAACCAACCCAGACAGGCGTGAAGAGGCTGCGGGAACACGGCACTGCCAGCAATGACAGCGACATGGCACAACGCAGGCAGACGATGATCATCATTTGCAACTTGATCACAACAAGTTCATTCTCTCAATGTACTGCATGTATGTACCAGTAGGCGATGGAAAATTCCACTGTTTATAACAAATGGGAGTATCATCACCGCTGAACAGACAGACTGTTTTGTGCATACTGATTTACAATGATCAAAATATATGTCATACAATATATGTTTACTTGTGGCCTTGGTCCACATGTGACTGTGTTTCATCCATTTCATGTCAGTCAAAAACACCTGCTTTATGGGTGGGCACAGTGGCACCATTGGCTAAGGCACTCATACCATATAGCTGGGACCCAGTTTCAGTGTGACTTCAGGTAATTTCCTGATTCCCACCTCACCCCTGTCTCTTCCTTCTCCTCACTTATTTCCTGTTTATCTCTTCCAGAGGTGTAGTGGTAAAATAAGAGGTGGGTAAACTATGATTTCGGTAATCACAGTGAGGTTGGTGCTCTGTACGGCATCAGATGTTTAAAAAAATATTAAAAAAAGATATTAAAAAAATGTTTGAACAATACAAGTGGTATTGTAAATGGTCCCTAGTGCACAGTTTGTAAATAAAAATGCTGCAGTGTAATTCTGTAATATATCAAGTTCTATTTGGTGCATAGATTATATTATGAAGTAAATGCACTCTATTAATAGGTGGTTAAAGTGAATAACTCTATCTTTGAAATTTGAGAGGTAGTTAAACTCTGTTTACTTGCATTTACTCTCCACTACAGCCCGGGTCCTATCTAATTAAAGGCAAAAAAGGCCCAAAACATATTTTTAAAAACATGCTTTATATTCGGTAACACTTTCTATGAAGTGTATATTCATAAACACACCCATAAAGTCTTATAATGCATTCATAAACTATGTAAAGTATTTATAACTATTTATAGATATTCATGACTGTACTCCTAAGGTAATATTATGCTTTGTCATAGGCCCTATTTAAACCTGAAGTGACTGTACATTCTTAGTTATAAAGCCTCACCTATATACTAATAGCTATGAATACTACTTTTAACCATTGATGACCTTTATGAAGGCATTATAACCCTAATAATTTATAAGAAAGGTATTGTAAATGTATAATAATTCATAAACATGTTTATAAAGTCTTGTGATTACAAGCTTCATAGTAAGTGTTACAGTACCTTATATTTTATTGCAACACACTGACGCGAGTGTAAAACTAACAGAGGTTCTACGTCACCTTCTCCTCTCGTGTGGAACCTCCTCCCTCTCCGCCACCTCCGTCCCGTGGCTGCATCTCCAGGACCGTGCGGAAGAGCTTCTCCGACGTCTGGGTCAGGAAACCGATCTCCGCGTTCGGGTGGAGACCGTACAGGTAGGGCGACTCAGCGGGGAGGGCTTCGTCAATGTACTGCACGAAGAACGGAGAGAGAGTGATCAGTGTGCTGGTCAGAGGTGAATAACTGTTGCCATTTTTTTGTTTGACCTGACTTGATTTTTTGTGTGCTATGAACATGTTTAATCAAGTTTAATAACCTTTATAAATAAAAAATGACACACTATTCGCTGTATATATTTCAGATAAAAGCCAAAAAAATATATGTATGACACTGCATGAAATGTTGTTCGCAGACAATGATAAAACATATAAAGACTAATATCACCATTAATGCTTAATTATTATCATCAGTTATCATCATTATTTACATGAATCATTATACAACAGTACTGTCACAGTATACAGTTATGTATACAACGTAATGTATATTAACAACATTCCCATGAGACAGATAGGCTTAACAGTCAGCTTTTAAAACCTAGGTGTGTCTCAGAATTTACATTATACTTTGATTCTGCAGCAATGCTGGTGAACCTCACAGAGGAATTCAAAAGATGCACCTTGGCATCCGAACACCAGCCCTGCTGAAATATAACCTTGATTTCCCCAATTGTTTCCCCTCCTATGGTAGCCCACCCCTATCATCACCTCATAATGAACAGCATCAATAACACAGGCTGCTTGCTGTAATGAGGGACGCTAGGGCCCGTTGTTATAAAAAAAACTACTACACAGCCTTTCCCCTGTGCGACACTTCAAAAAGTCATCCCTTAGGAGGGGGGAAAAAAGTCTCCAAATGTTGTTTTTTATTATTTATTTATATACACATATATATATATTATTTTTTGCAGCAAGAACATTTGGCCTCCATAAAACAAATCCCTCCAGCCAAGCACTGTCTCTGATCACCATGGTAGCTGGGTGCCTTTTAGGGATTGTGTAAGTGTGGCATATTTGTACACCCTGGCACAGTGGGGGGTGAGGGGGGGGGGGGGGGGGGGGGGGTTGAAAGGAGGTGGGGTGAGGGGGTGGAGGAGCTTAACTTTGCTAGTGACAAACCAACCAATATATTGCCTTTGACTGTGGCAGGACACACCGTATGCACATTATTCTCTTTGTTCCACCAGTTGTCATCAACGTTACCTTATAAACTGCCACCGGGTCCGATGATCCAATGATGCAAACTGGATCGAGTAATCCGCAATGCAAAGCCAAAGGCAACATCTGGCCATGTTAAAAAGCTATTTCAAACCTTGCTGTATTAAGGGAATTAGACGAGAACAAGCACAATCTCTGCTGTTCTTACAGTACAATACAATTTAGTATATTCAATTTAGTTTCGCAATAGTGTTTCCAATCTCCACCAAACTGAATGGTAGACTGCATAGATGGGTCCCACATGGGCCCTGGTGGAAGCCCTGCACACCCTGGCTAGGTGGAGGGGTTTATGGAGAGAGGAGGATGGCTAGGTGGAGGGGTTAGGGTTAGGGGCTGGCTAGGTGGCTAGGTGGAGGGGTTATGGAGGCTGGGCTGGCTAGGTGGAGGGGTTATGGAGGCTGGGCTGGCTAGGTGGAGTGGTTGTGGAGTGAGGAGGCTGGCTAGGTGGAGGGGGTTATGGAGAGAGGAGGATGGCTAGGTGGAGGGGTTGTGGAGTGGGGAGGCTGTCGGCGAGGCACTGCAGATTGGTACGAGTGTGGCCTGGTGTTGTCAGTGTGGGCCTCAGCGAGCTGGCCCTGTTCCTCCGCAGACTTCACAGATGGCAGGGAGAGCCTCGGGAGAACTTGCTCTCCCTCTCTCACCCTCTCTCTCCCTTTCTTTTTCTCTGTGTCCCTCTCTCTTTCTCTGTCTCCCTCTCGCTTTCTCTTTCTCTCTCTCTTTAACACTCTCTCTAGCACTTACTTTTACTTTTGCTCTCTCTCTCCCTCTCTCTCTCTGTCTGTCTTTCTCTCTTACTTACACAAACATAATTTAAACACACATGCTTGCTCTGCTACTTTCTCCCTTTGCCTCTGGCCCATGGTCTGTCTGTCTGTCTGTCTGTCTGTCTTTATACTAAAGACTCCCTCTTTCTGCACTTGCTTCCTTACTCCCGAGATCTCTGCACAGACGCTGCCATCCAGCTCGAGCATGGACCAGTGTCTGTGTCAAGACTCTGCACGCCAAACTAAATAGGGCTATGGCTCAGAGGAGTCCTCCATGGCACACACACACACACACACACACACACACACACACACACACACACACACCCACACACACACACACACACTCGCAGACACACACAGACACACACATACTCTCTCTCTCTTTCTCTCTCTATGTCTCCCTCTCTCTCTCTCTCTCTCTCACACACACACACACACACACACACACACACACAGCCCCTCTTCCTTACACTCTATTTCCCTGAGGAGGCCGTGTGAGAAATCTGGACAGCTCCAGTGCCAGCAGTCATTTAGCTAATTAATTATTACTGGGGCCAATCTCAGTGGTGGAGGAACACAAACAGCCACAGAGAGAGAGAGAGAGAGAGGGAGAGAGACAGAGAGAGAGAGAGACAGAGACAGAGACAGAGGAGACAGAGACGAGAGCGACAGAGAGAGAGAGGGAGAGACAGAGACAGAGAGAGAGAGCGACAGAGAGAGAGGGAGAGAGAGAGACAGAGAGAGAGAGAGAGAAAAGAGAGAGTCACCCACCACCATGTGTCTGATGCTGTAACAGTTTGTTTCTGAAAAGCCTCTTAAAAACCCTCTTCTTTTTTTTGTGTGCGTGTGTTCTTTTTTCTTACTTCCTGGAGACCAAAAAATGCATCTCTTATCCAAAGATATTGACTCAGATGGCATGAGTCAGATCATGTATTCCTTTTTTATTTCACAGTTTAACACATTTTGGTGGAGAGTGTTTGTGTGTGTTTTTTTTTTTTACATTTATGCTAATGGACAACAACGTGCATCATCTTCTGTGTGCGCGTGAGGACTGGCCATCTGGAGGTAGTGGGCTGGTCGTGTGAAGGGCCAGCATATCATTGCCCTTTACATTTCCACCCCCCCCCCCCCCCAAACCCCGTCCTCCATCCCCCTTATACGCCACGCATGTAGCTTGGCCTACACAGCCATTCAATTAGTCATTTAGGCATCAGCAACATGGCCGACGCAACCTGTAATTGCAGTGGTAGCGGCTTTTACCATCATAACCGCAACGCCCTGTAGTGCCCTCAGGCAGAGTGCCACAGAAACAAGGACAGAGAGAGGGGGGCAGGGGCAACGTGAAGCTGGCAGGGCAGAGGGGAGGGAGATCAGGAAGGGCAGAAAAAGGAAAAAGGGAAAAGGGTTTTCTCCTGGCTGATGCTGCAAAGGATGCAAAAATATATCAAAACTGGCGACACCGGATGATCTGTGCCCAAGGCTTCACAGTGTTTGGACTATTACTGTGAGCATTACAGAGGCAGGAGCATTAGAGAGGGAGAGAGAGAGAGAGGGAGAGAGAGAGAAAGAGAAAGATGGGGGGGGTGAAAGAGAGAAAGGCAGAGAAAGAGAGAGAGAGTAGGGAGAGGATGAAAGAGAGAAAGACAGAGACAGAGAGAGAGAAAGAGAGAGAGGGATAGAGGGAGTGAGAGAAGGGAGAGGGATAGAGAGAGAGAAAGAGAGCAGGGAGCAGGTGCTGTGTCATGCGAGGTGCTGTGTGCTAGCTAAATGAAGTCATAAGGAGCAAAACGACGTTGTTAACCTTCAAAATCTGGCGCTTCAGCACTGGAGTCCCGCTCGCCTCCAAGGTCAAATGGACAAATGTTTAGATAAGTCCCATTCTTTATGATCTGCTTCACTCCACTCTACCCATAGGCATAAGCTTTATTCTACCTTTAAAACAAACTGTTAATATTTTACATTCATGATCCGTACCCATTTGTCCTATCTTTATGAGATTAGGGGAATGAAGAATGGAGGAGAATAGTACCAGAACAGATCTAATTAGAGATGTGTTATTACATGATAAGGGTGAGTTAAGTAAATTATAGCACAATGCATATGATGCATGTAATTATATGATCAGGTTGGACTAGTCTATAATTGCATACGTGAGAAAAATGGTATGGTATGTATATGTTTTGGAAAGTATGTTGTGTAATGCACCACATGGATTGGACAATGTTAATGTTCCACTATGAGTTTATTTATTAAAACATATTTGATGCCAATATCAGGCAATCTTTGATGTCTGCTGTATGCATCTTGTTTTTGTCTTTATTGTACTCTTTGCTGCAATCTTTATGCAGACTTTTGTAGAAGATTTACTTTCCATACTATACACAATATATTATAAGAAATCATTAGTAGGGTCTTTGTGTTTACATTGTGTAAAATATTAACTACCGATTTGTTAATTGATGAACCTTTTGTGTTGGTTCGAATCTGACATGTGAAGTTATCGTCACTTCACAGGAAGCTCTCTGGCTGCACTGTGCCAACACTCCTGCTACCTGGTCCTAAGCCTGGGCTGAGTCTAACATTCAAAGTTAAATACAGCAGAGACTTCAATTTCCCTTTAATGTAAATGCCATACTGTGCATATATGCAATACTTGTGAGTCCTTTCTTCACTGCCATATCACACTGGTTAGATTCCTGGGATTTGCTAAGGGCTACTACTGCAAATGTCAGACGTGTTGAACAAGACATGTGGTCCACAGACAAACGACATGGGAGACTGTTCCTCTCAAATCTTCTCGCTGAAGATGAAGATTAGGAGACGGCGGTGCCATTTCTTTGTGTCATTTGCTTAAAACATGACACAGACAGTCGCTGTGGCAATGTCACTGCCATGCAAATGCATTACTAATCTACATGTACTAGCACAGAGCCCGTGGATGCAGCTGTGTTGTGTGAGATCGGGAGTGGCTACAGTGCCCAGACTGACACACAGACAAAAGGCAATTGAAGGTTGTTTTATACCGATATATTTGGCCTTTTTCTGCCACAACAATATAACATTTGACACTGCACTCACTTGTGTCATTAGCAAGACACATAATAAATTTGAGCTCAGTGGAACGAATGGTTCGAAAGTTGTGCATGGAACAGGCAGAGTGACAAAGTGAGAGACAGAAATTCTTTGCACTTACAGAAAGATAGGGAAGGTTGGGATGGACAGAAAAGTAAAAGTCGAGTGTACCCTGCAGTACAGCTGACTCTAGCCTGCATTGGGGCCCCGAGCAAAAACCCACCACTTTTTCCTTTTTATTATTATTATTAAAAACTGCTTTTTCAGTGCCACAGTCAAAAGTTGGTCATCCCTCCGGGGCCCTATGGATCTAAGTGGCCTGGGGGTTGTCAGTTGTCTGTGATGCCTGGTGGCTGGCTGCACCCCTTGCCCTGCATTGTGCCCTCCGTGCCTCAGTTTGGCAGGGGAAGACAGCTCTCACGGATGGATGGCATGGTGGCGTGAAGCTACTTCAAGTGGGTTAATTTCAGTGCTCTGGACAGATAATCACTACTCATTACAAGGAACAAATGACAAGCACAAGAGTTCATCCGGCGAAATGCCCCTGCACATACAAATGCGTAAATGTGTAACAGAGGTCTTCTTGCGCAGTCCAGCTCCAGGCCCAAATGACACTTTAATTACCAAAAACCAGGACACTTGCTACGGTTTCCAACTTTCTGATTTGAAAATAAGGCACAGGGGGTGGGTGGGGGGCGTTATATAAGATGTGGCTAACAAACGTATAGGTATACGTTATAGCTTTCCGTAAATGATTATTTTATCTTGTTTCAGGATGCTTGCATAATACAAATTAAATACAAATTATGAAAACCAGGACAGTTTCATCACTTCATAGAAAGCAACCAGGATGGCCAGGACAGGACGTGAAAACAGGACATGCTTGGTGCACTCTATGCACTATCAAGTGAGCTAAAAGCCGTGCTATTACTGTAGCTAAGTCAACAGCGTATCTTTTTGAGGTGGGAGATTTACCAATGTTCTGAAGCTGAGCTCTGCTAGATAGCATCTGTTACACAGTGTACTGTGTGTAAACAATACAAGATGTACCACATTTCCCACCAGCTCCATGCCATACTGTCTCGGTGCTAATGCTGACACTGAGCCAGTTTTTCCTCTGTGCTTTTTATTTTTGCAACAGCCCACATTTCCACTCCAGTTCCTCTTTAAATTTTCAAAAATTTCTCTTTTTTTACCTCGGGGGTCAAATTGACCAATTCAAGGCTCCAGGCAACATTATATAATTATGCCCCCCCCCTAACTTTTGAAAAGTCACAGAATATGAATAAATCTGACAAAATGTCAGTTCAGTTGTTCATTTCATGGTGGTAACCGCTGAATGGGGTCAAACTGACCACAAAGATAATAAAAGGGGCTACTGTAAGCACCAAACATGATGTTCCAGCAGGTTAATAGTGTTACCACTCTAACAGTCTTAGTAACAGCGACTTTGTGTGGAAAAAAAATCATGGTGGACCAAATACTTACATACTTTGTTTGTTGGTAACTTTTTTAAAGGGTGCATCGTCAACTTTTTTGGCAACTTCCAGCATGTTAATAGTGTTACCACTCTACCAGTCTCAGGGCAACATTTGTTAGCAAGGTAACAGTGACTTTGTGGAGAAAAAAACATGGTGGACCAAATACTTACTTACTTTCTTTGTTGGTTGCTTTTTTTAAAGGGTGCATTGTAAACTTTTTTGGCAACTTCCAGCATGTTAATAGTGTTACCACTCTACCAGTCTCAGGGCAACATTTATTAGCAAGGCAACAGTGACTTTGTGTGGAAAAAAAACATGGTGGACTTACTTACTTTCTTTGTTGGTTGCTTTTTTTTCTAAAAAAGGGTGCATTGTGAACTTTTTTGGCAACCCCTGCTACTTAACATGTTTCTGAATCATGCTGTGCTGGTGGTTCTTATCAACTGGACCGCACACACTACTGTCTTACTGAGATAAATACATGCTGAGTCTCGGTAGGCTTTCTGTCAGATACAAAAGGGAGGAAAAGACAGGAAAGTTTTTAATGGGCTGTTTAGGCCTCTGAATGTTTTGCTACAAAAGAAGAAGCCCATGGTTGACCAAGAGTGTTTTTTTTTTTGTTGTATCTACAGAATTAATCGGAATACTTCAGATGGGGAAAGGGTTTTTCACTGAAGTGCTCTTGAGTTCAACATTTTTTAAGATGGGGAGAAAGAGCAGGAGAGAGTGGGAGCGAGCAAAAGAGAGCAGGAAAGAAAGACAGTGAGGGAGAAGGAATGAAAGGGAGAAAGAGAGAGCCAGAGGGATAGACAGAGAGACAGAGAGAGAGAGAGATAGAGAGATAGAAAGCAAGAAAAAAAGAGAGTGAGAAAAAAAGAGAACCAGAAGTGGCAGTTCTAGTGACAGTGTGTGGTAGCGGTAGCCGACCTGGTGGTAGCCATTATAGTCCATGTTGCCGGGGAGCAGGAAGCCCGGAGCGAGGCAGTGCTCCCCCTCCATCATCTCTGGCTTGACAAACTCCTCCAGATAGGTGCGGCACAGCCGCCGGTCCCAGTCATCTGTGATGTGGCCCCCGTACATGATCTCACCGAACAGATAGCGCAAGTCGTCGTACGGCACCTGGCAAACGTGTGGAGATAGAGGATGTATCAGATAGAGAGTGTTCCATATGTCTTTGCACAGGTGTTATGTGTTAAGCTGTCACATAACAGCATCGTATATCAACAACGCTGCAACACAGATGCATAATAACATTCTCAGTTACATCCTTATTTAAGATGGTCCTACTGACTGTCTACAGATGCTGAGACTATGTAATAAATCATTTGTTGAAATTCTGTGTCTTGTAAAGGTTAGGGTTTGGGGGTTGGTTGGTTTTGATTAAGATGACAATAAGTCAGTATACAATAAACAAAATACAACTGAATTCCAGCAAACCATCGGTGAAGTCTCTGTGGGCGTACTAACACGAATAAAAAGTGTTACCACATTCTCAAACTAGTTGAACAAGCCCATTGAAAAGGGCAGAAGCTGAGCTCTTTGTCATGGCTACATCTGGAGCCAGCAACAGCAATAACAGGCAGATAATGTGAGTCTATCCTGCATTAGCAAGCAAATGGCAGTTGCAGAGGGCAGAGCAGTGATTTAGCTAAAGCCTGGAGATATCTCAAAGCAGAAAAATGGTCGCTACTTTAATGTACTCTAGAGATCTGTGATAATTATTATCAATATGACAGCATGAAGAGCCTTTGATACTACAACGCCTACTCTTCCTAGCACGCTGTAATGCCGTAAAAGTATTGGATGTTTTGTAATTTACTATTGGCTGATGCACTGAGGTATCGTCTGCTACGGTATAATATAATGAACAGCATAATTGTATAATTGTATTTCACGTTCACGTGTTACAGAACCATTAATCAGCACACTAATTAAAATCCAAACGCATATAATCAGCACTTTAAAAATGAAGAAAGACCTGCTCGTGTGTGTGTGTGATCGTGTGTGTGTGAGCCTGGGGAAGATCAATGGCTTTCATTACGCGCTCAAATCACATGTATGTTTGTGAGCTGCTGACCCCTGTTAACCCCTGCGGTCCTGGCTCATATCGAGACCTACGTGGTCGGTGCCTGCGGTGACTCACAGTGCCTTTGGGGAAGTGATTAAACTGTGTTGTTGCATAGTGTGTGTGTCTCTGTGTGTGTGTGTGTGTGTGTGTGTGTGTGTGTGTCTGTGTCTGTGTGTGTGTGTGTGTGTGTGTGTGTGTGTGTGTGTGTGTATGTATGTATGTGTATGTGTGTGTGTGTGTGTGTGTATGTGTGTGTGTGTGTATGTATGTATGTGTATGTGTGTGTGTATGTGAGTGTGTGTGTGTCTAGGTCTGTGTGTGTAGTGCAGGTCCCAGCTGGGAGAGGGTTAATTCCTACAGCGTGACCCCTTCTAATGCCGCTTTTTTCGGTGCTGTGATAACGCAGCCGCCACCCAGGGGCCAAAGTGTCGTCGTATGAGGAAGCCTCACACGGCGGGGCATGGGGACCAATTTATCGCCGCACTTTACAGTCCTGATAGAAACAATGGGGACTAAAAAGCCTTTTTATCTTTAATATAAAAGCTTTTCGGCAAGAAGAGAGAGAAAAAAATCTCCGTCTACGACCTTACTGGCAGAGCGTTTTGGAAGTCTCTCTATAAAACTGACAAAATATGTTGATGCTGGAGGAGACAGTGAAGGTAGTGTGAGATAGAGAGAAAGTAAAAAAGGTGTTCATTTTTAATTATGTTTGCAGAATAAAGAGCAAACACTCCATTTTAATGTTCAGCCACGGAAAAAAGGGCAAGCTTTTTAATGGGAAGCAGCTTCGGTGTGTGGGTGTTTAAAGGGGAACGATGGCACAGAGAGAGCTCCAGCTCCAGTCCTCCTGCTCCCTCTCTCTCTTCCTCCCTTTCTCTCTCTCTCTCTTCCTTTCTATCTCTCTATTCCTCTCTTTCTCTGTCTCTTCCTCCCTCCCTCCTCTCTCTCTCTCTGTCTCTTTATCTATCTACTATCTATCTATCTATCTGTCTGTCTGTCTGTCTGTCTGTCTGTCTGTCTGTCTGTCTGTCTGTGTTGTGTTTTCTTCATCTGTCTTTCCCGTGCTCTCTGTCTGTCTCTCTTTTGGCTTGAGATCAGAAACTAACATGCTCTTCACTTCACCTGCTTCCCTCCTCCGTATGGGTCTCTGGCACTGGAGATGGAGGTTTTAAGGGAAGAGGCTTGCAAACACAACATGGCAGACACAAAGGCAATGGCAATGGTGCCACTGAGGTAAGGTAAAGAACAAGGTAAAGGACTGAGGCCCATTGTCAAAGCTGGGCTCTAGAAATAAAGGGAAACACTTTGTGATAGCCCAATCACAGAAAACTGCACAGATGGTTTGTTTCTTTCAAAGTCCTATTTCATTTTGTTTATTGTTTATTAACATATTACCTTAAAACTATATTAGTCTTAGCTTCTGTGGACAGTCTGTAGTACTATTTCTAGGACCATTCAAATAAAACATGAATGAAATAGAAAATTACTGACAGAATTGTTGATGGGCATGCCTTCACAGCATAAATAAACATGTCTATAGCCTGGTTCAAAAAACAGTTTTGGTGTGTTTCGGTAGCTTTCAGGTCCATAATAACTCTAAGGGGGGTGACTTTTTTTTAGAATACATTATCCCCAGATAATTTACATTCATGTTCACAGATTACATTGAGGCAAAGATGGTGGTGCCCGAAATCTTCTATTTATGCTTCATTTGGTCTGTGAGAAAGTCTATGTACAGTATAACGTCACAGAGGGTTTGTTCAATTCTCTTATATACAGTCTACGGTCTTGCCTTTGTACATCTTGTGTGTGTGTGTGTGTGTGTGTGTGTGTGTGTGTGTGTGTGTGTGTGTGTGTGTGTGAGTGAGTGTGTGTGTGTGTCCTCTCACCTTGGCGTTGGCCTCCAGGTAGTTGTAGAGCACGTTGACGGAGATGGTCAGGTCGCCCGTGTTGAAGGGGTAGCTGCGGTTCCAGCCCTGCGGACCGAACTTTCGCCGCTCGGCCACCACGGCGTGGAAGTAGCACAGGGAGAACAGGATGCTCTTGAACTCGTTCTCGCGAGCACACATCTCCAGCGTGTCCTGGGAACGAAAGAGAGAGAGAGAGGGAGAAGAAAAGAGAAGTTTTGAAACAAGACGAATAAACAAAGAGGAGGGGTGGTGGTGGTGGAGGAGGAGGAGTGAAGATAAGCAGAGA
>CM059287.1:19247077-19249577 GCA_030347295.1 Setipinna tenuifilis | reverse complement strand
TGACCAGAGACCCTGGGTTTGATTCAAAGATTCATGCAATGATAGGAGAAGCAGGTGACATCTGGTGCCAACACATGGAAGTGATGCTAATGTGTCTGTGAAAGTTCTCATTCATCCAGGTCAGAGTAGTCATAAGTGCTATGTTGTAGGTGACTGGACTTCTGTTTGGGGCTTTGAAGACATTTTACACTTTCATCCAAAAGGCTTCTGTGGTTCTGAAAAACTGATCAGGGAGACCCAGGAGATATACCTCTAGTGGTGTGACAGCTCCAACCCGACTGCTACTCCATTAGAGGTTTACCTCTTGGTTCACCCCCATCAGTTCACAGAACTGAAGATAAAACGTTAAACGCGTATATAACCGGATAAAACAGGAAACATCTTCAAAGCTTTATAAAAGAGGTTCAGTTGTCTACAACTAAGCACTTATGACTCAGTGATGCTAATATCGTCTGACTTCCTGGCTCCAGTGTAGGAATAATGATTACTGTGTTTATAAACCTATTCCATGGGCACATGAATGAAATAGGTAGAACTCTATGGACGGTGCACATACCCATATTTTGTGACTAGGTAAATGGTCTGTGTCAAAACAAACTTACCAACCGAAACACTAACACACAAAATGTGCACCATCATACAGTAAATGGAATCTAGTAGGTGAGTGCACTGAGACTGAACTTCACTGGCAAAAAGAAAGGCATCATTATTCCTGGGCAGTACCGCTCTCTGTCAAAGTTCTGAGCACATGAGTGCAGTAGGCCCATCCCTTACAGTACAGTAGCTGTCATCTAGCCTTGGCTGTGTGCGTACTGCTGAAACAATATGACCTTTTTGGCTATAAACACACCACTGATTTATTTATCCATTGTTTTGGAAGACGAGCTGAGTGTACTGCGGCTCGACCATGACCCCCTGAGAGTTTCGGACTGACACCTGCGTGTAGACCTGAGTGCTGCTTCGGGGGGTGGGTGGGGGGTAATATTACACGCATTGTGAGTGCAGACCTGCACGTCTTGTGTTTCGTGCTGCGTTGCACTGAACCAACTGCACTGCACTGCTCTGCTCTGCACTGCAGCAAAGAGAGGAGATGAGAGGAGAGGAGACGAGAGCAGAGGAGAGGAGAGGAGAGAGGAGAGAGGAGAGGAGAGGAGATGAGAGGGGAGGAGAGGAGAGGAGAGGAGAGGAGAGAGGCTTTCCTCCTGCGCACCTGACGGCGTAGGTCATGCGGTCTGGGCGGAGGGCCCGCAGCATGCACAGCCTCTGCAGCGCCGTCTTGTTCTTCCACTCCTGAGGGAACTTCTCCTTCTCCGGGCACTCGGACTCCACCAGCTTCTTCCAGCGCTTGGCCGAGCCCTCGATGTCCCGGTCCAGGTTGCGGAACTCTTCCATGGAGCACAGAGCCTGAGGTGGGGGGTGGATGAGACAGAGTTGAAGAGGAGAGGAGAAGTGGGGTGTAAAAAAAGAAGAGAGAGAATTCAATTAAAAGAGTGTGGAAACTCTGCAGTAACAAAGTTACACTTTTACTAGACTGAACACAGCCCATTACCAGGTAAAAAACAATGTAACAAAGTTAATTTTTATTTTGTGTCCTACCCCTTGCCTACATGGCTACTTTATGTAACAAACAATGTAGCAACGTTATTTTATATTTTGTGTGCTACCACTTCAGTACATGTAGACACGCACAAAATGACTTCAATCCTGTTCTTCAATATTTGTTCACGATTTGCTGAGTGGCACCAAAATGCAGGTAACCTTCCCTAAATGTGTGGACAACAGATAGCGAGAGAGAAAAAAAAAAAAAAAAAACAGTAACTGATGACAACAGAGATGCGCTGTGCTAAGCCATGCCTCACCTGAAATCAATGCTGAATAATGCATTGGCAGCCTATTGGGTATGCATTGGGGAGCACTTGGCATGCATACTCAGACTGCAGTGTCTCTGCTGGGCTGTAGCAGCCATGCTAAACAAACGTGTGGGAATATGGCCGAAAGTGAAGGAGGGAAATGTTTTGACATTTTTTTGGCAACATTTTTTTTTGGGGTGTTGTCCCACTGATGCAAAATCTAAGCACAAGTAAAGTGTCATTTGGTTACACTTTACTGTCCCTGTTAAACAGTATCCATTAGGTACAGTATAACAAAGTGTGTAACAGTATGTAACATAATGTACTTACACTGTTGCATAGGATTAGGGTCAGGGTTATGTATGTACAGTGTAAGTACATAACATTACATGCTGTTACATGTAGATACTGTAGATCCACTCAAAAAAGAACCGTCAAATAAAGTGTCTTTTTTTTTCGCTCGACTAAAAAACATCCAAGTGGACTGAAGCGTTATCCTTCTGCTCCTTGGAGCGAGGTGTCAAAGATGCCTAGGCAAGCAAGAAAGAAAGGGCTTACATAGTGTGTGTGTGTGTGTGTGTGTGTATGTCTGTGTGTGTGTGTGTGTGTGTGTGTATGTGTGTGTTTGGGTGTATCTGTGTGTGTGTGTG
>CM059287.1:19217077-19244577 GCA_030347295.1 Setipinna tenuifilis | reverse complement strand
TGACGAGCTAGTTGAAAGTGGTTTAGATATTAATGGTATATTTACCCCTGTCTTGCCCCTTTCCACTCCCTCAAAAAAAGTAATCTTATCGAACGTACCGCCCTTTGTTAAAGACCAAGTGTTATCTGAGACACTTGGACGATATGGTAAAATTGTGTCTACTATGAAAAAGATTCAAATTTCGTCTAAAAATCCCCGCCTCAAGCACGTAGTGTCTTTTAGACGTTACGTTTACATGATTTTGAAGGACAATGCTGACGAGTTGAATCTAAAGTTAAACGTTAAAATTAACAACTTCAACTATGTTGTTTATGCAACGACAGGACTGATGACTTGTTTTAAATGTGGCAGAGCAGGGCACCTCATTCGTGCTTGCCCTGAACAGGTGAATTCTAGGGTGAATAATGGACCGACTGAACCGACTGAGAATACTGACAATCCCACTGACATTCCCATTGACAATCCCATTGACAATACCGACGACGGGGAGGGGAGGAGTGCTGAGCCGGGCGCACCTAGTGCAACCGAGTCAGGCACTCCTAGTGCGACTGAGTCGGGCGCTGCTAGTGTGGCTGAGCCGGCACACGCTTCGGCCAGTGCTGGGGAAGCGACTGCAGAAACACCTAATGGTCCAGCTAACGTAGAAGTTACTCCTAGCCCCTCTGAGTCAGTGATCACTGATGTCTTAGCGTCCTCTGTTGAAACTGCAATGGAAGCAGAGGAGTGCAGTTTCAAAATGCCAAAGAATACTAAGAGAAGACGTAGTCAGGCAAATAGAGCTGCCAAAAAGCAGGTTGTCTCCCCCGAGTTTACCAACGATGAAAGTGAAAGTGATTTCTCCGACGTTAGTATTGATTTTAGCATTCGTAATAGTGGATACTCCCCTCGCACGTACTCTGTGGATGATGTAAAAACTTTTTTGGAAAAAACAAAAAACCGTAGAAAAGTTCGCATTGATGAGTTCTTTCCTGATTTGGAGCAGTTCTATGAAAAAACAAGGTCTTTTATGAGCGATGGTTCTTTTACTGAACTAGAGGGCTTTCGCCTTAAAAAGATACTAACCAAAGTTAAAACTTTACTGAATAGCACGGACGATACGGTTTAACACTTTATTTTTATGTGCTATATGAAGTTGTACACACTGTTTTGTTTACTTGTTCTTTTATTTATGGGTGAAATTCGTGTTGGTTCTTTAAATGTGAATGGAGCCAGAGAAAGAAGCAAGAGGGCTGTGTTATTTGAGGCTATTAAATACAATAAGTTAGATGTTGCTTTCCTTCAAGAAACACATTCTGACATTAAAAACTCTGCTGACTGGGCTGGGGAATTTGATGGTCTTTCTTTGCTGAGTCACCACTTGCCTAATAGTGGTGGGGTTGCCATTTTATTTTCTAGCTCTTTTACCCCAATTTCCTACCAAGTGGAAGAGGTTGTAAAAGGAAGACTCTTAAAAGTCAAAGCTCTTTTTGAGAATACTACCTTTGTTTTTATTTGTATTTATGCTCCGACTGTGGCCATTGATAGAATGCTGTTTTTAAATTCTTTACTCAGTGTTCTACAAAATTGTGATCCCAATGAGTTTTTGCTTTTGGGAGGAGATTTTAACTGCACTGTAAATGCGCTAGACAGGAACCATATGGAGCCCCACATGCCCTCCCGTGAAAGGCTCATTGAACTGTCGATTGCCACAGATATTGTTGATATTTGGAGGAATTTTCATGGTTGTCAAAAGCAATACACGTGGGTACACTCTTACAACAATAGGTTGTCTTTAGCAAGGTTGGACAGGTTTTATGGTTTTAAACACCAACTCAGCTCCTTTAGAAACTGCTCAATATTTCCAGTGGGTTTTTCAGACCACAGTTTAGTTATTTGCTGTTTATCTTTTAACTCTGTAAAGCCCAAAAGCGCTTATTGGCACTTTAATGTTAATTTATTGTCTGACTCTAATTTTAAGGATGTGTTCAGACATTTTTGGAATTCGTTTAGAAATACAATAACTTCATTCCAGACCCTACAACAATGGTGGGATTTTGGAAAGGTCCAAATCAAGCAACTCTGTCAAGAGTATACTTTCAACGTGACTAGAGACACAGCTCGTGTCATTAAAAATTTAGAAAAGGAAATCATTGACCTACAGCTGTTGGCCCAAAACACTGGCCTCCCAAATTTGGCTGAGAAGCTAAAAATGAAAAAGAACCTATTGGCTGAACTATTAGACACATCAGCACAGGGAGCTCTGGTCAGGTCACGCTTTCAAAGCGCAGAGCTGATGGATGCACCATCAAAATTTTTTTTCAATTTAGAAAAAAAGAATGGGCAAATGAGATTTATTCACGCTTTACGGTCACAGAATGGAAGTCTTTTAACTGACCATGCCAGCATTCGCAAAAGAGCAGTTGACTTTTATAAGGATCTTTATAAAAGTGAAACTCCACAGGGCCAGGTTGAAGATACTGCTTTCCTTGATGCCTTGCCCCAGGTGTCCACAGAATCCAATGCCAACCTTGGCAAGGTTTTGACAATGGAGGAACTGGAAAATGCCCTCCAAGGCATGGAGTGTGGAAAAGCACCAGGGGTCGACGGTCTACCTATTGACTTCTATAAGTCCTTTTGGCCTGAGATGGGTAAGGACCTTCTAGCTGTACTTTGTGACAGTCTAGCTAAGGGGCGGTTGCCTCTGAGTTGCCGTAGAGCTGTGCTAACCCTACTGCCAAAAAAAGGGGACCTCAATGAAATAGCATCTTGGAGGCCGGTCTCAATTCTGTGCTCAGATTACAAACTGCTCTCTAAAGTGCTGGCCAATAGACTTAGCAGCGTTTTGGAACAGGTGATCCACCCTGACCAGACCTATTGTATACCTGGTAGACTAATTTACAATAATATCTCTTTTATTAGGGACATTTTTGATATTAGTAAGACTTTTAATCTGGATTTTGGTCTGATTTCCATAGACCAGGAAAAGGCTTTCGACAGGGTTGAGCATAGGTATTTGTGGAGTGTCCTCTCAGCTTTTGGTTTTAATTCATTTTTTATTAATATGATAAGAGTTCTGTACAGTGACGTTGAAAGTATTCTTAAAGTTAATGGTGACTTGTGCACTCCTTTTAAAATTCACAGGGGTGTAAGGCAGGGCTGTGCTTTGTCAGGAATGCTCTATGCCCTAGCAATAGAACCGCTCCTGATCAAGCTAAGGCAAGAGCTAAAAGGGTTAACCATTCCACCCAATAAAAAGGATTTCCAGGTTTCAGCATATGCTGATGACATTACAGTGCTCGTAAAAGATCAAAGGGATATTCAAACAATGCTAAAATTATTTAGTGATTTTAGGGCACTTTCTTCATCAAAAGTCAACTGGTTAAAGAGTGTGGCTGTATTGTTTGGGGAGTGGCCAGGAGGAGAGCCAAGCCTGCCTGATGGGTTAGCTTGGACCCGTAAGGGTTTTAAACACCTTGGAGTCTTCCTAGGGGATGAAACCTGGTTACAGAAAAACTTTGAAGGTGCAATTGAAAAAGTAAAAGGGCGTCTTGAAAAATGGAAATTTTTATTTAACAAGTTGTCTTACAGGGGGCGTGTCCTTATCATCAACAATCTGGCCGCATCCTCTCTGTGGCATCGGCTGGCGTGCGTAGATCCCCCTGCCCAGTTACTGTCTAAAATCCAATCCATCCTGGTGAACTTTTTCTGGGACAATCTACACTGGGTTCCACAAAGTTTCCTGTTCTTGCCTAAGGAGGAAGGCGGCCACGGCCTCGTCCACCTTCAGAGCAGGACTGCTGCTTTCCGGCTGCAGTTTGTGCAACGTCTCCTCTCAGGGCCGGTGGACTCAGGATGGAAGTCTGTTGCCTGTTCCATTCTGCAGACTGTTGAGCAGTTGGGAATGGACAAGACCTTGTTTTTGATGAACCCTAACAGTGTAAATTTTAGTAGACTTCCTGTCTTTTATCGTAATTTGTTTAAAGTGTGGTCCCTTTTTATTGTACAGAGAGGACAGAGTACAAATTCCTTGTTCTGGTTTTTAAAAGAACCCCTAATATGTGGTTCTCTTTTCGACTTGGCCCTAGAAAAGCCCCTTCCCTGCCTTAAATTGAACCTTTTTAAGTCTAGTGTCACAACTATTGGAGAACTGTTAAGAATTGCTGGTCCTGATTTTAAGAACTTTAGGGAACTGGCTGACCACCTAGGTACTCGATCCTCCCGCATTGTCTCCCAGCTTCTTGTGGCGTGGAGGGCCAAACTTACACAAGCAGAGTTGGAAATGCTGGCGGGTTTTAGTAAAGGTTCATGTAGCCCCGACTGTAATGATCCCTTTCCCAATTTGTCCCTGGCTCCCAACTTAATGGGTTGTTCTGGGATCCTCCTAGAATGTGACACAGTGTCTTTCTTGGATCCCCCCTCCAGTGGTAAAACTTTATATAAAATATGTGTAAAGTCTTTTAACCGAAAATCCCTGGACAAGAGACTGGATACACCTTGGCGCAGTGTTTTAAATTTAAAAGAAAATGCTAAACCCGAATGGAGAGTGTTGCACAAGTCACCTTTAACCAAAAAATGTGGCGATTTACAATGGAGAATTCTTCATGGTGTTGTTGCAGTGAACGCTTTTGTTTCCGTTTTAAACCCTGAGGTAAGCCAAGAGTGCCCTTTTTGTTCCTTGAGGGAAACCATTTTTCATGCTTTTATGCACTGTGCGAGGCTAAGACCCTTATTTACTGTTTTAAGGCTGCTGTTTATCTTGCTCAATGAGCAATTTTCATTTGTATCTTTTATTTGTGGTACAAAATATGTGCAGAGACGACGTACCAAATGTCAATTACTAAACTTTCTGTTGGGGCAAGCCAAAATGGCAATATATGTCAGTAGAAGAAATAGAATTGAAAATGACACAACTGAAGATATTGTTTTATTGTTCTCTGTTCTAGTGAGATCACGTATTTTAATAGATTTCCGCTTTTATAAGTTGATGAAAAACCTGGACACTTTTCAGCAAATGTGGTGTTATAATGGCGCTCTGTGTTCTGTGAAAGACGATGAACTGCTTTTTCCACATTTCTTATCACCTGGCTAAGATGTGATTTTATTTATTTATTTATTTATTTGCAGTTTTTTTTGTAACAAATAGCACAACTGTGCTTTTGTATCCCTTTCACAAACTGTAATAAAGGTGTTTTAAAATTCAAATTCTCTCTGTCTCTCTCTCTCTGTCTCTCTCTCTCTCTCTCTCTCTCTCTCTCTCTCTCTCTCTCTCTCTCTCTGTCTCTCTCTCTCTCTGTCTCTCTCTCTCTCTCTCTCTCTCTCTCTCTCTCTCTCTCTCTCTGTCTCTCTCTCTCTCTCTCTCTCTCTCTCTCTGTCTCTCTCTCTCTCTCTCTCTCTCTCTCTCTCTCTCTCTCTCCCTGTCTCCCTCCCTCCCTCTACCGTGGGCACATCAATTTTGTGAGATCTATGAAAAGTGATAGGGATTCTCTCAAGTTCAGCTTTAAGGCACAGGGGCACAAACCTGCCAACGGAAGCACATTTTTTAACCCCCCCTCCCCCGCCATCCACCTTAAAACCATATTCCTAAGCCACTTAAGATGTCAGGTCGTGTGTATGCGTGTGTTTCAAAGACAGCCCTTAGACCCCGACAGGTAATAACGGAGGGGAAAGAAATTTTGATCAAATATTTATATTTCATGGTCCAAAATGAAAGCATGTGGGAGCCATCATTTGACTAAATCATTTCATTCTTAGCCCTGGATACACTGAGGGGGATGAGAAATAATGCACTTTAATTCCAAGGCAAAGTGTGTGCAAGTCCCTTTTTGTTTGAACTGTTCTCATAATCACAAATGCACTCAAAAGCATGTTTGAACTTGTCATTACAGAAAACCTTGGAAGCATTAGAGAACAATTTTCTTCTGAATTACTTCTGGGATGTCAATCAAAACTTGGACACACAGGTGATGGACTGTCTACACCACTGAGAGGCAGTTAAAGACAGTTTTAGTCCCTCAGTTCTCCGCTAGCTGAATTAGTGAGTCTACTTTATCGTAGGCCCTGAAGACTGACTTACTGTGTGGTGATGATGTAGGTCTTTTCCTTTTTCTTTGCTTTAAAATAAAATATTCATGGTCTGGGCATGTCCTGGTGCCACACTGTCATTGCATGTTAGCCTGTGTCTTTACGGAAATGACATACTGTAGTAAGGCCTTGCAGCTTCCACCGCAGCTCCCCCCCCCCCCCCCCAGAAGACGCTCGAGCGATGTGTACATGGCCAATTTATGTCATTTAATGGTGCTGGCGCCTTGGTCAGGAGTGACCTGGATTACACATGACGTCTGGCTGCGCTTGGGCCAGATGGATGGACACACTCGTATAGCATAACCACGCCCGGGTGACTGCTGTCAGCATTAGGGCTGTGATGGACACACTCGCAGCATAACCACGCCCCAGTGACCGGTAACTGCTGTCAGTGTTAGGGCCGTGACCACCACAGCAGGCAACCTAACCTGAGTGCAGTCAGACAGGGCTTCTGATGCAAAATAGTCTGATTTAATATCCAACCTCCAGTCATCCCATAGAGAACAAATGAAAACACTGAAGACTTTTTAAACATATTATTACCCCAAAGGCCATCATAGCTTAATAGTTGAGTGATTCTTTGAAAAAAAAGGTCTATATATATTTATATACTAACTTTGTAAAAAGACGGCTGTATATTTTTATATATATTAGCTTTATAAAAGAGGGCTGTATTTATATATTTATTTTATTTATTACCTTGATTCCACCCCAAGAGTGGTTTGACAGGAAGTCAATGGGAGAAGACACACCGGGCTGCACAGGGTATCTCAACAAGAAGTCGAGCTCAGTGGGATTGATCTCCTTATTCATTAGCAGGATCTGTGATGGAGAAACAGAGAGCGAGAAAGAGAGAGAGAGAGAGACAGAGAGAGAGAGAGAGACAGAGAGATAAAAAAAGAAAAAGAGGAGAAAAGAAACAGACAGAGCAACAGAAAGAGAGAGAGAGATAAAGAAAGACAGACAGAAAGAGACAAAGAGAGAGAGAGGCAGAAAGAGGGAAAGATAAAGAGAGAGAGACAGAGAGAGATAAAGAGAGAGACAGACAGACAGATGGACAGAGAGAAAGAAGGAGAGAGAGAGAAAGATAGAGAGAAGGAGAGAAAGAGGGAGAGATGTCAATGTGTTTTTCTGATTCTGTTGGCCATAGTTGTGTACACTGGGTGCGCAATGCAGGAAAGCGCTAGCTAGCCAACGCTAGCGCATCACAAGGTAAACCAGTAAGGATCTGAATGTAAGATATAAGAATAACTCGTCACCCAATCTGACTGTGCATGAGATTGAAGCCCGCAAACAACACCAGTCGTTGAGAAAAAGGAGCTGTTGCAAGAGTTTGGTCCCGGGCTTGTTTTTTATTGGTTTTTATTGTTTTTTTTTTTCATTTCTGCTACTGCTTTGACCTTCAACCTGATTGGCATTCAAGACGACTCTTCCCCACACAAGGGCTAAATTGTCTTGCCGAGCATCCCTTGGCATACACATAAAAACACTCAATAGCACTTGCCCTGCAGACAAGCCCTCCACCGCACCAAGAGCCCTCTGCATCCCCAAATGTTTCTGGGCCACTCACTGTGACAAAGATGAGATTTTTTTTTGTTATAAAAGTCAAGGAAACTCAGAGGGGTGTTTATGTGTGTGTGTGAGAGAGAGAGTTTGTGTGTGTGTGAGTGTGTGTGCACGTGTATGAGTGTGTGCGTGTATGTGTCAGTTTGTGTGTGTGTTTGGTGTGTGTGTGTGTGTGTGTGTGTGTGTGTATGTGTGTGTGTGTGTGTGCGTGTATGTGTGTGTGTGTGTGCGTGTATGTGTCAGTTTGTGTGTATTTGATGTGCGTGTGTATGTGTGTGTGTGTGTGTGTCTAACAGCAGTATGCGGCTAACCTGGAACACCAGCTGGGCAATGTAGGTGAGTTTGTCGCACTCGAACAGGCCTCGCGTGGTGTACTGGTACACGGAGAAGGTGATGCTGTCGATCAGGTTGGACACACGCTGCTTCAGCACCTCGTCAGCGGTGGCCTTCGACACAGCCTTCTGGAACACCACACTGAACGCCTACAGGAGACACACACACACACACACACACAGGCACAGGCACACACACACACAGGCACACACAGACATACACCCATACAGGCACACACACACACACAAACACACATACACACACCCATACAGGCACACACACACACACAAACACACATACACACACCCATACAGGCAACACATACACACACATTGAGAGAGAGAGAGAGAGAGAGAGAGAGAGAGAGTGAGAGCATGTATGCAACATACACAGACAAAGAAATGTGTTGACACAGAGATAGGTACACGAAACACACATAGACGCACACACACACACACACACACACACACACACACACACACACACACACACACATGCGCACGAGATAGACACGTGTACAGTACAGTGCATGAGGATCTTAGTGAAATCTTAGTGATAACACACAGTGTATTTCTGTTCAATTCCATTTAATATGATGGTCAATAGTCCCGTGGCTTTACAAGGGAGTTATAATAACACAGTGCCCTCCAGACATTTTCTTTGTTTTTATCTACTTTTAAAGACAAAAACCACTCCAATAATATAGCAATAATCAAGTTGGGACAGTCACATTCAACATATAAAATCAATATAAAAAAAAGCTCCAGAGAGCTAGAGGAAATAATATGACTTTGTCTTTGACAGAAACCTGATGCAAGCTGCCCTTTTTTTTCGAGAGCCTCGGGCCAATGGCGGACATGTGAAACCGACAGTGTAAGTGTACGGTAGCCGTGCGATGTAATAGCAGAAACACACACCTTGTGGGGGCCAAAGCGAGCAAGATGCGGGAGCATAACAAAGACAACAGAATAATATGACAAAACATGAGAAACACACACTTCGGCCTTCGAATCGGCCTCTGATTAAATGGAATGGGGGGGAAAGGCAAGCAATATCGCTTGTCAAGACAGCATCCCACAAACACACACACACACACAACCCCTAACACCCCATCATTCCCCTGACAAACACACTCCCTGCATCTCTCTCACACGTACTGTGTACACACACAAATGAAACGCTCGCTCCCCAACCCGGCAGCCACTACGTGGAACTAATAAAACAAGGGGCACACACACACAAACACACACACACACACACACACACACACACACACACACACACAAAAGCAGGGGGCACACACACACACACAAACACACACACACACACACACAATAAAGCAGGGGGCACACAGACACACACACACACACACACACACACACACACACACACACACACACACACACACAAACACACAATAAAGCTGGGGGTACCTTGAGAGAGAACTGGTACATGGGGTGGATCTTATTGAGGTCGTTCATTATGAAGTAGAGCAGAGAGGCGCGGGCAGCGGCCGGCCTGTAGTGCTCCCGGGCCTCATTGATTCTCACCTCCGTCACCTTGGCCTCTTTCACCTGAGAGAGAGAATGGGAGAGAGAGAGAGGGGGGGAGAGAGAGAGAGAGAGAGAGAGAGAGAGAGAGAGAGAGAGAGAGAGAGAGCACATGATAGAGTGAGTGAGAGATAAAGACAGAGAGACACAGGGAGTGAGAGACAGGGAGAGAGAGACGGGGAGACAGAGAGAAAGAGTTTGGGAAAGAGATGGAGGAAGAGGCAAGAAAAAGAGAAAAAAAAGAAGAGAGAAAAAGATAGAGGAAACAGGCACACATAAATAAGTAAAGACATACCAGATAGAAGTCAAGACATAAAATGTCTTTACTGTATTAAGGACATGTCCTATATGGACTAGTTAAAAAGCCCACGCGTAGCGGCATCTAGCCTTCTTCAGGGCATAACACAAAACAGAAAGAGCAGGTAAGTTTATCAGTATGGAGAGAAGGACAGGTGCTGACAATTAGTCCTAAAGCTCTCCCAATGACTTAATTGCTAGGCCCCGCCTCTCACTCAGTTCCTAGCAACAGAAAAGTGTCAATCCCAGATACAGCAATCATATCAAAGATAGATACTCACAGATACTTATTCCAATGACTACATGCACATATATAAATAAATAGACAATAATGACATACTACACGTAGGAAAAGAAGAGTGTTCTCATTTCCAACAGCCTCTGGCTTCCTAGCTTAGGCCCGCCTCTCACACGGTTCCCAGCATTAGAAGAAACCATACCAGATAGAAACAGAAAATATGAAAAAAGGACTGCCAGAAAGGGAAAGAAAGATGGGTGGGGAGAGAAAGACTTGTCGATAAGTGTGGTCAGAATGAAAGATTGACAGTAAAAGAGAAAAATGTGAGAATGTCACAACGTAGAGAGAGAGAGAGAGATAGAGAGAGAGAGAGAGATAGAGAGAGAGAGAGAGAGAGAGAGAGAGAGAGAGAAAGATGACCATACAGAGAGAAAGACAGGAAAGCGTGGAACAGGTAGGGATTGAGAGAGATATAGAAAGAAACATACATGGATAGAGTAAGACAGATAGACAGAGATACATACAGATAGAGTGAGACACAGAGCGATAGAGAGAAAGAGATATGTATGGATGGATAGATGGAGACAGAAGCCTTGCTGAGAAAGGGGCCCAGACAGATAAGAGGGGCCCGATCATAATCATTAACGCGATAAGATCTGATTAAAATACTAATTGAGGGAGAGGAGGAGTGATTAGGCCCTCGGAATGAGACGGAGGTGGCCTAATCAATTCTCCCTGCTGCTAAATGAGACGAGGGGAGCTGGAACAGGAACTGTGAGAGATGGAGCCATTTTGCAGAGCCAAAAAAAGGCACTGCTGTGCAAAATAAGACCTCTGCTAGCTCAGCTCAGCTCTACTCTGCTCTGCTCTGGTAGGTGGTCTGCAAAATGTAGATACCGTGGTGGCTGTGTGTGTGTGTGTGTGTGTGTGTGCATGTGTAAACACAGCCATCTAAGTTAGGTGACAAGCAAAAAGTACTTAAATCAAGACTGTTGAAATATTGGAGTCCTGTCTACCTACCACCTACAACTTACAGAATGCTTTATGCCTCATGAAAATGTTAATTGCCTTAATGTTAGTTCTGGGTTTAAGCTGCCCACAAAGACAGTACATAGAGTATTCTATCTACAGGACAGAAGTAAACTATGGAGAGTTCAATGGCCATTTGGATGGACATAGTAGGGCTCATTTTAAGGACGGTTACTTTGTGGTCGTAATGTGACATCGTCTTGAAAAAACAAAACAAAGATGACACTCTGTTTCATAAAGCTTTAGAACCTTTGTCTTTTATGAGTTTGTCATAAACAGAGAAAAGCACACTTTTGTACTGAGTGTGTTTGTGTAGGAAAAACACAAGTCACGCCTTATTAATACAAAAGGGGAAAGTGGAAAGTATCTAATACTAAAGGATCCACATGGCTGCTCTCCATGTTGTAGCAAATCACTTCTGGGAATATGGAGAGATGGGGATAGGGAGGGAGAGAGTGTCCTTAATTGACAGGCATGGGCTTGGTGTTTAAATGTGCTATATACAGTATATGCTTTGGTTCTGCTATATATGTACACTCATTGGCTGCTACAGTACGTATATAATTTTATTGTTCTATGTGTAAACCTTAATCGTGTCTTCTTGATGACTATGTCAAACTTATGCCTGGATATTGTCCTCGATTCATCCTTTTTTGTGATGTAGTGTTTGGTATACAAGCCTATTGTATTTTTGCTATGTTTATATTGTTATGTTTTGTCATCATGTTTTATTGTCTTGTTTATAATATGTTTAATGTGCACTGAGGGCCTAGAGAGCACTGCAATTTCAAATTATATGTGTGCAACCTGTACATATGGTTTTTGACAATAAAGCTGACTTTGACTTTTGACTGGTACTGTAGGTTGATGACAAAGCTGCAGTTTTAACACTACAGGTACAATTTTACACACATAAGCATAAGCATGTGTCATACTTAATACTTACCATAAGAGAACTAATTAATAAAAAACTTTTGGTTTGGTTTGGTTTGGTATTTGTTACCTTCTCCTCAATTTCTGCTGCAGTTCGTTTGGTCGTTTCAAGGTTCTCCACCAGCTCTGTATCTCCAAGGAAGTTTCCGGAAGCCGAAGACAGCCGAGAAAGAAGGCTGTCCTCCAGTGTCTTCAGCGTAATCTTGAATCCGTTCTGCTGCTTGGTGAGGTTGGACTGAGACAAGGCAACAGAGACATGAAACGGCAATCACACACAACAAGAATGGCAGACACAAAGGACTCTTACGTCAGGAGCTGCTAATGCATTATTCAGTGGGGAAGAAGAAGCCTTGGAGGTAGGAGCAGCGTGGACTGTAGAAGAGAAGACGTCAGATCAGAGACATCAGGAGCAGTTTCTTTCACCAGAATGGAATGATCGATGCAACCAGATCGACTACAAACCTTGACACTCAGTCAAAACTAGGGTGCAAAACATGTCACACTTTCTTATACGGGGGCGAAAATACTTGGTCATTACCAGCCTACACCGCGATAATTCAGTCTTCTTCTGCAGTCTTCAACAGGAAAAAGAGATGAGCCACCATGGTGGCAGGAAAGGAAGAGCTCTTTTCTCTCCCTCTCTTGTGAAATTGCTTCATCTTCCAGTGCTGCCATTACTCAACAAACCCAAGGGATCTGCACTTTCTTTTCTCTCTCTCTCTAACTCTCTCTCTCACGCTCACTCTCTCTCTCTCTCTCTCTCTCACTCTCTCTTTCTTTCTTACTCTGGCTTGTCCTCCTAGCAATCAAAATTCCTCCTGCTGCTGCTCTCTCTCAAGCTGTTTCTCTGCAAATCCAAAACCCTGAAGGGCCGCTGACTGGGGCTGGGCGGCAATTCGCTCTGCAAACTTTTTTTTTTTTTCCCCACTCTCGCTCTCTCTCTCTGCCTTTTTCCAGTTGAAGTTGAGGACTCCATCAGAACTTACATTCATTATTCCAGAAGTGCACCATATTTTTCCTACAGAATTTCTCCAATCTACAACTGCTTTTTAAAAAAAAAAAAAAAAAAAACTACCTCAGGGAGAGGGGACAAGGTGGGAGGATGGTGGCGAGGTGCTGGAGGCACTGTAATGTAAAGAAGCCGGTGTGTGTAATTGTGCGGTGACACTGGTGGGTGTAAATGCCTACTTAGGGGAGCTAGGCCTTGACCCTTAGAGGAAACGCAGACCAGCACTGAGGCCCGATCTGAAATTTTTTTAATGAGTCTGTTATGAACAAGCCAGCCTCCTCTGGCACTCTGTAAATCTAATTACCCGCAGACCCCGAAAAACAAGCAATTAACCAGTCAGCAGAAAGCCTAATTGGGATTAAAATGAGATAATGCACTCAATGCTATCATTTCGAGTGAATTGTGTCGGCCAAATAAAAAACAAAAAAACAAAAAAAAAAAAAACACACACACACACACGAGGATGCCGTCGATGGAGTTTTACTGAGGAAGTGAGGCATTTTTGCCTCATTAACACAGACACATTGCGCCACAGCATAAAAGGGGTCTTGTGCCACTACACTCTAGGAACCCTCAGGAGGGACAGATGACATTTTACCGGCCATGTTCAGGGAGCCTTAAGAGCACAGCACATCGCAACGCACACAAATGTACACTGCAGCTAATGCACGCCCTGGGATACATCACCAAAGACCATTTTGCAACAGTGGATCTTCAAAAAGGAAAATAATATCATTACATTGTTTTTGAGAATTGCTTTTTTTGTGTGTGTGTAGGGAGGTCGTTTTCAAAGTGATGACACTATTCAGGGGTGCTCAGTGAGTCTCTGTGGGTTCTACTGTCGGCCATGTCAAACAATGGAACATTCTGGAACGCACCCCTTCATAGTAGCAGACGACAAGACTGACAAGCAAGTTGCCAGTGTGTATGCTCAACCCGAGGCAAAACACACAAGGCTGTAAATTCAACACCTCATTACTGTGCTGTGCCCCATAGCAGGTGCGATGACATTGCCACGCTCCTTTGGCAACCTTCAATATTAATTAAGATGATAACGGCGTAGCATATCACTTTTTCTGCATGCCCCCTTCCACCCCAACCCCAACACCAGCAACCCCCCCCACCCCCCACCCCACACTTCATTCCAACCATTTCACTGTACCCCTAATTAAACAAGCTTCATTAAGTCACATTTCACTTTCTTCCCCTCTCCTTTCTCACTGAGGGGACAGTTGACTTAAAGTTACTGCTCCCCCCCACCCCCTCCCCACCCCCACCACTACCACCACCATCCTTCTCCGTTTCTCTCTCCTTCTCCATCCACACTCATTAAAAATGCTGATTTGTCAACGGATGAAAGCCTTCAGGTTTGAATTTAAGTATGGCCGGCAGACACAGCTTGATTCAATTTTATGTGTGTATAAAAATGAGAAAGGCTGGCAGGAGAAATTGATTTTTTAAAAATCTTTCTTTTCCCTTTATCACACCACTACCACAGCATCTCTCTTTCTCTCTCTCTCTCTCTCTCTCTCTCTCTCTCTCTCTCTCTCTCTCTCTCTCTCTCGCAGTCTTCTGTCTTTTCCCTACTGCATCAAGACTTCAAAAATCAATATCAAAATTGGGTGGGTTCTAGCTGGCATGTTTCCTGCTGCCTGACATCAGGTCCATGACATTCACTGTCCTGCACACCGCCAACAGAGGTGTGGGCATCTGTGCGTGTCTGACAAAAGCAGGCATCTAATTGTTGGAACGCCCCTGGAAGGCTGACAAAAAACCTTTGGCTCGACGCCTCTTACGAGAGTACGGCATCATTAGCCTGTGAGTCTTGATCAAACCAATTACACATCATTACACCACCCACATCCACATGTGTGCATCCCCCGTTACATAAAAAAGCCCTGGCCTCTGCTCGAGCAACAAAAAAAAACAGGTTGATTGCTGGTACTGTTATATATATATATATATATATATATATATATATATATATATATATATATATATATATATATATATCTTGCATCGATACATAACTTGAAATATAAAGTTACTTTTACTTAACTCAATGTATATATATATGAGTTAAGTTAAAGTAGTTATTTTATTTCAAACTATGTATAGATGCAAGTAAACATGACTTGAAATACTGTAGGCAATGAGTAAGCTGGCCCTAGTCTTTTTCGCAGTAGATATAAAAATGGTATATATTCATACCATTATACAGCATTATGCAACATATGAGAGCCGGCAGTGATCAGCAAAGTTACGGTGCCAAAGATCACATGGCTGTGTAGTGTGCTGTATAGGTGCTTCATGGTAAAACAGATTAATGTGCGTGGGTGATGTAGCCTGGGGGCCAGAAAACCTCCACAGCCCTTGAGTGGTGTGTAATTGCTTAGACAGAAAAAGGTTTCATACAGTGAAGTAATTATCCTGTGTCCATCTACCTCCCCCAACCAAAAGAGATTGGATATGGTGGGGGTGGAGGAGGAGCTTATGTTTAGTTGAATGAGGTTATGTTCTATCATAGCTCACATTAAAATAACAAAACAAAAAAACAACAGGAGTCGGCCCGAAAGTGCTAAAAAAAAATACTAAAACAAAATAACACAGCTCACTCAGAGACCTTACCTCACCTTACACCATAATGAGAGTCTTGTCTGATGTGTAATGGTCTTAGATAGCGCTGTGCATTGGGGAGTACACAGCATCGCCCAGTCACACAGTGGGAATGATTTCACTGGCTAGCCACAGAACTCATATAGAGGCAGTGCCTATTTGCTGCTCTCTTTCCTTCTCAGTACTGTGCTGAGATTGCATCATGGCTGCCGTGCATCACCCAGGTGGGTGCTACACACTAGGGGTCGTTAGTGAGATCCCCTTTCACTGTAAAGCGCTTTGACTGCCTTGAAAATATAAATACAATGTGTTGTTGTTTTTGTTGTTGCTGTTCTTGTTATACCAGGCTATGGCTGACCCTGAAAATGTGTGCTCGAGGCCACCTATTCCCCCTTCCATTCCCTTTTCCCACCATACTCCCTTTCACACACTACACTTCCAAAATACAGCACCGCAGGGGGACAGCCAGCGGTGCCTTGGCTTCAGTAGTTTGTCCTCAACCCACCTCTCCTCTCCTAAGTCTGCTGCTAAACTAAACTTATTTTGGGGAACATCCTTGGTACCCAAAAAGCACACAAAGTAAACACAAACTTTGCCTACAGCTGACCGGAGGCCTTTCTGTTTTCTAAAGAGAATTCAGCCACAGGACATGGCACGACGATAGACTGTATATAGAAAAACTGGACAAACCCTCTGTGACATTACCCATAGACTTAGTCACAGACCGGATGAAGCCAAAATGAAAGGTTCTGGGCGCAGGGATCTTGGCCAATTCATTCTAAATGTCAATGTGAATTAACTAGGAATTAATTTTACCAATTGATTCCAAAAATACGCTCCCCTCAGAGTTGGATCCAAAAACATCTGAAAGATACCCAAACTGTTTTTTTTTAACAAGGCTGTAAATATGTTTATTTTTTGCTGTAAAAACATCTGAGTCTATGTTGCGGTGTTGAGGTATGTTGCTTGCTTCTACAGCCAGCCCCCAATGGACGTGAGGTATTGCAAGTTTAGAACGTTCAGGTTTGGCTTCACTGTTTGGCCTGAAACATTAAAAAAAGTAAGAGGGCACACTTGGGTAAGGAACGAGAATAAAACCAAAAACATCAGGGAGCTAAAGTGTGTGGACCTTTCCTATATGCTTTGGCCTGTGACATTACCACTTGGTCGCCACCACGACGCGAACCCACCTTGACAATACGAACCCACCTTGACGACCTGAACCCACCTTGATGATGCAAACCCACCTTGACGACCTGAACCCACCTTGATGATGCAAACCCAACTTGATGATGCAAACCCACCTGGACGACACAAACCCACCTTGACGACGCAAACCCACCTTGACGACGCAAACCCACCTTGAGCTCCTCCAGATCTGGCCGCTCCATGCTGACCACGGCGGCCAGCAGCTGGTCCTCTAGGCCGTCCCGCGTGACCGTGAAGTTGACCAGCGTGCACTGGGCCTGCAGCTCCGGCTGGTAGTGTGGGTTAGCCAGCTTCGTGTGCAGGATCAGTCGGAAGCTGGGGTTGTACTCGCACTCCTTGTCTCCGATTTTGATGTATCTTTTTTTTTTTAGTGATCAAAAATATGTCACAAATGTCACAAAGGGAAAAGTTAACCAAGGTTAATTGTCTCTGTTAAATGGCTAGATCTTATCCAGTTTATTACTGCAAATACACATTTATCTTTAAATTAGGAGCTTACATAATGCCACCTGCTGTTTATACATTCAAGGTGTGTTTAAGAAACAGTGATTTTCTGAAATGTAATTTTCAGTGGTGTAGCGCAGCATTTCCATTTCTGTGATATCGCAAACACTCTCAGGCTTTTGCAAGCAAATGTTTATTTTGGTATTTAGAACATTATTACAATAAACCAGCCTGATTATTGTGTTTTCCTACCTTACCTCCAAAAAAAGAGCTGTACAGCGTTGTGATAGGGATTTAAAAAAACAAACAACTTTTGTATATTGCACACAACTGTTAAGTCACAGCCAACAAACTGCAAAGAACACTTAGTGAGTTTTTGAGAAAAGTTATAGAGTATTGGGACTTTGAGTACATAATTTCAACCCATCTTTGAATCAATAAACAGTTCAACAACAGTTGCTAATTTACATTACATTTAGCTAGACACTCTAATCCAGAGCGACTTAAAGTGAATACAGGAACAATTTCCCTGGAGCAACATGGAGTTAGACACATTGTACAAATGCACTTCATCCATGAAACAGGGTGCAGGAGACTCCTGGTTACTCACTCCCCCAAACTACATTTTTAACCCAGTACTATGGGAATCCAACCCGCCCAGGTCCAACTCCCTGACCAGTATGCCACACCTGCCCCATAGTTTAATGCTTTTAAGTTAGCAGCAAGTCGAAGTAGGAAGTGGAAGTCAAACAGGAAGAAAGGAGACACTCTGACACTCTGGGAACAACTCAAACCTCATAAAGTCTCATGGTTTGATTTACACACACACACACACACACACACACACACACACACACACACACACACACACACACACACACACACACACTCCCACTCACAGAAATGCACACTTTAACAGTCACGTACACACATTCTCACACAAAAAACACAGAAGCATGCACACAGACACACACATTTAGTCCCACAATAAATACACACACATATACCCAAAGCAATACACAACTGGAAATGCATGCAGATATATTAAATACAGAAAGAAAGGAGACCCTCTGCCTTACCTGCCCTTCTTGATGGTCTCACGACCCAGCAAAGGCCCAAGGACTGGATCCACCGTCTCCTCCAGGTTCTCGATCAGAACCACCTCGCCAGCAGCTAACGCCCTCTCTATGGAGTCCAAATAACTGGCAAAGGAAATTAAATAAATGGAGACTACTGTTGAAAGAGCTGGCTGGGGATTTGTGACTTACCTAGTACAGTATAGCAGGGTTCCACATTGTGGGTTTTAATTGAAATAAGTTGAAGTTAAAAATTATATTGAAATCAAATGATTGACAGGAATGAAACACTGACAAAATTCATACCTGTACTGTGCTGTTACTTATTTTGTATAAAAAAATGTCTATGTAAATACACTGACGAAAAACTATCTACAATCCATCTAAAATCATCTACACAGTCTGAGTAAATACAGTGTTGTAAAATGACTGTCAAAACAAACATGGGGATGTACAGTACAGTACAGTACCCTCTCTGTCCAATCCGGATGACGCGCAGGTCCTCCCCGTATTTGTTCTTGATCCACTTGATGCCCTGGAGCTGGGGGTCCACCATGAGGGGCCAGCGCTCGCAGCTCGTGAGGATGGTGGCGTTCTCCGTCGACATGCGGTCCGCAGGCAGGCCCTCGTTCTGCCAGGCTGCGATGTCGGCATCGTCCGTCAGCATCGTCAGAGGGTCCAGGTCAGGGGTGACGGGGATAGGAACCTGCGGGAAGAATAATAACCTTTACATACATACAAGATGTAGCTCAAAGTGCTTTACAGTTTGGCAAGGACACAACAAGACAACATGTCTTGCAGTCCAATGGTATTGGAGCAGTTGAACACAGTAACGAAATGGCGCAATGACATAATGACGCAATGACCCGTTAATGCGGGGTCTTACATGGCACAACGATGCAATGTCACAACAACTCAAGAACACCAGGAATACTAGCTAGCCTCAAGCATTTTTTAGGCTTCAGGTTTAATCAATAGGACCAAAATAAAGGGACTCCCTTCGCACCCTAGAAGTACTGTATGCCTGTCTTTCATTCTGCCTGTCCTTCATGGTTTAAATAAAAGCATTATTCAGTCTGAATATCTGCAGTACATTTTTAACATCAGCTGGAGTCGATCTATAAAGTTCACTACAAGCTGGGCATTAAGTCAGTACCATGCCAATGGTAACAGAGTCACTCCAGTTGGGAACAACTCAAACCTCATAAAGGCTCAGGGTTTGATTTACTGAAGCACTCAGCACTAAAGATATTTGGGCAAAACTGATATACTGGCAACTGTCTTGATCCTTTTGCCACTTGGCTTATATCAGCATCACTTCCGTTTTCCTAATATTTGTCTGGATGGGTCTTTGGATGTTAATGCTATGTGTTTGTAGAACAGCAGTATGCTTAAAAGGAACACATAGACATTTATATATGCACACTATACAAAATATGCACACACTAATACACTTTGGATGGCCATATATATGGCTATCCTGAAGCAGATATTGATATTGGTATAAGTGTGTAAAAATGCACATCTATTGGTTTTTGTTACTTGGGCTATTCTGTCTAGATGTACAGTCCCACTCTGAACATTCTAAGAGGGCTGCAAAATGAATGAGATGAGCCTCTACTGTTTACACAAAGAGACACCAGCTCAGCAGGAATAAATAGATAAAAACGAAGAGTCATCTGTGGGTGGTCACTATCAAAGAGGACATTCTAGTAAAAAAAAGGATGTACTGTACTGTATAACAGACAGTACTTGATGTTATTTTTCACACAAACACACTTTCACTTTAGTGTGTATCTGGGGAACATGAAGACAGACAGGGGCCTACTAAGAAGTGAGGAAGCCCATTTTGCCGTTTGTCAATGTCATTGAACTCAGAACTGGCTTTTAAAAAGGGTAAAAGGCTGTAATTTTATAAATGCTATATGCCAATACCATATCTGACATCCACTATAGACATGGACATGAAATATGCAAAGAACATGTAGCATAAATCTTACATGATGAATGGACTCACACAATTTTTTGTCATAGAATGATAATGTAACTCTCAGAAGGAGACAGCGCCAGGAGACTATGTGTCTTGTAAGCACTAAAAGTCTAAATAATGTACAGCACTCCAGTGTACGAGCGTCTGCACGTGAGTGTGTTCATAGCATAGAGTACGGTGTGTGGCAAGCAATGTAAGGGAACGCACAATTTTGTTCAAATTCTCACTTTTACACTCTTTTAAGTGAGGACGGCTTCGAGCCATGCATGAAATATGCAACCTGAAAGTTGTAATTTCATGAAATTGTTATAGACTGCCAAAGAATCACATGCTGACTTGAAAAACCTTTTCCCCAGCAATGAACTGCTGACTTAAATACTAATGTTTCAGGGTTGTTACTAAAGCTGTTCTTTTGTATTAAAGTATTAAGAGGGTGCTAGCTATATAAAGGACTGAAGTTTGCATTTTGCTGCTGTTGGCATTTTCTTGCAATTGAAGTGCCACATGGTTAAGGACAAAATACAGTGAAAATAATGGTTAAACAGACCCAATGTGAAGCTCTTTTCAGCTCTCTCTTTTCACTGACACAAGAGCACCGCACAATTGGTCAGAAACAATCGACAGCACTTGCCATACATTAGTTTCATATTCTATGAGTTAGCCTTTCTCCAGAGTAACCTGAAAAAAACCTGAAATAAATGTCATGAGGATATAACAAAAATGCAGATACATGTACTGTATATGAATTCATTTACAATTAATCATCAAGAAGATAGTTTTATCCAAAGCCATGTGGAGAAAAGATGCAAGAAAACCACAAGCACAGGAAAATTCCAAAAAAACACACATACACACAGGCCTGTTCTTATCTGGTGAACTTTCAACCCATTGTAGCCCAGAGCAGAACAGCACCGGAGAGGAATTTCAATTCACCCTTTTTCCCAGCCCCGGTCGACACACACGTTCACCGAGTTGGGGCTAGGGCTGGGGCTTTTGGGGGGTGTATGGGTTGGTTGGTGGGTTGGCCTTGCTTGGGAGGACCATGGGAGGTTGTATGGGGGTCGTAGCGGGTAGGGTAGCAGACAGACCTTGAGCTGGCTGAGGTAGGGCCTCCAGGCACTGTCCATCAGCTGCAGGCGGTAGCGCTTGGTGAAGTAGCCCAGGTAGGAGACGAAGGCCGTGATGAGCAGCACATCTCCGCACAGTGTGCTGCCCTGCACTCGGAAGTTGCTCACCGCCTCCGCCCAGCGCACGTTCTCCGAGGCCAGCCCTCCCACCTGGAACACAAAACCAACCACGAGGACGTGGGCACGGACAAAACACACTCTTCAGTTTTTAACTCCACTTGGACACGGTGTACCAGACACAGTATAAAAGTGAAATAACATACAGTATATCTGCAACATAAATATAGGAGTAAAAGAAATAAAGATTCAGTAAAGTCAAGCAGTGTAGTAGTAGTAGTCGGTAGTCTTTTCTCTTGAACTCATCTAAATGTTTCTGTGTTCTACCAGCACCTGATCGATGCGGGCCGGGCATGGAGATTTGAACCCTTGTTCAGTTGAAACTAACAAAAAAGCTAAATATTGCATCAAAAAAGAACAGTTTCTAAAAAGAACATTTCTAAAAGAGCACTTCTTAAAAAACAAACATTTCTGCATCCTTCTAAATGAAGAGTATGAACAATGTGTGTCGTTTGATTCAGTGTTAATGTGCTATTAAACCAAAGCTTTAAAAATAAACAGATAAACAATAGCTTCCTTTACATTGACATCCTTCTCTGACTACAAGCCGGTTAAGCCATAAAAACTCCACAATATCTGACCCCGCATGACTCACACACACACACACAGACAGACAGACAGACACACACACACACACACACACACACACACACACGCCAAACAGGGCCAAATCCAGGCCACTCCTGGGCCAGAGTCAACAGACTCAGCATCTCTAAAGGTCTTCACTCCCTCCTACACTCAGAGTATGCAGTTCTCATTCCACAGCAACTCTGGCAAATGCTACTTGTGTGAAAGTTATCCAAAGGCATGCATTATGGCTTAATAAATATATAATGATCAGTGCATCTCTCATCTGCATGCATCATCATTATTTGCCGTAATACATCCCCTGCTTCTTGCAGGTAATTAAGAAAAAAAAAGATGCTGGCAGTATCAGCATCTCATAGATTGATTCACACCGCCCTGCTATGGGATTTATCTCTTTCAACAGGAGAGCATGCTGTTCCTGCCAGGAGATGTGTGTGTGTGTGTGTGTGTGTGTGTGTGTGTGTGTGTGTGTGTGTGTGTGTGTGTGTGTGTGTGTGTGAGTGTGTGTGTGTGTCTGTCAGTGTGTGTGTGTGTGTGTGTGTGTGTGTGTGTCTGTGTGTGTGTGTGTGTCTGTGTGTGTGTACGTGCATGCACGCACGTGCCTATGCACCTGCATGCAGGCATGTGAGTGAGCTGTATAAGTATTTGTTTAAGTGCATTTATTTAATGTATGTGCATGCATTTATAGTTGTGTATTGCTTTGGGTATATGTATGTGTATTTATTGTGTGACTAAATGTGTGTGTCTGTGTGCATGCTTCTGTGCCTCATTTGTGTGTGAGTTTGTGTGTATGTGACTGTTAAAGTGTGCATTTGTGTGAGTGGGAGTGTGTGTGTGTGTGTGTGTGTGTGTGTGTGTGTGTGTGTGTGTGTGTGTGTGTGTGTGTGTGTGTGTTTGGGAGGAAGCATCTCTTCAGTAAAGAAAGGGAGGCACACACACACCAGGCAGTTGGCGAGTGAGATGGTGTGTGTGTGTGTGTGTGTTTGTGTGTCTGCGCGTGTGTGTGTTTGTGAGGAAGCATCTCTTCAGTGAAGAAAGGGAGGCGCACACACACACCAGGCGGTTGGCGAGTGAGATGGTGCGCGCTGTGGACTCGGCCTCCTGTTGGCACTTGAGCTTGTCTGCCGTAGCTTTCTCAAACTTAGCCGTCAGCTTCGCCAGGTTCTCATTAAGGTGCTGTCAGATAGAGGAGAGGAGGTGTGGGGTGGGGGGGGGGGCGGCAAGAGGAGAGAGATAGAGGGGTGGCAGGCGGAGAAGAGAGGTGGAGAGAAAGAGACAGGATGGTCAGGCGAGATGGAAGTTTCTAGAAACTCTTTACATGACAAAGAACAAACAGGTTCATTTCCTGTGAAGAAACACGGTAAAAAAAAAAAAAACACAATTGAGTTCTCGGAAACCTGAAAAGTTTTCACAAGAATTTATCAGCACAAAGAGTGAAGTTTCAAAGGCATCTGAACAATTACCACAAGGACAAACTGAATTAATTGGTCGTGGCTTGGGCGACTGATTCATTGGAGCTAATTCTTATTCCCCTTTGTTGAAATAGCAAATTGACTTGACATAATAGCTTAAAAAATAGCTGTCAAAGAGTTATGATACATTTGTTTTCGACTCCGGTTGCCAGAATACCTGTACATTGGATATGATTAGAGGTAAAGAACAGCATTTCAGGCGCCAATTAGATTATGTAAAAAAAACTTCTTCAAAACACTAAAAACACTGCATTTACTTCTGAATGCTTAAAGTAATTGACTAGACTATGTTTGTTGTTATATAAACTTTCTCAACCTCTCAATAACAGTCCCTCGAATTAAATAAAAAAAATGACCTTTTAAAAAGTACTCATACAAGATTTTTTTTAATTAACAGAACATTACATACCGCTTAGTCAGTCAGTGTCATGTGTAAGTAATTAGTAAGTTAGTAAATATATTACTAATAGACACACAGGCAAGCAAACAAAAGGATAGATAGACAGACAGACAGACAGACAGACAGACAGATAGATAGATAGATAGATAGATAGATAGATAGATAGATAGATAGATAGATAGATAGATAGATAGATAGATAGATAGATAGATAGATAGATAGATAGAAAGTGATTGACTGGCTGACTGACTAACTGACTGAATGACAGACGGACAGACACACACACACACACACGCACACACACACACAATGAAGCTCACTGGAGCTGAAGCGCTAATGAATCAAGTCAGGCCTGTCTGTAACGTCACTCACATTGATTTTGGCCTTGATGGCAGCCAGCTTCTCCTGGGCGGCAGCCAGCTCTGCGTTGGCCTTGTTGAGCGCCTGCCTCTTGGGCTCCACCTCGCAGTACACCTGGTAGAAGCGCACGATGTTGATGACCCAGGAGCAGAGCCCCGCCGCCGCGTACGACTTGGCCGCCACGAGCTCGGGCTTGAACTCGGGGTCCAGCAGGTAGGGCTGGATGGCCTTCAGGCAGTTCTCATGGATGTTCTCCTTGTTGAAGTTGACCAGCGAGTCCAGGAAGGCGTCCACCTTGGCCATCATCACCTTGGCCGCCTTCCAGCTGCGGTCCTTGGGCACGCGCCCGCCCGGTGCCATCAGAACCATGACCGCCGCCGTCACGTTGGTGACGGCCACCACGGGCGAGCCGAAGGACTTCAGCTCTGTCAGATTATTCTGGAAGAAATATTCAGGGAAAAATTGAACTTTTATGAGTGCTGCTGCATACTCTACTGTACTGAACGTCTCACTGACTGACGTTTATTAAACTGTGTGTCCCTGACATAAATCATATATAATTGCATTCCTCTTTTGAAGGCATACCCTTGCCACTGCTCAGCTTACTGTGGATGATGTCTAGTTTCTCAACACTTCTGAGGCTTGTTTTACATGCTTTTCTATTCCCTGCAATGTGCTTACTGCACGGAAATCTCACATATTAATTGACGTTCAAAAGGAGATTGGCATAACTGCTATAATTGGCTCATTGGTGTGTGGTCATGTAGGTTTCATGACAAACTTGTGAGTTTATGACTTGTTACATGTACATTCTGCCCTGTTAGCAGATACAGTTTGTTTTTATGAAGAGGGTACTATAAGGTTTTATCAGTTCATTGTTTTTTAATGTCTTTTTTATAGTAGCACCTCATGAAGTGATTGTTTAGTTCTTAGTTAAATTGTATTCTATGAGGCTCTGATAAAAAAGCATTATTCCTAAAAACAATGTATGGTTGGGGATTTGCACTGCTGTATTTTAAGATGTGGGCTACTTTATAAGATAGAAATTCCTCTGTGTGTGTTTGAGCAAGAAACATTTATTTGCATAAATGGCACATCCTTTTAAATGTGTATAAGAATACAGTTTGTGTTTCTATGTATTGAGACTAAATGTGTGTCTGTGATGTACTGTCTGTGAGATATGTGTAGGCCTGTGTGTCTCTTTTTTGTATTGCAATATGGGCATGTGAGAGATAGACTAAAGCATGTTTGTGTGTATGTGTGTGTGTGTGTTTCTGTGTGTATTTGTGTGTGCTTGTATGCGTGCAGGCACATGTCTGTGTGTGTTTGTGTGTGCTTGCGTGTACATGTGTATGTGTGTATGTGTGTTTTGTGCTTACATTACTTGTACTAGACTAGCTACCCAGCAACCTGTTACCTTGTTGAGGGTGTTGAGGGCCTCCTGGGCCGCCACCAGGGCGGGCTCGGCCTTGGCCAGGTCGTCCTCGCAGTCCCGCTGTATATGTGCTTACGTGTACGCGTGTATGTGTATGTGTGTGTGTGTGCTTACATCACTTCTACCAGACTAGCTACCCAGCAACCTGTTACCTTGTTGAGGGTGTTGAGGGCCTCCTGGGCCGCCACCAGGGCGGGCTCGGCCTTGGCCAGGTCCTCCTTGCAGTCCTGCTGCTTGAGTGTATTAGTGTATGCATGTATGTGTGTTTGTGCTAAAACTACTTGTACTAGGCTAGCCACCTAGTCCCCGTTACCTTGTTGAGGGTGTTGAGGGCATCCTGGGCTGCCACCAGGGCGGGCTCGGCCTTGGCCAGGTCCTCCTCGCAGTCCCGCTGCGTCCGGCTCACCTCCACGGCTATAGTGGCCACCTTCTGCTCCTCCTCGTCCGCCACCACCTTCTCGCGCGTCACCTTCTCCGTCTCCACGCCCACCACCTGGATCAACTTGTCTGCGTCTTCGTTCTTCTGCTTCAACTCCACTTCCTGGGCGGCAAGTTTGGCCTTCAGGTCATCCACCTGTCAAAAAAAGGGGGCCAATTGTTTCATTTTTAAAGCTTAAAAGACAACAGTGGGCTGTACATTTGAGTTTCTATAACAACTATTAAGTGAATTTCTGAAGAGATCAATACAAAATGGTAATATAGCATAACCAATATGCCAACAGTTTATTAAGACTATTACAATAACACATACACATGATTAAGTAATGCTTTGCCTAATTTTTTTCTTTTCTGAATGTATTCCCAAAAACTAATTCAGCATTTGAGAAACACACACACACACACACACACACACATTCTGTCGGTTCCAATATAATCTAATTTCTGGCATAAATAAATACAGAGTTAAGGATGTGAGAGCCATGTGCTGTTGTGTGGTTTAAACAACATATGCCACACAGTAAACAAGTCCATTTAATGAAATACTGTTCTAAAGCACGGTAATGAAATCGTCATTATCGCCTAATTGAATCTTACGTTTTTTTTTTCAATGACAGCTAATTTGTTTGTTTTTTTTTCTTTCTTTTCAGTGTTGTCAGTCTATCTGGATAATGATCTTATCATAAGAGAACTAAATGCACTTTTAATTGAACAAAAACAAAGAGGGTCCCTCCCAAGAAAAAACACACACACACACACAAACACACAACTGCTTTCTTAGATAGGATTGACAGGAAGTGTTTTGAATAGAGCAAGTTTTTTTTTTCTAATCACTCTGTTTCAGGACTGTACTGTGTAACTGTTGTAACTTTTTGTAACATAACAGTAGTGGAAAAAGGCAATCAAGGAGGAACACTGGAATAAAAGATGAACACAATCAGGGCCTGAGACAATACAGTGAGGCTTGAAAAAGTCAGCATCATTCACAGCCAATAACAAACCTTTGCCTAACTCATGCACACACACACACACACACACACACACACACACACACACACACACACACAGACACACACACACACACACACACACACACACGTACACATACACCCATGCGCGTACACACACACAGACACACACAAACAGACACACACCCATGCGTGCACACACACAGACACACACCAAATCTTGTGTACATTTTTCCAGGCACGGC
>CM059287.1:19197077-19212077 GCA_030347295.1 Setipinna tenuifilis | reverse complement strand
TTCAACATATAGTTTCTATATACTCGTCTAATATGAGTAAGATATACTAACTCATGAGTATATTCTATATACTCATCTAATATGAGTGCTTGATATGGTGGGACATTGAGCAGTGCTGTTAACCTTTAGTTTATGGGTTTACTGTGAAGAGAATGTTAAGGAGATGAAAGGTCTAAGAAATGCTTGGGCCCATAGAGTATGATGTGAAATTTTAGAATTTTACACTGATGTAGAATGAATTCTATTATAGAATGTTCAAAAATGTATACTCTTAACCCTTTCAGGAGTATGGCCTATATGTGTGATTAGAACATTTGCGAAATTGAGAGTTCCCACTATGATATAACAAATACTCCAAGGGCTTTTTAACATGAAGTTCTATGACGGCTAAAGAATGTTCTTGTAGAATTCTAGAAGAATAGGGAAAAATGATTCACTCCTCAAAGGGTTAAAGCAGAGACAGTTAATACGGTTCTAATACAATCTCTGCCTAAAGGGTTAAGAGTATACAGACCTGAGCTGAGGTGCTGTTGAGTTTCTGCAGGCCGTTCTCCAGCCGCTCCATCTTGGTCATGAGGTCTTTGCTCTTCAGGGCCAGCAGGTTGCGGTAGAGCTTGATCTGCTCCAGGAAGGACTTGGGCGTGGTGTAGTTGTAGCGCCGCTCGTTGACCAGGTAGTTCTTGGAGGTCTGGTTCACGCTGACGTGCACGTAGGCCATGAACTTGCTGACGGATTCCTTCACGTCAGGCTTTTGGTTGGCCAAAAACAAAAGCAACATGCCTGTTGTTAGCCCCTGAAGAACGATGTTGGCACATTGCTGTTGCTCGGTGTCTCCTATTGACTTCCCCTCTCTTTCATCAATCTCAAACAAGGCAATCTGGCTGCCTGCCTCACTCAGACCATCGGGTCTCCCTTGGCATAAGTCAAACACAGAGGAAATCCGTTCAGACAACAACCCGGCATCAACACCTGTTTGCGAGACCGAGAGAGTGCAATCTCACATCCAACTCCACTGAGAAAACATGCACTTGATTAGAGGATTATTAGATAAAAGCTGTTCTTAATGATGCAAACGGCAGACTGCAGTGGAGGAGAGCTCGGTATTTACAAAAGACTGTGTCTGTGCCTGCCACAGTATCTATTGCTATTGGTTCTACTACCACTGTTTGTACTCTATAAAATGCTATAATGTGTAAGCTGACAACCTGTATTATATAATGAAATGTATTACTTAATGCCACAGTTCCGCATTCATCCCTGTTTGCATAGATGTTCCCCACCGTGTAAACAAAGCTGTCTCCAGTGGTACAGTGTGTTTGTCATTTTAAAAACAGAATCAATAAAATACTGTGCTCACAAACAAGAGAGATGTGGTGCTTGCTGACCTTATCTTGCAGTGTTTCAAAAAAAAAAAAAATCAATCCAAAATCCAAATCTTGATTTTAAATCCGACAATGTGCATGGACCCTGTGTACAGTGGCCCTCTACCTTGTATGGAAATGTTTGAAGAATGTCAGATAAAAAAGTAAACTTATGTGAGTGTGATGATCCAATTAGTTGTGTTTACAAATAATCTCCTATACATTCTATATATTCTCTCCTGACACCAAAATGCCACATGCCTCAATGGTGGAACAGGTGGCCAGAAAGTAAGGTCATCCCTGTCTACCCTCAAGAGGCACCTGAAGATGTTTTTTATTCCGGGAGCACTTCCCACTGGGACAAAGCTAACCTCCATTTACCAGCACTGTCCTGTCCTTTGTTACTTTGCTATGCTCTAGCATGGTATGTACTCTGCGCTTTGCTACACTCTTGCTTACTCTGTTCTCCTTCTCTTCTTCTCTTGTGCCCTCTATGAAGTCATGTTTGATGAAAGCGTCTGCTAAGTGTGAGTGTAATGTAATGTAACGATGGCCTGTGATTTCACGCCCACATTAGCCGCTGCCTCCTCACTCCTCACCTCAATGTTGTCCACTTCCTGGAGGAAGCGTAGGCTGACGGACTCCAGAGCGTCCTGAGGCCACTCGTGGAACCAGTCGATGGCGGTGCAGTTGACCATGGCTGGGAACTTCCTGCTCCGCACCCGCAGCGTGCTGCCCACGGGGGAGAAGCACAGGGCCACCTGCCCCACCAATGAACCAACCAATGAATGAACCAAGGGGGGGAAAAAGAAGCAGATTTGCTGAGTGTGTGTGTGTGTGTATGTGTGTTTGTCTGTATGTGTGTGCATGGGTGTGTTTACGTGTGTAGGTGTGTGTGTGTGTGTGTGTGTTTGTGCGTGCGTGCGTGTGTGTATGTGTGTGTGTGTGTGCAGGAACCTGTGTGTGTGTCTTTGTGCATGTGTGTGTGTGTGTGTCAAGATGGGGGGGGGGAGCATGTGGTGTAGAAGCGCCTGTGGTGTAAACGAGTGACGTACCCCCCCCCATGGGAATACGAAGCAGGTTCATTAGGCTGCATGCAGATATTGTAGGTGCATTGAGGAGGAAAAAAAAAAAAACACGACAGCAGTTTCACCCCTAAAAGTGCTGCGAATCAAACCCCACAGTGTCTGGGGAATTGGCATGATATATGTGCTTATTCCTGCTACCAGGGGGGATTTTCGTTTTCAGAGGGAACATCTATCTGCCTAAACCGTGACTGCAATGGCGACTTGAATGTATGATCATTTTTCTCTCCCTTTCTCTCCTTTTCTCTCTGAATCTCTTTCTCTTTCTGTCTCAATGTCGCTCTCTCTCTCTGCCCCCCCTTCTTTCTATCTCTCTCAGTCTCTGTCACTCTCTCCTTTTCATTTTCTCTCTTTCTCGTTCTCTCTCTCCTTGTCCTGTCTTTCAGTCTCTGTCACTCTCTCCCTTTCATTCTCCCTCTCTCTCTCTTTCTCTCTCCTTTTTCTGTCTTTCAGTCTATGTTTCTTTCTCTCTTCCCTTTTCCTGTCTTTCAGTCTCTGTCTCTCTCTCTCATACACACACACACACACTCTCTCTCTGTTTCATTTCACATCCCTCTGACATCCCTCTGTTATGGCCCGTACCTTCAGCCGTCGGCGTACGCGGTCGATGAAGAACTTCCAGCAGTTCTCCCTGGTGTCCAGCAGCCCCTGGCCTCGCACCTCGTTGCGCACGCTGCCGACGATGTTCTCCACCTCGTCGTCGGGAAACAGGTCGGGGATCTCACCTGGGGACGCAGAAAACATTGGCAGTAAACAGGTGTTGACAGGGGCAGTGGGGGATCGCGGGGTGTTTGAAAGCGAATAACAACCAGCTACACACAACATCATCTCACAGTATCAGTCTCGCACTGTGGGGGTTTGCTTACCAGAGGCTAGCTAGGAGCTGTGGAAAAACAAACATTTTAGACTGTAGATGCTTACACTAGGCCAAAACAACCTCCAGGGTATTGCAGGATATACTGTTCATAATGGTGCAAATGGCTGAAAAAAATAGTTGAAAGCAAGCCTAATCCACATGGCCATTGTGAAGAGACTGGATGTGTGTGTGTGTGTGTGTGTGTGTGTGTGTGTGTGTGTGTGTGTGTGTGTGTGTGTGTGTGTGTGTGTATGTATGTGTGTGTGTGTCTGTCTGTCTGTCTGTCTGTCTGTAATGAGTGTGTGTCCATGTGTGTGTATGTAGTATGTGTGGACAGCTGTGTAGGTGTATAACTGTATGTATGTCTGTAATGAGAGCCAGTTTGTGTGTGTGTGTGTGTGTGTGTGTGTGTGCGTGCGTGTGTGTGTGTATGTGTGTGTGTGTGCCAGTAAAAAGATGACAACTTACCCGATGCCAAGAGGTCGTTGAGCAGGACGAGGAACTTCTCGTCCGCCACCTGGGCGTCCGTCATGAGGAACACGATGCCAACGTTCTTCACTCCGGCCTTGATGTAGAGCGCCCCCAAATCACTCTGAAGCAACAACAATGACACGCCGTGTCAGCCCGGGCCACCCATAGCGTACGCCTCCTGACGCCTCAGGAGTCAATTTATGGCACGCATTAAAAAAAGAAAGAGAGGAGGGGGGAGAAAAAAAGAAAGAAAGAGGCGGGGCGGTACTGGTACGGTGCTGGGCAGCAGGCCCCCCTCTCAGTGAGGGAGAGAAATAAGAGCCGAGGGGGGGTGGGGGGGGGTGGGGGGCGAGAGCTAAATCACTGACAGGTCTACAACTCCCAGTGTGGAACCAGGCCCAGGCCCAGTCAGTCAGCCGAGGGTGTACGTGAGGATCAAAGCCCTATAGTCAATGCGGGAGCTCTGTAAAGCCCCCTCATATTCGCCGGTTACGGCGCTATATAAATAAAATTGAAATTGAAATTGAATACTGGATCACTACTGCCGCGATCCATAATCAGATCAAGCAGTCATTACATTTTCATTTTTTTCATCCCCCCCCCCCCCCCCTCACACACACACACACACACACACACACACACACATGCACACACCCTTTTCATTTTTCATCCTTCTCCCATTGAATTTCACACTGAATGCATAGGCATCTCGTGTCTGCCAGCACCGCCCAAGGGGAATAGGAGGGTGGGGCAGGCAGTGGTCGTGACTATGAATACATTTTTGGAGGGTCTGATTTAAACAGCGTGCCAAGACAGACAGCAGCCTATCAAAAGCATGTGTTCCCTACTAGTTCATCTTCGTTATTTCATTTTCCATCAGTAGTTTAATGTATTTTTTTAAGATTAATGGGCCTTTTCGTTGGACATTTACCAAACCGTTCAAGGTCATGTCTTGTAAGTGATTTCTTGTAAAAACATAACCTACAATAGAAAGACAAAAACTGCCAAATGTAAGAGCAGCTGATTTATCAGAGAAGTTACATAGAGGGGATTCTGCCACTTGACATTAAATTCAATAGCAAGGACAGCAAATAAAATCTCCTATTTAAATTTTGTTTTTTGTTTTTTTTTTCGGCCAAATTGGAAGGGCATCTCTGAGCCGCAGTGCACACATACTGTAATGTGTATAATTCGGATGGAACTAATCTCAGGTAATATCCTGTTCCACTCCCATTCCACAGGATGACACCTGCCATCTGCCATCAAAACCCTGCACTTCCAGGGCTGCCACTGCTGAGATGCAGCTATGCACTAGAGTAGTGGATTTGGTTTTAAATAAGTAAAGAGGGGTAGTCTGAGTAGTATCTTAATGATTGATATGTCTCAAGACTAGGGCTGGGCAATGAATCGAAAAATTAATCAAACCGACAATCTTAACCGTTAATCGACAGTGATTAAGCACGTGACATAATAATTGTTGTTTATTATTTCTATTATTATTAATTATTTTGTAAACTTTTTCTTTATATTCTGTGCATTCCACTGTGTGTTCATGTACTGTTCCTTGAAAGCACACTACCACATGTGTTGTCATGTGATTCTGCCCAGTCCAAGTCATGTGATTCTGCCCAGTCCAAGTCATGTGATTCTGCCCAGTCCAAGTCATGTGATTCTGCCCAGTCCAAGTCATGTGATTCTGCCCAGTCCAAGTTCTATTGACCAGCAATAATCGTAACAAATCATAAAAAATCAATATGGAAAAATATATCATGATCAAATTTTTCGCCATATCGCCCAGCCCTACTGAAGACTCACATACACTATTCTCATTCATCCACAAGATGTGGCACTAGACATGTAGCAGAATTATTTACATACTGCCTTTGCATTTCACCATATTCGCATATCAGCCATTTCTGTTGCTGTTCTACTTATAATGAGGCTTTACCCGGTGAAAAAGAACGTATCCCCATTGAAATAGACAATTTCAGCTCCCATGAACCTTTGGATTGGGTAAGTGAACGTATAATGTGTATTTTTAAACTCATTTCGCATCGAAATCTCTCTCATCACCCGGCTGATAATACTTATTTACACTAGATAGGACGCAATGTGGATGTGGGGGAACAGGATGAAGACCCACCCACCCACCCACCCCTCCCTCCGTGAGCTGCCCCGCAACGGGAGCCTCTCCTGGGGATGTAATGTACCTTGAGGTCGGGGATGCTGTAGCCCTTCTTGAGCGTGATCTGGAAGACCTCCAGGGAACTGATGAAGGCGGCCAGCCTCGTCAGGCTCTGCTTGCCGCTGCCGCCCACCCCGACCAGCAGCGCGTTCCCTCGAGGTGACTCCAGGATGCGGTTGATGCGACAGCTGAGGAAAGACAAGGCGGGTCGGGTAGGATAAGAGGGTGTGAGAGATGGTGTGTAAAAGGAAATAGGAAACAAGAGGTAGGGGTGGGGTTGGGATGGAGGGAGGGGGTGGTAAGGAGAGGAGAGGATGTGTATTGCTGATGTGTGCCAAAAAATGAAGAGCAAAAAAAAAGGCGGGTGGGGGCGCTGAGAGAGGAGAGGTGTCTTTATGTCTGAGCGACCATCATCACTACTGCAAAGTGTAGTCACATTCTCGAAAGCAAATTAACATTATTGCTGTCATTATTGCTACCACTACACTAACACCCTCTGAAAAGAAAGCCTTTTACGCCCATTTCCCCACACCCTCTCTCTAGTACTGTCACCACCATCTCCCATTCCCACAACCCATTATCACACCACGCACCATCGCCACATTTTGTCAGCAATCGCATCAGTGCTGCTGCAGAACCGTCACCATCACTTTGTGTGGTTCACACACTCACGATTTGTCTTACATGCAAGGCCGGATTATACATATGGGCCAATGGCACCGTGCCCAGGGCGACCAACAATGAGGGGGGGGGGGGGGGGGGCACCACATGACAAACTTAAAAAATATTTTTCGGGAATGTGTATGTTATTCACTTGAAATTGTTAAATGGCCATACATACAGTAACCCGTCATGAACACTAATTTCATCATAACAACAACAATAATAATGATATTGAACGGGGGGGGGGGGGGGGGGGGGGGGGCTGCTTACATGTGACACATGGCGTCCTCGAAGAGCACCAGGTTCAGGGCAGCGTTGACTTCGTTGTACCCGTCCAGGGCCTCCAGCAGGATCTTGTTCAGGCTCCCCCAGGACTGCACGGGCATGTACTTGGGCTCCCCGATGCCCGAAGCGAAATGGCAGTACATATTCATCAGCCTGGCCTCCTCCAAAGTCTCCTCCATGTCCTATACCGAAGAGAGCCAACATAGTAGCAGGAGGCATTAAAGGATAAAGACACATGAGACATGCCACAGCAGTGTGTGTGTGTGTGTGTGTGTGTGTGTGTGTGTGTGTGCATGTGTGTGTGTGTGTGTGTGTGTGCGTGTGTGTGTGTGTGTGTGTGTGTGTGTGTGTGTGTGTGTGTGTGTGTGTGTGTTGGGTGTGGATAAAGGGGCTACCATCACGTGTGTGTGTGTGTGTGTGTGTGTGCATGTGCGCGTGTGTGTGTGTGTGTATGTGTGTGTGTGTGCATGTGTGTGTGTGCGTGCGTGTGTGCGTGTGTGCGTGTGTGTGTGTGTGTGTGTGTGTGTGTGTGTGTGTGTGTGTGTGTGTTAGTGTGTGTGTGTGTGAGTGTGTTGGGTGCGGATAAAGGGGCTACCATGTGTGTGTGTGTGTGTGTGTGTGTGTGTGTGTGTGTGTTAGTGTGTGTGTGTGTGTGTTGGTTGTGGATAAAGGGGCTACCATCACAAGGTGTTTTAAAAGCACCCACTGCACTCAATTAAAGTGGACATGGGGCGATTGAGTTTAGATTGGATTTTCCATTTCTGAACCTTGCCCTCCCTCTGTTGTTAGAGTTTGTTTTTCACCATCCCTCTCTGTCTCTCTCTCTCTCTCTGTCTCTCTCTCTATCTCTCTATGTCTCTCTCTCTCTCTCTCTCTCTCGTATTCCCTTTTTCGTTCGTTTGTGAGCACTTGTCCACACCAATCCGCGTTTTCGTCAGGCTTGTTACACAGCTCCCTGTGTGACAGAACGGACAGGCATCGGTGAGTCAGTGGTGTGGCTGAGTCGAGGATGCGGATATGTTTTGGTGCGTCAGACTGAGCAGAGCAGTACCAGCGGAAACAGTGGGGTGTCAGTTTGTCCTCAATACTGTATGTGTGTGTAAAAATAAAAAACTTTTCTCTCTCACGGGAGAAAAAGGCTTATGGTACAGTATATGGTAGAGGCGGTAGGTTCTAGTGAATGAAGGAAGGATAAATAAATAAATAAAAACAAAAAACAAAACAACAATAACAACATTATGATGCTTTCTGCTCCAATTTGCTGGACGGAGGGTGGCATGCACTGACAGCTCTGCGTCTGATTACCACGGGTCTGCATGGGAGACATGCCCTGCTGGCCGGTGCGGCCCAACCCGAGCAGCTGTCGGTTGGCAACACCCTAATGAACCTCCCCTCTCCCTTTCCCTACCCGACTGCTTTACTCCCGAGTCTGGAGCGAAAGAGAGATGCAGATGGAAAAAAAAAGACGCCCTCGGCCTTCAGCCACATGACTAACCCCGACTCCCTTCTCCTTACCTCGTAAAACTTTTTGGCTGTGTCAGACTGCAGTTTGTCAAAGGTGACGAAGTCTCTGTCCTCCACCATCTTGTCTCTGTAGACTCTGTTGGCCTCGTGCAGGTATATCTTCACCAGGTCTTGGGGGGTCTTCAGGCATTCACTAGTGCAAAACAAGATCCCCTGGAAGTGGCAACAACAACAGAAACAGATTAAGCAAATTTGTGTGTCTTTCCTATTCCCTATTCCCTTTTGTCAGCTCCGGGTGATACAAAAAGATAGGTATGGTCGCTCAAAATGCTGGATTCATACAAGTATTGCTGCTCTGTGTGAAGCTAATAAGACTGAATAAATAATCATGATATTATGAGGATAATAAAAAGGAAATGTGTTTTGTCTGTTGTACTGAATCTAATGACCCAACAACAACCGAATCCCACACACAAGGTATGGAGACTACATTGTACTGAATCGGGTCAAAGAAGTGGATTTTAATAAATTCAATATCTACTTCTTGGTCCATAGACACCCCACCCCCCACACCACCCCCCAACCAACCCACGGTGCTGTCAGAAAAAGTTCATCATCATTCAGTCATCTTTGCATAAGAAAGCTCTGGTTATGTATGCTCGTCATTGGAGCTACTTTGGAGCAGTACTGCTGAGTAGGAGCGTTGGAGTGAACTTTAAGTGCCACCCTTCAGGGAGCCATGCCTTATTTAGGTTTGATGACATAGTTCCACACATAGGTTAAGAGTTCCTACGGCAGGCATACAAATGGAGAATGCGAGGGAATTTAAGTATGGAAAGAATGGCTGCCATTACCGCGATCTAATGGATGGCAGAAGAATATAATATAAAAGACTTGACATGAATTTTACATGACGTGAATTTTTTCTTTGAGACGAGTGTTTTGTTTTAAGTGGAGTTGTTTGATGTCAAGGCCTTAACGGCCATTTGTGTCACTCAAACTCGGTGAGAAAAGTCCCGAGAGAGAGAGAGGCAAAGAGTTGCTGAATCACCCTAGTTTCCATACTAAATGAAATCGCAAACAGAGCGTGGAAACCTCTTTCTTTTTCAATAGACAAGAAATTCACATTAAAATAATAATTTCATGGAGAGAGTGAGTGTAGAAACGTGAGCTGTAGAGTAAGTAACATCTTTTTGTTTTTTTGTTTTTTTTGTTTTTTTTAAGGCGGCTGAACTTTTGTTCACCGCTTGTACATAACCCCACAAATCTCTGGGATAATGCAATGTGGGTTGGTGCCAAAATGGCGGAGGTAACGCATGGCTGGCCGGATGTTTTGGTGTGTTTTATTTAGAAGGTACACAGTCAAGGTCGTTGTTTATGTATGATTAGCTTTGCCACCCTCGCACTGGCAGAGGCAGGTACACAGATGGCCCAAATCAGTTTCGTTTAGTCTCCGTGGCAACTGTGGCACGAGGCAGGGCTACGGGCCGTGTGTGGATGGACAGACAGACATACCTCTCTCTCTCTCTCTCTCTCTGTCTCTCTCTCTCTTTCTCTGTCTCACTCTCTCTCTCGCTCTCTCCCTCTCTCCCATTCTCTCTCTCTCTCCCTCTCTCGATCTCTCTCTCTGTCTCGCTCTGTCTCTGTCCCTCCCTCTTTCTCTCCCTGTCTTTTTCTCTCTTTCACTCTCTCTCTCTGTCTTTCTCTGTGTCTCTTTCTGTCTGTTTTTCTCTCTCTCCCACTCTCGCTCTCCTACTCTCTCTCTCCTTCTCCCACTCTCTCTCTCTCTCCCTCTCTCCCACTCTCTCTGTCTTTCTCTTTCTGTCTTTCTCTCTCTCCCTTTCTCTTTGGCCTTCTCTCTCTGTCTCTCTCTCTTTCTCTGCCTCTCTCCCACTCTCTCTCCCTGTCTTTCTCTCTCTCTCTCTCTCTCTGGCCTTCTCTTTCTGTGTGTCTGTCTCTCTCTTCCTCTCTCTCTGTCCGTCTTTCTTTCTCTCCCTCTCTCTCACTCTCTCTCACCTGCTCTCTCTCTCTCTTTCTCTCTCTTTCTCTTTCTCTCACTGTCTCTGTCTCACTATCTCTCTCTCTTTCTCTGTCTGTCTCTGCCTCTCGCTCTCACTCTCTCTCTATGCTACGGTGGTCTCGCAAGCTGCTCCTCATCATCTCCAGCGAATGTGAGGGGAAGCGAGGAAACAAAAAAAAAAAAACACAAACAAACAAACAAAATATGCCTGCCTGTGTGTGTGTGTGTGTGTGCACGCAAGGTGCAACACTCAAGTGGCAGTCCTGCCGTCAAGTTCAGTTAGTGGAGGTGACAGTCCCATTAGTCACAATGGTGGACGCAATGTGACAACTGTCCTGTGAGTCCACTGCTAAATGAGGCAGCTAATTGTTGTGATTAGACATGGAGACGGGGCCCAGTTAGACACAGAGTTGATGCTAATACTCAGGTGCGGGGGAGGTGCCAGTGGACATGGATACACAAACACACATACAGTATGCACTCGTTCTCTCTCACACACAAAACACACACACACACTCACTCACACACACACACACACACACACACACACACACACACACACACACACACACACACACACACACACACACTCTCATTACACACTCCCGTACACACAAAAACACATGCATATATACACAAAACCACTCACTCCCATTACAGACACAGACCCAGATAGACAGACAGACACACACACACACACACACATACACACAAACACTGGCTCTCATTACAGACACACATACTAGAGTTATACACCTACACAGATGTCCACACATACTACATATACACACATGGACACACACTCATTACAGACACACAAACCCACACACACACACACGCTCATACACATATACATATACACATACACTACACATACATACACTAATTACAGACACACATAGAGTTTAAAACACAAGTTTACACACACACACACACACACACACACACACACACACACACACACTAAGCACTAAGCACTAAGCACTGACAAATTCACAAAGCTAAGCGCATACAACCACTATCCACACAGCACAGCACAGCACAGCACAGCACACGCCTTTTTGCATGCAGAAACCCTCCTCACTGCCGTGGCTGATGATCCTCTATGTGCTGGCAAAGCAATTATGAGCCGGTTTATACATTCACAGGCTGCACGAGGGGGAAAAATAGACACACAGCGTCTGTATTCAGCGGCTGTGCCAAGGTTACACAGAATTACAAACATGAGAAGAGACGCGATCAAATTAGATCAGACTAAATGAAGCGATTTGGCTTCCACTTGCCACTCATCCTCAATAGGGTTTGAGATGTAAGATTAGCTAATTTGATTCCCCTGTTTGTACTCATCTAAACGGTGATCAACAACACACACTCGCTGTTGTGCAACCCCGTGGGACCCTAATTTACTAGATGCGCACTGCAGGTTACTAGGCACGACCATGGAGAGGTGTTGTGTAAGTCTGCTGTGATTACTCGAGCACGTTTGATAGTTTTATAATGTGTACAGAGATGTAAGCCGAGCTGAGGGCGAACCTGCACCTCCATCTGGGTGTGACTGAGCGATTGAAGTGGTGTGTGTGTGTGTGTGTGTTTGTTTCTGAGGAAGGCATTCGTAATTCTTCATTTTTTTGATGTAAAACCTGCATGTGTTTGCAAGCAGGTACCAGGTGATCTAATTTCTACACACTTTGAAAGCATAACATTTACAACTGTGGTACCATTTTGACAAAATCAAACTTCAAAAAAGCGGAGAAGTTAGGCCCAACTTGGCAGAGACTATGAATAAAGTGCTCCAGTATGGTTAATGGTAAGGCACAATAAAAATTAGGAACAAGAGTCCAAGTGTACTTTGCATAATTTCACTATTAAGCACTTTGTTTTCACTTTGACCTCTTGTTCATTTTAAAATGAGCTCTTTTCTCTCTTTTTTCTACTTTTATAATAAGTCTCTCAGTGATGACCAGTCTATAATGAAAGGAGTGGAATATCCTACAAATGCATTAATTATTTTACTTTTTATTGTTCATTTAGGGTTTTGTATTATTTAATTTTAACATTGGCCAACATTGGCAATGGAAAATGACACATAAGTTGACATTTTCCAGTTTGCCAGTGTCAGTAATTTTCTTGATGAAGTGGCATCAATCTCTGTTTTTATTAAAAATGCAATCATCGTACTTGTGAGAGCATAACGAAAGAATTGCTGTTATAAAGTAATAATTGTTCAATGTTCAGATGATGCAGAAGGCCAGAAACATTAAAAGTCTGGTCAGATGTTACGCATACATGTCTTATAGGTTATCTTAGAGTCGAATCTATGTCATTAACATAAACAATATGTAATTAGTGCAAATTTATAGTAAAATGCATTCTAATTATTAGAAAAAGGAGACCTGCTGCAAGGTAGACAGTACATTTTCAACCTTTTCTGGCATACAGTTGCTAGCCTCACATATTGCTTCTCTGTGTGTGGCTTGCGGGTCATCTGGTTTGTGTTCACCTTGTCTCGTCAGTTGTGGTTGCAACAAGATTTGTTTTCTGGTAACAGTTCATTTTACGGTTATTTTTTTTAGTGTGTGTACATGTAACAACATGTCATTTATGTACTTACACTGTAAATACCTAAACCTAACCTTAACTCTACCAATATGATACAGCGTAAGTACATAATGTTGCACTGTTGCATCTAATTGATGTAACAGGGACAGTAAAGTAAAGTGTAACCTGTTCCCCATCGGGCTACATAGCATTACTGACACCTACACTTACATTTCCAGTATATTCTCCATGATATATTTCTCTAATATCTCACAAAGTGTCTCTCATACCTTTTTTATTAGGCCCAGAGGCCTCTGTGGGAGTTAATGTATAGATTATGGTAATGATTACACTATGGTGCTGTGAACTGTGCTGGGCTTTTCTTCGCTGCTAAGTGACCCATTTTGTCATTACACAATGCTAATTTAATAGTTATGTTCGTAACATGCTGGGGTGTCTTCAACAACATAAGTGTCAAGTGGCTCGTTTTTGAACAAAATGGCCAGGATGCATGCTGCAATGACTGGCTCAACTGAAATGAGTTCAAGAATGCACCTTCAAATAAACGTTTCATTTCACTGTTCCAACACAACCACCGCATTTAGCATCCCATGGGTGCATATAAGGGCATTACAACTCTTCCTGACCCCTCTTTGATAGCCTACTGCACCATTTCAATTCAGCCACTATGTGATGGAGTGACCATCACTAGGGTTGTGGATGTGCTCTGACTGCCATACCATCGAGTCTGGCTCTTCGGCGTTGTGGTCAAAAAGGGTCACATTTGGTACCCCGGAGACCTGGGTTCGAAGTTGGGTGAGGTGACTTCTCTTCCCCTTTGTTACACACTACTGTATGTTGCATTTATAACACGTGTGGGAGCCCAGGCAAAGGATTTCCCTACTGCAGTTCCTGAGAAACAGACACCTTGGAGGAAAAGCTGAGAAATGAATACTTAAAAAAAAAAAAAAAAAAGTGCCTCACTCCTGTTTGTGTTTAAATAGCTGTCACCACACTGAAGAAGCACTGCAGTGGCTTGTATGCATGGTACATTGGCCCAGTATAATGTCTAAATGGCATTCGGAAGCAGGGCGCTGTCGACAGTTCTGTTTTTTTTTTTTTTCAGCAATGTCAGTGACAATGTCAGGAAATATTAGATAATTGCTAAATTGTAATTCCATAAATCACTTTAATTATATCATTTATTCATAAAACTGTCAATGCCAGAATAGATCATGCTTATGTGGTCTGAGTCTGTGTGTCTGTGTTTGTGTGTGCGAGTGTGTGAGGGAGACAGAAAGAGAGAGAGAGAGAGAGAGAGAGAGAGAGAGAGAGAGAAAAAGAGAGAGAGAGAGAGAGAGTGAGTGAGTGAGTGTGTGTGTTTGTGTGTGTGTCAGGGGTGGAAGTAACCTTAACTTTGCAAAATGTGAACTTTCACCAGCCACTTAATAGGAAATTATTATTTTGTATCCAAAATGTATCAGCCACATATTTTAACAGCAAATTTCTATCCCTGGTGTGTGTGTGTGTGTGTGTGTGTGTAGGGGGTCCTATCCTGTTATTAAAGTGAGAGTGTTATTATACTGACACATCAAACTAGCAGCATGCACCTGTCAATACACACAAAACACCCCCAGCAACCCCTGCGAAGTCTCACACACCAAGAGGGTGCCAGACACCTCCGCGCCTCGGAGAGTGTTTAAGCACACATCACACACTTGAGGCAAATGTGTGTGTGTGTGTGTGTGTGTGTGTGTGTGTCTGTGTCTGTGTGTGTGTGTGGGTCTAAGCAGACATCACGCACTTGAGGCAAGTGCTACTTATAAAACACACAGCACATCTCGAGGGGCCAAAGCTGAATAAATAAATAAAACCAAAACCAAAACAAAACAAAACAATCATAAAAAAAAAAACATTCACACTGATAGAGGAAATAATGCACACAGTCTCAGGCTCGAGGCTCTCCGCTTTTTTGCTTTTAGTCATGCCAGCACAATACGGCAGGATTGTGTCACTTAAACTGAAGGCGAACAGACAGACAGCAGTTATGCCTTCTGGTTGTGCACGACGCA
>CM059287.1:19164577-19182077 GCA_030347295.1 Setipinna tenuifilis | reverse complement strand
GCGGCGAAGGCGAAGTAGAGTTCATACAGCTCCTTGGGGCAGTCGGGAGGTGTGTGCTCGGGGGTGAGCAGGCACTCCAGAAGGTAGCACAACATCTGGACCATGCTCTGCTCCGGGATAGGGATGATCTTCTTAAACCTTCACAGCATCACAACACCACAGCAGCACAGCACGAAACACATGTCAACACCTTTGTGATGAGAAACTTTAAATTTACATAACAAGGTTGAAGTTGTTACGTTATTTTACCTCTCCCTGTTATATTATTTATACTACTTTACAATATTTACCACTACGTACTTGTGCTGAACCAGAGAGTTAAGGGTGGGGTTAGTGTTAGGTATCTACAGTGTAGGTACATAATATTACATATAGATACACTAGAAGTAACTGTAAAATAAAGTTTTAACCAAGGTTGAGCAATATAATGCTTCTTCACTTTCATACACTTACACACTGGTTGTTTTTACTGCTCTGTACTGACTGCAGGCCTAAATATTTAATCGAGTTTTGTTATCTATGCTGGTTATGTGCAAATAAAACATGGAGTATTAAACCCCTGAGGATGTTCGTTGAATGAAAAAGTAACAATGTCAAATGAAGCAAAAAAAATATTTAAGAGATGTTACCTCGTCCTTAGCGTCTCCAGGCACGGTGGGAGATACTTATCAAACAGAATAGTCAAGTTGGCTTTCTCTGATTGGACCTCTCTGCTGTCAATCCAACTGGAAACAGGTGGATTCCAACCCAAGTCAGCTGGGTTGATATACAAGATACCTGCAGAGGAAGTTGACACAACATGGTAGACAACAACACACATACACATAATCAGAAACACAGTGAATAACAAGATACTATACTTCTACTCTTCATCTAGACTATGCGAGTTCAGATTTGAGACTTGTCACACAGGGTAGTCTGGGCTTTCAGCAAACCCATACTTTCTTTGTCACACACCTGAGGAGAGTTATGCTAAGTGTATGGACTGGAGTCACGGAAATGTGACATGCCAGAAAAGAAATCCAGACCCCTACTACTACCACACTTAACACAATCCTTGTTTTTCTATATCAAAAATGTATTCATTCATTTATATAATGGAATCTTTGTATGTATCTGAAGATTATATCATTAGGACACCAATCAACACCACTGAAAAATGAATACAGTACATAAGACAATGCAACATCAGAAGAAGGAAGAAGGAAGAAAAGCCATTTCTGTACATTTCTGTGTGCAAATGCAGTACATGATTTTTTACAAAACAACAGCAGACTGTGAAGTGAGGTGAGGTGTGTTGTGTGTTGTGTTACGCTATGTTGACATGGAGAGCGGGTGTGGGGTGTGGGGTGAGGCAGCTAACCCGCTCGGGAGACTGTGGCAGGGGTGGCTGTGCGCAGATGGCTGATCTCAAACACCAGCCTCATGGTGGGGTTCAGAGGAATCCGCTCATTACTCGCCAAAGTCAGGACCTGCAGCACAGCACGCGTGCACACACAGACAGACAGACAGACAGACAGATAGATACACACACACACACACACACACACACACACACACACACACACACACATGGACACACACACACACATACAGACATACACAGACACAGACACAGACACACACACACACACACACACACACACACACACACACACACAGGATGTTGAGTCAATGGGGAGCCCTGTGTCCTCCATGTCTCCAATTTGTTTCTTTCTTTGTCACTTGTTAACAAAAGGAAAAAGTACACATCAAAACCATTTTGACAAATGACAGGAACATTTTATTTCAAAATAAAAAAAATGTAATCTATGTCACTTTTAGATCTAATCTGGTAACACTTTATAATAACTATCCATTGACAATGGTTAAAAGATTATTGATAAACTGTTAGTTACTAATTTATAAGGTATAGTTATAAATCATTAACATACAGGTAACAAGTAATGTATAACTCGTTAGGTAACAGCTTATAAGTTATCTATCTAATGATTTATAAATGACTTGTTAAATTATAATTAACAGCTTGTTAAGGAATTATAACTACTTTATAGCTAGCCAATAGATAACTTATAAGCTGTTAGCTAACAAGTTATAAATAACTTGTTAACTGTATGTTAACCTTGTGTACCTTATGAATTAGTATTCATAGAATTCATAGAATTAGATCATGAACAAGCTATTAGTGAATGACATATTAACTGATTAACTGATTCTTAACAAATCATTATTAAGTCATTTACTAATAGCTTGTTCATGATCTATTACTAATTCATAAGGTATAGTTATAAATCATTAACATACAGTTAACAAGTCATTTACAACAACAGCTTATACATTATCTAGTGGCTGTCTATAAAGCAGTTATAATTCCTTAACAAACTGCTAACTGTTATGTAACAAGTCGTTTATAAAGGATTAACTAACAGTTAACAAGTCATTTGCACCATGTTAACTAACATCTTATTAATGATCTATTACCTAGTTATAATGGATCATTATTAGAAAGTGTTACCATACATCTTTATGTTTTGCTCTAATAACGTGTTGAACTCCATTATGTGACTCATGCTCTGAGCCAGCGTGTGTTACAATCGCCACAGGCTAAGACAAGGAGGTTTAATTCTCCACATCAACAGGTGGGTGGGGGGAGTGAATGACCAGTGCTGTCCTCCGTTCTCCCCCATGACTGAGGTGACCTGAGCATGGCACCATCCCCACACACTGCTCCCCGGGTGCCGTTGTCATGGCTGCCCACTGTTCACACGTGTGATGGGTTAAATGCAGAGGTTAAACTTCGTTCTGTGCACTGTGTACTGTGGTGTGCTGTGTAATTACAACGACAAATGGGAATGACTTTCACTTTCACATGGTAACAGCAGTCATTGTACTGTCCCTATTTTATTTCCTTTTATTTGTGTAGTACCCTTTGCATTTAGTACTACCATATTGCCCATTTTGAGCTGAATAGTAAACCAGTGCAAAGCTTTGGAAACCTGATGTTGGAGGAGTGAAAAAAAAACATTTTTTATAAACAAATTGGAGCACATACCTTGGGTTCTTAAACACATACCTACTCTTAAAGCATTTGAATTTCCCATCCTTCATAAATAATGTCATTTATTTTTTGACGGTAACCCTCATTTAGCTAAAGACAATTTAATATAATCACAAAACAGTGAGCTTGTGGATAATCAATTTCCCATGATTTACCTTGTTGTCATCCATGACTGTGTTCAAAGACTCAATCCACATTGGATCAATATCTCCATCTAACACAATCCACTTTGGCCCATTGTGGGTGATATTGGCCAATTCACGCATTATATTAGAGAACAGACCTGCAAGAAAACAGCTTGTGAGAGGAGGAGAAAATTCACTGAATGGAAAAGTAGGACGCTGCCTGGTAACAAATTACATTTGGGGACACTTGAAGGCATCTGAGCACATCAACACTATTAAAAGATGATACAGTGAAAAGTTGGGAAAAGTGCTGCATTTCCCCCTCCTTCAGCATCTAATATATCTGGCTGCTCAGCTGGAAAATCCTCCACCCCCACCCCACACACACACACACTACCCCCAGGGTTGTTTTTTTTTCTTTTTTCAAAGTATTATTTTACCTCTAAACTTAAGTAAACTTGCTACATTACCTCATATCAGTATCTCTAAACGTTTCACCTAAAAAAGTAGCTCACAGCTCATTCCAGACATTGTCAGCATTGTCTCTAACCCTGCCAGCTCTTGTCACCATAACAACCCCATCACATCACCACGACGGGCCTCACCGTCCCTCCACTCCCGTGTGGCCGGGTTGATGATGCCAAACAGCTCGTCGTTGGTGACAGCTTTGGGGTTGAGGTCGGCCCAGACCGGCCGGCGCTTCATGTTGTGGTAGGTCTTGTTCAGGGACCTCAACACCTGCGACTTCCCCGTGCCAGCGTTGCCTACCACAAACACGGAGTGGCGGACCGCCAACAGCTCCTCAAGCTGCACCACCTGAGAGATGCGGAGAGAGAGGTGGGGGGGGGGATAGAGCGAGAGAGAGAGACAGAGCGAGAGCAAGAGAGAGAGAGAGAGAGAGAGAGAGAGAGAGAGAGGTGAGGAAGAGAGAGAGAGGTAGAGTGAGAGCGAGAGAGAGAAAGAGAGAGAGATGGGGAGAGAGAGAGAGAGAGAGAGAGGGAGGGAGGGACAGAGAGAGAGAGGCAGATAGAGGGAGATGGGGAGAGAGAGTTTAAAGAAATAGAGAAAGAGACAGAGGCATAGAGAGAAAGAGAGAGAGGGAGAGAGGTAGAGGAGAGAAGCAAACAGGGAAGGAGAGAAACAGGAAGGCCAACAGAAGGTGGAGGGCAGGAAAAAAAGATAGAGACAGAAGGAGAGACAAAACAAGAGAGCACAAGATAAAGAAATGTATTAAAAAGGGAAATACTCACAACATGCTCCCCAGAGAGTGCATCTGCTATAGATGGATTTAACATTAAAAAACAACTGAGAAAACACAATCCAGTCCAACTAAATCTCGCCTACTCTTTCTTATCGTTCCGCATCTGACAGAGCTGTCAACGTGTGGAACCTTCTCAGCGGGCCCACACTGGAGACCTCTGCGTTGAGTTATTGCAGACCGTTGGCTCTTTCGCGAAAGGCAAAAGCAAAAAAAAAAAAAGGAAATTCAATCGGACTTTCACGACCATTAAGATCTGTGGGAGCAACAACCTGAATGAACCTGACAAATCCCTTTTGTCCTTTATGCTGATGGCCTAATCAATCTGTGGCATCGATGAGCCTCCCTGCAGCTTCCTTCACAGCGCCTGGCATCTCCAAAGCACGGGCAACCGTTCCTTTGATTCACAGCCTACCAGGGGGGTTGCTGAGGCTAATGTTAGATCTGGCAGTTAGCATGGCTGGCTTTTTAGTCTCTTTTTTTTTTGAGGCTTGTTCGGTCTCTCTTTTTTAATCCAGGAATCGCTAACGACAGAGAGTGACATTAGCTGAAAAAAAAAACAAATGCTTGCAGTGATTCAAACTATGTCTTGCTGTGATCCCTATGCACTGACTTGTAAAAGTACTATTTTGTCCCTAAAAGTGAGTCTGTGCTACATTAAAAAGACAAGAGTGCCCAGGCCCTTGTATAGATACCAAAAGTTTTATTCCATTCACAGTGGCAATGATTGATTTTGTCCTGCATAGGTCTCACTGAGGAGTGATTTGCACACATTTACTCCGTTTGCAGGTCTGCTACATTACCTCATGTCAATATTTTTATTTGAGCTCTACAGCTAAAACCTATTACTTTTTATTCTGCCACAATCTCCAGTGTTATTCCAGTGTGTGTTTTTGGGCCAGTTCCCATCAATATTACATCCCCATCCATGAATTTACTTGCTACAATCCTCAGTAGATTCACCAGATCCCTCAGTATAAGTACAGTTTAAGTTTTAAAGGAACACTCCACTGTATTTTTGGCTTATTTTTCTGAGCATAAATCATTGAATCAAACTGGAATAGTTTAGTAATGCTACTGGTGAATGTTTTATGCTAAGCTAATAACTGATATAGATTCTGAGACCCTACTGCCAGATCCGGAGATTGGTGGTATGGAATTAAAAAACGATAAAACGCAACTGTTTAACTCAAAAAAGTGGAGTGTTACTTTAAGGATGCGATATTCGTCCTCTGCATTTGATGCACCCCAGGGGTAGTATGTATACATATGCATATACATGTGCACATGCCCATACATTATTACTTTACATTACATTACATCACATGTGCAGATGCTTTTCTCCAAAGCGACTTACATGCCCACACACAAAGCAATACATTGCCATTAATCCATTGCCCAGGATCTGCCTGTAAAAGTAAGTTTGGCATGTCTTGCTATAATCTTTATGCACTGACTCTCACCCCTCCTAACTTGGGTTTAGCTTCTGGAGTTCCAGAGACCACACTACTCTACTCTGTTCCTCTTCAGCAGACGGAGGCAGGGGTTAAACGCCCGCCCAGAAATGCTGTCTGCGCTGATGGAGTGTTATTATGTTGTTTTCATGCTTCCTTGACCCGCCCGAGATTGCACTTATTTCCCCCGGCTCCAGCTGATATCTAAATCGTGCCCCGATGGCTTAAAAATTAAGGCCCCACATCTTGCACCTGAGGCCCCATTACGCCACTGAAACCGGCTTTTGTTATATTTGCTCGACGGATCCTCCGGCTCTCTCTCTCCCATCCTGCACATCCTCAGCACTAATGTACGACTTACTTTTGGAAATGAAACAGAAGGTTTTACGGCGCGTACAGAAAGGTGATGTACAGGAAAATAAAAAGTGGCACTGTAGAGGTGGCCCTGATTGCCAAATCCATCACAGTCCTGCTCATCATTCCGGGGAGTAATTTGGGAGACTCTGGTTCTGTAGTAGGTCTCCGCTATATTCCCAAGACGGTGTGTGCGTATGTGTGTGTGTGTGTGTGTGTGTGTGTGTGTGTGTGTGTGTGTGTGTGTGTGTGTGTGTGTATGTGTATATGTGTTTGTGTGTGTGTGTATGTGTGTGTGTGGGTGAGAGCAAGAGAGAGACTATTTGCCGTCTGTCAATTACACCCTAATGCAACTCCACAAGAAAGCTGCACGCGCCTCATTCCAAATCATAAATCAGCCCCATGCCAGGGGTCTATGGGGGGGGGCACATCCAGCAGTCGGTAAAGGTTTGAGAGGGGCATTTTAAATGCTATTACGCTAGTCAAATGCTTGAGTGAAATACAAGGCTGACACCCGTCGACTCGTGTCAGCGTGGTTTCATGTGGGGTTTCCAAACACCAGCTGGTTATGTTGTGTTGTGTTGTCGCTCAGAATTTTTTTTTTTTTTTTTTTTAATAATCGCTGAGTGTGATTTATTAACCTCAAATCAGCACAAAAAAATTACTTCTCTTGCAAATGGCACGCATCAATTATGGGCCATGGTGCAATATTTAAAAGAGCAATTACAGCTAAAAGCAAATATTTAACATGCTTAGGCTGGGAGAACTGCTTAATCACACTGACTTGCAACACGCTGGTGAGATATATTGCTAATGCACGGACAGCACCCAGGATTCATTGCAGTATTCCGGAATGTTTGTTAAGGTAGGGCATATCTTGATTGATTTTCTTGCCTATATGAATACCTAATTTAAAAGTTGTTTTCCACAACACTGTCCTCTTCCTTAAAAGTGAACCACAACACAGCTGTATTATTACTGTTACTATTGTGGAAGCAGAAGGCAATATTAGAACCAATAACAAGTTATAAGTAGTTATTACTAATTACTAGTTATTTCCATTACTAGTGCAACATCTGTAGTTGCAGCCGTGTTGTGTGAAACAAAGAGTTGCTACAGTTCCCAGTGTGACACACCAACAGAAGGCGGTTGAAGCTTGTCTTACTGATATATTTGCCATTTGTTGTCCGAACAATTTGGCACTGCAGTCACTCACTATAAGTAGGACACATACAAAATTTGAGCTCAGTGGAACGAATGGTTCGAGAGTTGTGCGTGGAACAGACAGAATGAATAAATGGTTCCGAGTTTTTGTATTTTATGCCCACCTTCAACACAAAGTTATCCTCAGCCTGCAGCTTCAGGTCCAGCACGGACTGCCTCACAAACTTCTCGAAGTCCATGTCCCGCTTGCGAGGGACATCGAGCGCCGGGAACAGGTCACCGATGAGGCCCATGAAAACGGGCATGTCGTCGGTCACGATCTTGGGCACGTTGAAGTCTCGTAGGGCCCGCATCAGGACCTGGTCCTCGGCCCGGCCGGGGTCTCCACGCTTCAGGGAGCCGGCGACCACCAAAACGGACTTGATGGCTCGTAATCCCCAATCATAGTGGTCCTGTGGCACACACAAGCACATAGAGACAGTTATTATTATTATTATTATTAGTAGTAGTATTAATAATTATAATAATAAGAATAGTAAAAAGAAAACACTGCACTAAACAATATCATCAGAATGCAGCACTTTGCAACTTAGATAGTCAATTAAGGTTATGTGTACACATGTTCCTACATGTGCACAGTGGCACATAAATGTATTTTGGCTGCAAAACTGCAAAGTCTACCCATGCTTGTGTTTTTGTTTTTTTTTATTCTTTGTTTTCCATGAGCTACCCCTTACTGTGCACTAAAACGTACCACATGTGAGTAATATCACCAGTGCACCTAGACATTTGTCTGTGGTACAAATACTCTCTGTCCAACATGAATGTCATCACGTAAGCTAAGTTGTCACTAATATAAAATGTCAGAATGTAAAATGTCTCACTTAACCACTTAGTTATCATCTTAACATGTTCAAGATCCATATGACATTTATGTACGCTGGCACTTCACAGCACTACCCTAAAAGCACAAATATTAATGTCTGGGAAATGTCAAAATTATATTACACTGAAAAAAAACAGAACAAGAAGTTCTCTTCAGCAAACTGCTCATAATATTTCACAGCCCCGTCATCAAACATTACTGTTGAAAGAGGCAAACAGCCCGGCCGTCTGTCATAAGTGGGATGGCCGGGGAGGCTGTAAATCCCAGAACCGGCCTGGACCACTGGAGCTACATGTCAGCCATTAAGATTATTTAATGTCTCAATGCTCAATTAAAACCCTTTCCAACAACACGGTGAAAAAGAAGCAGAGCATTTAAAAGGAAATGTTGGACTGCATTAGCCACCATTAGATTGCAAGAAGCACTAGAAAGAGAGGGAACAAACAAAAAAAGAAAGAGAGAAAAGAGAGACATACAAACAGAGAGAGAAAGGCGAGAGAGAGACAGAGAGAGAGACACACAGAGAAAGAGACATGGGCAGAGAGAGAGAGAGAGAGAGAAGGGTAAGAGACAAAGAGAAAGAGAGAGAGCCAACGAGAAAAAGAGAGCCATACAAAGAGAGAGAGACAAAGACAAGAGAGAGACAGAGACAGAGACACACACAGAGAAAGAGAGACATAGGCAGAGAAAGAGAGAAGGGTGAGAGAGAAAGAGAAAGAGAAAGAGAGAGCTAGCGATGCTCTCCAGCACGGTGTGGCCATAGCGTAGCGTAGCGAGTGGGTGATGAGTGGGGACCTGTTTGGACAGCAGCTCCTTGCAGAGCTGGTACAGCGTGATGAACTTCCTGGCCAGGAGACGCGCATCCAGGAAGCCCTCGGCCACCAGCATGATCTCACAAATGAGCTCGAAGTCCGGCACCACCATGGCACAAGGCCTGAGGACATGCACACACACACACATGCATGCATGAAAGGGCACACACACACACACACACACACACTCATGCATGCAGCCACACACACGCACGCACGCACACACACATACACACACACACACACACATAGAGATCACCATACAGAGAGTCAAGTCTGACAAGTGTAAAAAGGATCTGAATATCCAACTGACCATAAATGCAAAGACAATGGGCACTGAAAATGATAATATTTTAACAAAAAAATACACAACACAGTGATACACAGGTAACGTTTCTGATAAACGTAGGCGTGCATAAATGTAATTCAACAGAATGCCAATAAATAAATAGAAACAACGTGCACCAGTTCCATAACTCTTTTCTCTCTGTGTTTTAAGACATTTAAGTTGTATTATTTTTAAATTGTAACTGGTGTCTGATAAGCTGCTGAGGAAGAGAAAAGATTACATTTCAGTGCGCAAGATGCTAATGATGAAGGCCAACGCATAAAATAACTACGAGGCCACAACAAAAATAGATGCTCAAGACGCATCATTCAGTGTGGCTTCATAAGTGCTGAGTTGCCTGGCTGCTGCCGGTATTTGAAATTCAAATCAACTATCTATTCCTTCGGTAATTACCATAAAGTACACATGACTTACACCAATAAAACTGACTGCTCGCTAACGCCATAACACTGAAATATGTATCATAATAAAACACTCTCACTGCTATTTATGTATGCATTATATCAATATTATGATAATAAAATGTAATGTTTAAAAATGCATTCCGATTTCACACCTAATTGAAAGCACTGTACTAACATACATATTACTATGTAAATTACTACGGCAAATTGGTCTAAAGTACCACTTGAGCTGATGTAGTTAAACATATGTGTGAAAAAAGTACTAGTGTATTTTTAGAGCTTGATGTTATAATTTCCATCAGAGTGGTGGTAACTGTGACAGCTATAGGAATGGAAATACATGTATTACTGTTGCAACAGTATCAATGCTATGAGTGGGGAATGTTTGCAAGACAGCACATACACACACACATACACACATACACACATACAGACACACACACACACACACACACACACACACACACACACACACACACATGCATGCACACACCCACACACACACACACACACACAAATTGGCAACCTGGCTTCAGACACTACCAGCCAATACCACATATTCCAAATCACCTTACTGTACTGAAGTGAGTTCACTAATTAACCTGTTCTAGCTGGATGAAGAGTTCAATATTAGAAGGAGCTAATTTAGCGTATGGCTAGAGCAAGTATGTGGTACTGGATTTAAGTCCAGAGGTTGCCAAGCTGTGTGTGTGTGTGTGTGTGTGTGTGTGTGAAAGAGTGTGTGTGTGTGTGTGTGTGTGTGTGTGTGTGTGTGTGTGTGTGTGTGTGTGTGTGTGTGTGCTGTCATGCAACCACCAGAGTCCTACTACTTGGGACAGCAGCAGCAGCAGCAGCAGTGGTGGCAGCATGGCAGACCCCGGTAAGTGTGACTCACCGAAACAGGGCCTTGAGGTTCTCCGGCAGCTCGGTCCTGCCTGCGTAGCCGGGGTTCATCGTGATGAAGATCCCCACAGACGGCACCAGGTTCACCTCCTCACCCATGAAGTTGAAGCGCTTCTTCTTGTCCCTAATGGCATCCTGGATGCTTTTGACCTGGTGGTGGGGGCAGAACAAAAAAACCACACACACACACACACACACACACACACACACACACACACACACACACACACACACACACACACAGGTATCAAAGCTGTCAATGCAACCAAAGTCAGGTTAGGTATTGCCCTGCTAGAATAATCCAGTGCCGCATGATTAAACGCCATTAATTCTAAATGTGCATATTAATGAGGTACCGCTATTATGTATTCAGTAAAATTTCATGAGCGCAATAGAAGTATAAAGGTATGCATAAAATATATAATAATAAAGCTCCCTGACAGATAACCTCTATTAATGTTAATGTGCTGTGTCTAATAACCGCGATGAATTATTAATTCTTAAGGTTAATAAATATATATCAGCTTTAGGATATATATTTATTTTGGCCGAATGACTGAATTTCCTGTCTGGGATGATGGGATGGGTAGAGCAGAGAGTGTAAAGATGACAATCTCTTTCTTCTGCTTTTCTCAAAATGCCATGGTCAGTTACAGGACTTTCCACGCTTCCTCTGTGGAGCCTGAAAAGCGTGGCCATGCTTGGATGCGCCACCCTCCCCCCCGCACTCCCCCTCCCCCCACTCCATATTTTCCCTGCTGTCAGGAAGCGACTGGGGGGGGTGGGGTGGGTTGGGGGGATGCAGCAGAGGCTGCTCGCAGGTCCATGGCATTTCCACAGAGCCCAGGGCCCCCGCCAACCCTCACAGCTGAGGAAAGATAAGCCACTGTATTGTACAGCTCAGGTTATCAAAACACATACAGCGCATCGCATGCTGGGGTTTTTCTTTTCTGCTCCGAAAAAATGTAAATAAAAAGTCAATGTCACCAGGCTTTTCAAACACTTCTGGGGACACTGCAGAGAAAAAAACCCATCCAGCTGAGGATGAACAACATAGTCATACATTGTATTGCATGATGCATGCAGGCTAGTTGGTAGAAGCTGACAGGAATGAAATATGAAGCCTGACTGTCTCTCTCTCTTTGTCTCTGTCATTCTCTCTCTCTCTCTCTCTCTCCCTCTCTCTCTTTCTCTCTCTCTCTCTCTCTCTCTCTCTCTCTCTTTCTTTCTTTCTTTCTGTCCCTTTGTGAACTCTGAAGTCTGGGCCTACAACTGCAGCCTACATGAATTTTACATTGTTTCTCAAAATCTAGCAGGCAGCTTTTCTATGGCGATAGGGGGGGGGGACTTCATGGCCGAAGAAGTTGCACTGGATTAGACATCTCACAGCTAGCGAGGTAGATGGGGGAAAACAAAACTGGTGACAAACAGGAAACTGATGTAAAATATAGCCCCCTCCGCCCACCGCATGTATTTCCCTTCTTGCAGGTAGTTGTAATGCATAAATCGTTCCGTGCTTTCCTGAGGATCTCAACCTTGATTACACTTCTATTTTGTCTACGGAGGTAGGGGGAGAGGAGGGGTGTTCAGCAAGACACCACCAGACAGCTAATTTGTCTCAATATTGATATGTCTGAAGTCCCTTCTGTTGGGGTTTTTGCTTAACCTAATGGAAAATTGATCCTACCCGTGTTTAGCCAAAAGATTCCAATGGAGAGCATCCCTCTCATCTTATGGGCAATGCTGCCAAATGAAAATGGATTAGCAAGCACTTTTTCCAACTGACACTCAGTCTCTATTCCTCTTCAGTTTTATCTTTTCATTTCTTTTTTTCTTTTTTTTCGCTGAGAGGGAGGGAGGGGCAAAGGAGGCAAAAAGACAAGTAGAGCAGATCCTTTTTTTTCTTTTTTTGCGAAACTGCCACAGAACTATTCTGACAGGGCTTTTGCGAGTTTTGTTTTTTTTTTCCTTTCTTTCAAGTCTTTGCTTTCCAGGCAAGCGTACAAAAGAAAAAAAGGGACTTCATTATTCATCTGAGGCAGGGCCTGCTTGCTGCACTGATGCCACAGGAAACTCAAGGTGCTGAGCATTTGACCGTTAAACAGTACTTGTGGTTTCATTTTTTTATTACTATTCTGCAGCTCTTGGTCTTCCTGGCAGCTATGTAGAGATTGAGATGAATGCAGAGTGAGACAGAGACAGAGAGCACAAAAGACACAAAGAAATGGGAGAAAAGAATGTGGGAGTGAGAGAGAAAAAGAAAAAAAAAAGAAAAAAAAAGGTAAGCTCTGTTGTGTTGTGTCAGGCAAATGTGCAGTCAGTCTAAAGATGTATACATGCAAAAAAAAAAAACAGTCCAAAGATAAACATTTATCCTGTTGAGTGGGGGTGAGGTGGCTGTGGTGCCGTAGCGCATAAAAAAAAACACCCACAGCATTTCCATCATCATAATCATCAGCACATCATCACTGACATCATTGCGTCTTCCTGGCTGGAGGCGCTGAGAGACTGACTGACTTGAGATTACGCTTGTCGCCAAGCCCAGCACTACAGCACTGCAGCCATGCTCCATGCTCCATACCCAGACTCCTGTCAACATAAAACGCCCCCCTCTAAGTGATGCTCAGCATCTGGGGGCATGAATTACAGACGCTGAATTACACACGAGTTGGGTTGGGGGGTGGGGGTGTTGGTGGGGGCTGGGGTTGGTGGGGGCAGGGTGGTAACACTTTTTTACTTTACAGTGTCCCCTTGTAGAGTGTACAGTGTATCTACATGAAACATTATGTCCTCACCTAATAGTAACTTAAACCCTAGCCCTACCCTTACCCTTACCCCTAAGTACAGTGGAAAAACATATGTTACATGTTTACACACTTCATTGTGATCAATATTTTCTTTATGATGCAGATACACTGTAACAGGGGCAGTAAAATAAAGTGCAACCAGCAGGGGCAAATTAATACAGAGTATACAGAGTCCTGGTAGGCACCTTGACTATGAGCTGTACTAGTTTGCCACAGGGGGTTGGTTTGTTGGTTGATGTTATAAGTTCCTACATGTAAACAATGTGTAAATGAAGCTTCATTCTGCATGATTTCTGCAAGTAAGAAAGAAGGTTTAACTGTTTAAGTGTATAAAGTACATGGGATAAAATCATTCATTCCTGGGATGAAATCATTCAAATATCCTTTTTATTAAGATTCAAAAATCCAGTTACTTGTTCAGTGAGTCAACTAGTAAACAACTATATCGTTTTATTTTAGTGTCTCGAACACTGCAGTTTGGGCTTATGAAAATAATTTCTGATAAACTGTTGGAAGACAGTTTTGGCAAAAAGTTTGGAGTCCAAACTTTAGTTTTTCCAACTGTCATGAGCAGAACTTCGAGACATCTCTTTAAAAAAAAAGATTTTGCCACATTAAACTCAAACATTTCTTCCTTCAACCTTTCTGTTTCTCTCTCTATATATCACTTCTGAGTGTATGGTGTCTCTGTATGGGTGGATATGTGTGTGTGTGTTTGTGTGTACAAAGGTTTAGGTGTGTGTGTGTGTGTGTGTGCCTGTGTGTATGTGTGTGAGCAAAGGTTTAGGTGTGTATGTATGTGTATGTCTGTCTGTGTGTGTATCTGTTTTCATACACAAATTTGGACAGTGTGACAGCAGCATCTTGGCTTTGTGTGGGCACCTGGAGCTGTTGCCCTCTCATCAGCCACTGCCCTATCAGACTCACCTGCACCGCCACCACTGACAGCACCTCCACAGATATCCGGTTGAACTCGTCAAAGCAGCCCCAAGCACCCGTCTGCGCCAGCCCTTTGTAGATGTTACCACACGACTGAGAGTGAGAGAGAGAGAGAGGGAGAGAGAGGGTGACAGAGAGAGAGAGAGAGAGAGAGAGTCAGAGAGACAGAGAGACAGATAAACAGATAGAGACAGAGAAAAAGAGAGACACAGAAGGTGACAGAAAGAAAGAGAGAGAGAGAGAAAGACAGAGAATAGAAAGTAATATGAGAAGGTGTTGGTGGGAGAGAGGAAGAAGGGGATGATGAATGAAGAGAGACAGAGAGAAAGAAAGAGAGAGAGAGGAAGAGAGAAAGAGAGTGTCAGGGGATGGAAAACAGAATGCAAAAAATAATGAGTCATGCTTCTGTTGTTTCAATTTGGAATTGCAGAGCGGAGTGGCACTCCTGGTATCACTCCTCCCCAGCACCGACGGCGAACAACATGGCAACACTTAGCCCAGGCAAACATAGACATGTTTTTACAGAACCAGCAGCAGCAGCAGCCACCTTCAAGTGTGCACACTCACACACTCACACACTCCCCGTCGTATAATCTGTATGATAAACGAGGAGTCCATGGGAAGAACAGGCGCAGTCGACAAAATCACATTTTTCAAGTCACTCCCCGACGGGTAGTTGCATTGAAGCACCAGCTTTTTCTCAAAAGCAATACTGTGTGAACAAACGAGCATAGTCTCGAGTCTCGAGAAAGAAGCATTTTAAAATGGCATTTATTTACCAAATCAAATCAAAAATCAAAGTTATAAATAACATTTTCAACAGTTTCTGCATTTTGTGACCATGGCTGTTTTTTTTTTCTGGGGACTGCTCAAGTGTATCAGCTGTGACATCAGATGATGAAATTTAAGGACATTTGATCGACAAACTATGGCATTTCCATTTGCTACATATACTGCAGGTAAAAAAAAAAGTGATTTTTCAAGTTGTCAATTAAATTGATCTATCCACGGTATGTCGTCAATGCAATATTGAGCCCTTACCACCTGTTTTTTTGTATATATCAGCAGCACATATCTCTGTATATTAGCCTTTCCATGACTACTTCATAAACACAAACCACATAGCCTCACCCGGAACTTTTATTATGGCTTATGTGGTCCAACTACACAGGAGATGAGGCATTGCTTGAGCACAGCACAGCACAGCACAGCAAAGAGGCATTGCTTGTCAGAAGGCAACACATGCCACTGCTTGGGGTATCCCCAGGGCCACTAAGAGCCTGACAAACCTTAAACCACCGTAGTGTACAAAATACAGTTTTTTAACAGAAGTTAGAATTGTGTTTGTGCTTGGGGCCCGAATAGACTCTAGAGTAGCCTCTGCGCATTAGCTTAAATGAATTGATATTGAATGTGCTGTTACTCTCTGGCACATTCTCACGGCTTGGCTGTCTATCTGTGCATTATCTACTTGGTTATGAGCCCACGGCAGACAAAGTGAGACGCCTGCCCTATGACCCTTAGTTAAAATGCACGCTCCAGGCATCAGTGGGGGAAGGCACTGAATAAATGCACAAATAACACATTAGTGTGCACCACTAACAGTATGCAGACCAGGCTGTATGTGTGTGTATGTCATATTCATTTTATGGTTGTGTGTGTTTGTGTGTGTCTGTGTGAGTATATGTGCATAAGTGTGTGTGTTTGTGTTTGTATGTATTGCGCATACATATGTAAAGGGAGGAGTGTATGGTTGTGTGTGTGTGTGTGTGTGTGTGTGTGTGTGTGTGTGTGTGTGTGTGTTTGTGTTTGTATGTATTGCGCATACATGTATAAAGGGAGGGGTGTATGGTTGTGTGTGTGTGTATGGGAGTATATGTGCGTAAGTGTGTGTGTTTGTGTTTGTATGTATTGCGCATACATGTATAAAGGGAGGAGTGTATGATTGTGTGTGTGTGTGTGTGTGTGTGGTGTGTGTGTAAGTTGTGTCATTTGTGTGTGTTTGGGGTTAACTGTGTGAGCAGGCATACGTGCTAAAGCTCTCTGCTGCAACTCGCCCCTCCTCATTTCCTTTGTATCCATCTCTCTTACTTTCTCTCTTCTCTCCATCTTCTATTTCTTTACATCTATCCTTCTCTCTTTTCTCTCCATATCTCTCTCCATGACTTTCTCTTTTTTCGCTCTTCTCTCAGTCTCTCTTTCTCACCGTCTCTCCTCTCTGTCTCTCTCTCTCTCTCTCTCTCTCTTTTTCTCTCTCCTTATTCCCTTCTTTTCCTCTGCCGCAGTGAAGTGCCACACAGCCTAATGATGCTGCTGGATCAGTGCTCAGGTACAAGCTGGATGAGAAGATTACTGTCGTGTCTCTATTGACCACTGTATTATACACCTGTGTTATTTCCTCTTCTCCCACCCTCTCTCTCTCTCTCTCTCTCTCAACACCACACCACCCACCCACCCTACTAAGCCCACCGCCCCATCCCACCCCACTCCATCCCACCCGACACCCCCCTCCAACGCACACAAACGCTTCTAAATAAACTGAGAGACAGGGCGGTGGGGAAGGAATAGCAAGGAGCTGGGCTTGGCAGACATGGCTTGGGAGGTAAATAAGCAGAAGCAGCGGAGCCTAACTAATCTGTCCTCCACACTGCACGCGGCGGGCTGGGGGTGGGGGTGGGGGTGGGGGTGAGGGTGAGGGAGAAGAGGAGAGTGGGAGTGGGGGGCGAGAGGGAGGAGGGGGACGGACGAGGGAAGGGGGGGGGGTAGGAGTGTGGGCTTCACACAGCTTAATACCCAGCTCGCACGATGACTGACAGTCGGGGAGAGCAAAAGAGAGCAAACTAACTAAAGGGAGTGTGTGTGTATGTGTGTGCCAGCGTGTGTGTGCACATGCCTGCATGTACGTGCATGAGGGTGTCTGTGTATGTGTATGTATACGTGTGTGTGTGTGTGTGTGTGTGTGTGTGTGTGTGTGTGTGTGTGTGTAT
>CM059287.1:19147077-19162077 GCA_030347295.1 Setipinna tenuifilis | reverse complement strand
GGCATCAAGCCATGCCAAAACTGCAGCCTACACTGACAGGTAGGATTTGGACATTATTGGTCCGTGCTGTGTAGCTGCCAGAGTAGAATCCAATGCCCAACCCAGCATGAGATACTGATAATGACATCCTGATGGCAACACTGCCATTCTTTTGTCAACATAGGTATACATACGATAGGCTAGATCTGCTTGATATTTGTGCTTGTTACGTGTATTGTGATTGAAACATGGGCTTGTAAGTTTATCATTTCTACCCATAAACCAGGCAGGAAACGAAGAGAAAAATCCTCCTTGCAGCAACCCAAAAGCACACATAATTACTATATCACACAAAAACAAAAGCAGCATTTCAAGCTGTTTTGACAAAACAAAGACAAGTTTGTTCACACAGTACACACACACTACACATTAAAAAAGACCAAATGTGACCAGGAAGTGTTGGCTTGTGTGCTGAGATAAAGAATAATTGTAGAGTCTGTAAAGATTTAAAAGTAAAACATTTGTAACCAGGCCACACAGCTCCACTTTGTTTTTCTTTAAGTACTCCAGCAAACAAGCTGCGAAACAACTGGACCTCCCAACTTCACTGCTTATCTGTGAACTAAAGAAGAAAAAAAGCAGCGAAGTTCGGAGACTTTGAAAGAAGGCCACCTGGGCACACCTGTTTTATTTGCTAGTCTCTGCTTTTTTTTCCCCCATCGAACATCGAGAAAGAGAGAGAGTGTGTCTGCTGTTCATCTGGAGGGAAGCCACAGTGGTGACATGGTCAGCCACTGACAAGAGAAAAGGGTACGAGGCTCACCATATGTTCGGAGCGCGGTTCAGACATTGATTTATCCATCAAAGCAAATCGCTCTGGCTTTGTTTAGGCTTCAAAGCGGCACAGTCAGTTTGGGGGTTTAGGGGTGTGTGTCTGTGTGTGTGTGTGTGTTAGTGTGTTAGTGTGTGTGTGTGTGTGTGTGTGTATGTGTGTGTGTGTGTGTGTGTGTGTGTTTTTTCTTCTAATTTAAACAGCTTGCCAGATAGTCTTGGCACCTGGAGCTTCTCTGCTCAGCACATATGGAATTTAATGGCACCTTAACTTTTAATGAGAGGCTTTTTGCTTAGGCTCTGTCAAGACTGATTTTTTTTCTTCTTGTTTGACAAAAAGTCAAAACTTCACCCCTTTTAAAAAGAAAACACACACAAAAAAAAAACAAAAAAGGTGTCAGAGAACACCATACTGACCTGTCCGTCAAAGGAGTGATTACCAGACGGGGCGTGTTGCCAAGGTACTCGTACGAGTAGAGGAACTGGGCGTCGCAGATGTTGGCGTAGCAGTGCTTCTCCTGGTCGTCCCAGCGATGCCTCAGCTGGGACAGCCACACAAACGCCTGCGAGTTCTCCACCTGGGATTCAAAACATAACACAACACATAACACAACATGTGACAACACAAGGTAATATTACACAACACAGGACAACGTGGTGCAACACAACCCGAAATAACACAAGACAGCCCAATACAGGACAATACAAGAACCACCAGGACAATACAGTAGAACACAACACAATACAACATACAAGACAACAAAACTAAATACAATACAACAGAAGATGATACAACATAAGATACAAAACACAACACAGGACAACAGAATACAACAGAACACAAAATAAAACAAGACAATGCAGCACAAAATATTATACAACATAACAGAACACAAAACATGACTTGAGACAAAACAACACAACACAATAGGAGACACAACACAACATACAGTAAGACAAGACAACACAACATAAGACAACGCAATACACAACATCAGACAACACAAAACAAGAGAAGACCAGACAGTGCCTGACTGACAGACTGACTAAGGCTATACACATTGCTCCAAAGCCCTTCTGTGTAATGCTGTCTTTTGTGCAATACTGATGGGATTATTGGTAATTCATAGCTCAGACAGAAAAGATACCAAATGGCAATGATACCAGCAGGGATTTAATGGTGTAAGCATGTACACCTTATCTGGCAATATAACAATAGCTATGCAAATTGCCTATGCAAATGCATAATTTCTTACTGTTCAACAAAAAAACATTCCATCACAAGAACAAAAAACAGACACAAGGAAATGCTATTAGGGGAAGAACAATTTAAAAGGCGTTGTCAATCTTTTGTATATCGTTTTCCTTCTGGCCTACCAGGCTTCAAACAATCCAGATCAGCAGGGGTATTCCAAGTTAGGTGGTTTAGTGACTAACCTTGTTTACGTTTAATGTGACAGGACAGTAGAGAAATAGACAGGAAATAAGTAGGGGAAAGAGAGACAGGCTGGGATAGAAAAATGATCTCAAGTCATGTTTGAACCCGGGTCCCCAGATAGATGATATGGGCGCTTTAGCCAACTGACTAGCCATGGCGTCCCCCCCCCCCCACTGTGGCAACCTACAGTACCTTCTGAGCGATGACCTTGGCCACCACATCCCTGGCGTGGACATCAATGGTGCAGATGGTCATGACCTTCTGCCTGTCTCCCGGGGTGAGCTGCCCGATGAGGAGTGTGATGAGGGCGTTGAGCTGGCCCACCTGCTTCTTGTAGTACTCCTTCATGGCATTCTCGTAGCCCTCCTCCAGCCGGGAGAAGGCCATGCCCACGTCCATGGTCCACCAGATCTGGGTACATGTGAGCGCCACCTGGTGGTTTAAATGTGGATTACAGGAAAATATATAACATGGGTGGTGTTGATTTACTGTAAATCGGTTTGGAAGCTGCAGTGATGCCATTTGACCAGTGTTGAAGGTCAGGTCATTGCAAGTTGTGTTGCTCAGTTATGTCTGGAGAGTTTGATGCATGATATTTACTCCACATGGTGTCTATAATAAGCAAGCACACACACACACATACACACATACACACACACACACACATAACCGTCGCTCCTTGTTTTTTCACAGTCCGTTGAAACAGATGGTGGATTCTCTAATGGATTTCTGCTGGACTGTAAATAGCCAACATAGGAGCCACACATTCCTTTGCAGACGACATATGCAGGTTTAGAAATACATAAATGTGTGTAGTAATACACTCCTACACACAGACACAGACACACACACACACACACACACACACACACACACACACCAAACTATATTTAAAAAAATACATACAACATATAAAAGATAGGCATATTTCCAAAAAACGCATATGCCTGCCGATACAAGCTGTTAAAGACACACACACACATACATACACTCACTCACTCACTCACTCACACATGCACACACACACACACACACGCACACACACACACACACACACACACACACACACACACAGACTTATAACTCTCGAGATGTGCGGATTTAAACCAAAGGCACTGTGCACCAGATCCACACCGGGTTTAGCACTTCAAAATGGAGCTGGAGGCAGAATCAGTGGCGGCTGCCAAGAGAATGACAGAAATGCTTTAGGACTGCCTGCCTGCCTGCCTGCCTGCCTGCCTGCCTGCGTGTGTGTGTGTGTGTACCTGAGCAGGGTAGTCAAACAGCCACTGTTCCCGGGGCTTATCCTCGTAGGCCACCACGGCCTCGGTCATCTCGTGCCGTACGGTATCCCGCATGGCGTCCAGCACACGGTTCAGCCACACCTCCACCTGCAGACGAGATTAATCACCTGGGGTCAATTATGGCAGCGGCACAGTGAAAAATGAATATGGTCTCATTTTAGGGGGGAGAGATTTATGGAAACTGAGCTCCCTGGAGCCAGCACACACACACACACACACACACACACACACACACACACACTCATATGCACAGACATACACACACACACTCACACACACACAAGCAAATGTTATTAGCAGAGAAAAGATTATTATTGCAAATTAGTTGTCATTATCATATTTAGCCAAAATCAAAGGTTATCGAGAAAAAAAAAAATATTATATTAACAACAACACTTGTGTGCCATAAATATATATTGAGATATATAGAGTCCATTGTGTAGACACCGTTGAAGTTTTGAATAAGGCCATGAGCATGATTAAGCTAATGCTTAGCTCTGTAATTCCAGCACAAAAAGAGGTATTGATGTATAAAAGTGAAATATGAGGTCTGGAAAAGAGAGACGTAGTCACACTGACTCTTAATAGATCTCAAAGGAATTGCCTCAGCAAAGTGTCAGGAGAGAAAAAAAAAGGCGGGGGGGTGGGGGGGGTGGGGGGGTGTTGGGGGGGCTTGAGGGGGTAGCGGATATTATCTGACAGAACACACTGGAATGTTAAAAACTCTATTTGCAGCCTGTAGCATTATCTCAACAGCAATACAGTGTGGGCCAATTACTGCCTGGGTAATTAACAACGCCGAACAACTTTCGCGCCGAAAATCCTATCCCCGCAACACACACACACAACACACACACACACACGCCTGCACGCCTGCAAACCCTGCCAAAAAACCGTGTGCCGTCGAGGGAACAAGTGGGAAGCGAGCTCCCGTTTCGGGGCCAAGCAACACTCCAGCTGATTTTCACTGATTAGACTACAGAAGGGGCCCGCTCTGCGCAAGAGAGAGAGAGAGCTCGCCGAGCTCGGCAGCCAAGAGCAGCATGGCTGTATGGCTGAAGTGAAGAGGTGGCGTAATCCTGTGGAGGAACTCTAGTCTATACATACTGCACTGTAGTGCAGAGTAGAGTGTAGAGTAATACTTGGCTGCTACTGCGGTAAAGAAAGCCTTATTGAGATTCAGTGGAGTGCTCGATATATAGTGGGGAGATGGTTAGTTTATAATTGAAGCCAGTGTTGTGTAGTGTAGTGTAGTGTATTGCGCTCTACCTAGCTGAAAGGGAAGGGGGGGGAGGATCTAACAAAATAACAAACCACAATCCCTTGTTCCAGGAAGGAGCTTGGCTCTGAGCACACACTCAATAGCACACACACAAACACAAACACAAACACAGACACACACACAAACACACACACACACACACACCCCAGTCACACACACACACACATGCAAACAAATACACACACACACACATGTACACAAACACACACACACACACACACACATATACACTAATACACACACACTCACACACACAAACACGCGAACACACACACACACACTCTACTCACACACACCCTCCACTCACACGTACACACACATATACACACACACCACACACACACACACACACAGACCCTCCACACACACACACACACATGCCATAGCATAGTTCAGGTGTGTAGCCTGGGGCTGTGGTTGATGGGAGCTGGACAGTGGTACTGTACCTGGCCTGTGCAGTCGCAGGGCCTGCTGAAAGGCACGCACTCGTCCTCCTTGCTGTACATTCCCTGACCCGTCTTGGACGGCCTCCCCGCAGAGTCCGTGTCGAACTTCAACTTGGCCACGTTGTCGAACAGTTTGGACAGGTGTCTTTGGACCTGCAAAGCAGACATGTGTGTGTGTGTGTGTGTGTGTGTGTGTGTTCAAAGACTTCCCGTAACCCATTTATGCATTTTTTATTTACAGCAGCTTTGCGCCACCACCACCACTCGTATTATTCTGAATGTAGTTATCTACACACACACGCGCATACACACATACACATACATGCACACACGCACACACACGCACACACACGCACACACACACACACCCACACCCAAAAGCACACACACACAGTGAGAAACTGATGCAATAAATTGCAAAGGGAAAGCAACACTCCCCCCTGGTGGTCACCAAGAAACACAAGGCAGGAGGCACTCCCAAGGATGTCATTCATAAATATGCACTTTGAATGCACACACAGTGAATCATGAATTATTATTATTAATCTTTGCGAGCATGCAGTGAGGAAGGTGTGGGCAACATATCTGCACCTGTCGAAATGTGTCTTGTGTTTGAAGACAGAAGTAATCCTGGCCAGAATAACTCTCTGAACTGAACTGAACTGTTGCCAGTATTCACAATAAACCACACTAGACAGCACAGCAGTTTGCACTGAATTACACGCAGTCGTGTCATTATAATAAAAAGGTACAGTACAGCAGACTATTTTCATTAGTGTGGGAAAAAATGACCCACATGCACAAGAAGCGAGTTGAGGAACAGTTTATGGGCAAGGATCATGCTGAGTTGAAAAGCTTTATATTCTGCACAGGGAGTTTGTGCTTCTACCTCTAGGTAGAATATATAGAGTTCTTTCTCATAGCACTAAAACATACAGTATCTCCTTTGTATGTGCTGCTGGTAATACTGTATGTTAACTCCACACAGATGATGTCACTATTGCACTGTTCTATTGCCTATCTGTGCCTCTTCATGTAGTGATCTATTGGGTAGCAATCGTGCCACTGTATTATGCATTTTGTCCTGCTCTTTGTCTAAATTTATGGTATGTGATAATTTTTCTAACTGCTTCATGTTATTTTGTCTGGTCTTTGTGGTAATGTTGTCTTTGTCTTTGTCTTTGTCTACCAGTTGTAATATTTAGCTCCTGTGTTCTTACAGATTATGTTATTTATGTATTTTGTGATCGGTTGTGTTGTTGGTTATGTGTTTTTAAATACCTGGCTGCATCTGAATCTCCCATAGTGGGATAATACATTTAATTTAACTTGACCATAGACCATAGACCATAGACCATAGTCTGTTCCAGCGTGGAGACAGACTAATGGTGGTTGGCTGCCGGTACAATGAGGTACAGTACCTGGTGTGGGTCTGTGCCATTGGACAGAATGTCCAGCAGGTCTGCGGAGGAGATGAAGTAGAAGCGTGGGAAGGCCAGACGCTTGGTGTCCAGGTACTCAGCCAAGGCCTTCTCACACAGGGCCAGCCTGCCATGCAGACAGATAGACAGACAGATAGACAGCCAGACAGATAGACAGACACAGGCAATTATGTAAGGATGTGTACTACATAGAAACACACAGACATATAGACAGACACACACAGGCACAGGCACAGGCACACACAGACACACACACAGACTCTCTCACACACACACATACACACACACATACACACACACACAGGCTGACAAACACACACACACACACACACACACACACACAGACTCACACACAGAAACACACCCATGCACGCACACATGCAGGTTACACACAGATGTTTCCAAGTAGCAAAATGAAATGCATCTGGGAAAACAGAAAAAAAAACTCTGTGTAGGTGTCTCTGGATTCACGTTTGTGTTTGTGCTTGTGGGCCTGTTACTAGTCGTGGGTGTATACAATGCAGAACAGGCAAGATGCATTTTCCCATGAAACTCAGCGGGTTGAAAACTATGAGATTAGAACCATTTTGTCATTCCAAAACCCACATGCAATGTCTCACCCCAGTGCAGGGAGTTCTGGGACCACAATACAGCACTTCGTTAAACAACTCTACTAGTGCTCATTGTTTGGTTTCCAGTACTCATTTACCAGGAAGTTACTATATGCCTATAAAAAAATGGCCAGACTCTTTACACTAAGTCAAATGAAGAACTAAGAAAACTAGAACTAGTTTTGAGAAAACACAAGATACTTGTGCACCTATGTAGGCAGAGTACTTTTGGGAGAAGAGTTTTAAGCCTTCCTGACTACAAACCCTATTCTAACATACTATTATTACTACACTATTACTTGCTATATATACTGTATATATACACCAGGGCACAGAACACAAAGTAACCCACCTGCCCTGAATGTTCTCCAGTTTATTGTAGAGTCCTGGCTTATTGGTGGCCTCGATGATATTTGGCGTTTTGTGAGTGTCATTTGCCAGTTGTTTGAAATCTGTGTCGATGCCGTCAAAGCGAACCGAGTCCTATGGAGAAGTAATCAGACGCAAGGGACCACACAGCTTTAGTTACCCTTGTCGAAGGGAGATTTACGCCGATATTAAATAGCAAGCATCCGTCTTCAGTGGCACTTCAGCAGTACGTCCTGTGGGAGCGTGATATGCTCCAAACTAGAGGCATAACTGAATAATGTTATTTTTGGCAAAGTAAGGCAAGGCAGTTTTATTTGTACAGCAAAGGTGCCTCACACATTTTTAATGTAGGAACGGGTATAAAAATAAAAAAACACTTAATATAAAAATATAAAAGAAGCAGAGAATGTAGAATAGATGATAAAATCAATGTTATGATTAATATTATAAGCTGTATAATATTACTCAAAGAGCAGGCTGTCAGCCATGCCATTTAGTACCATTTTACTGTTGTTGTTCTACATCCCTTTAGTAGTCTATTCAGTGGTTGTATTTCAAAACATTTTACCGACAGCTCATTGTCAGATCATTGTTCCTTAATTACACTTTGAAATAAAAAAAAAATGTAAATTGGAGAGAGACTTTTTTTCTGGGCTAACCTCTGGCAGCTGTGAGCGGATGTCCTCGGAGCCGATGAAGATGCTTTCCAGGTGCGACCAGGTCCTCTGCACCTCGAACCAGATGGAGATGACGGCATCGGCGGTGGAGAGGCGGCGCTGCCAGGACGACACCTCCTCCAGGAAGTGTGCGATGTGCTTGGACGAGAGCATGTTCTGCAGCTGCACCTGGTTGTCCTCCAGCGTCTCGATCAGCTCCTCGTCCGACCTGACCAGGGGCACGGCAGTGCGCGGGTGCTCCTCGTAGGCGAACGCCAGCGCCGTCCACGTCGAGTCCAGCTCCGTCAGCACCTTCTCCATGGCCATCTCCTTGACGGCGCGATCCACGATGCCGCGCACCTCGTCCTCGAAGCGGTGCAGCTCCAGACGCAGCAGGTCGGCCAGCGTGGTGCCTTCGTCCATCGTGAAGCGCACCCCCGTGGCCGCCATCAGCTGGTGCCAGTGGCGTGGGCGGATGGCCGGGTTCTGGAGCTCTGCCACGGCCCGCAGCGACGTCAGCGTGTTCTTCAACGTGGCGTCCAGCCCCAGGAAGGCGTCCCAGGCTCGGGCCTCCTTGTCCAGGCCACGCAGCTCCTTGCTCAGACGCTTGCACTCCAGGTCCATGTCGTCCACGTTGATGTCCCTCCAGCGGGTGGTTCGCCAGGCGTCCAGGCTGGACTGGACCACGGCCACGAGGTCCCAGAGCTCCTTGAGCAGGGCCACCTCGCGCCGGCACTGCCGCAGCTGCCTGTAGTCGGAGATGTTGACCTCGAAAAGGCTGGCCGACTCCACCAGGGTGGCCATGGTGGCCTCCTTCTCCAGGATCTGCCTGTGGGCTGTGTCCAACATCTGATAGGGGTTCACCGAGTCGAATCTGCGTGAGGTGTCAAATGCAAGTGTGCATCAAAAAGAGTATTGGTGCAATCAGCAGTAAATCAGCTTAAGAATACATTTATATATATTTTTTTTATCCCATGTTAGCATAACACCTGAAGAACATACCTGAAAAGAAGTTAATAACAATCTATCTATCTATCTATCTATCTATCTATCTATCTATCTATCTATCTATCTATCTATCTATCTATCTATCTATCTATCTATCTGTCTGTCTGTGTGTGTGTGTCTGTCTGTCTGTTTGTCTGTCTGTCCTATTTACTTATCCACCCATTCATCCATCCATCTATCCATCCATCCATCCACCTACTAAGGACTACATATATAATATTGAGATTTATAATATACTGTACACACAGAAATACACATATTTGGGGTCTGTACCTAAATGGTCCATTGTTGCGGAAGTCCTCTCTGAAGGCGTGCTGCTCCACATCGAAGGAGGTGCACTTGCGGCGCAGACAGGCCACCTCGTTGGCCTGCAGGGGAGCCACGTGCTGCTTCACCACCACCGCCTGCTTCTTCAGGTTCGTCCACTTCTCTGGCAGCTCCTGCACACAGATGTCTGTCTGTTTGATCTGTTGGGTCTGTTTAACCTATTTGATCTGTTTGACCTGTTGCCCTCAGGGAGGCGCTGCAGGTGCATCAGAACAAGGACTAACAGACTCAGAAACAGATTTTTCCTAAAAGCCATAACCACTATGAACTCTCACATGCACTGACTCCACAATCTAACCCCTTGACCCTCTAATCGATTCTATTTTATTCTATTCTATGTCAAAAAAGAGGACCACTGATAATATTTCATTCCTTCAGAAAAAAATTGTATCGACAACAGGTAGATTCCACCGTTATTTATATATATATGATATATATATCATCAAAATATATTCCAGTTGTAGATGACATAAAATATTTAGAGCCTATGTTCACCTTAATATCGACTTAGTTGAGTCAATAATATATAATATCTGTGTTGTTTTATCTGTAGTTTACTTTCAAAAAAATACTCCATTACTTAGAATTTGTCAACTATAACAACATTTCAAAAACATAATTAAGTTATTTAAAAAATAAAGTTATTTAAGCAAAACAGACAAGTCATGTAGAGTACCTCAAGTTGTTTGTAGACCACATCTGGTAGCTCCTGTTCATAGGTCTTCAGTAGGTCAATGGTCTGCTGCAGTGGCTCAAACATCTCATCTGTGCTGCTCTGCCTCTCTTTCACGGCTAGCAAATGACCCATGACCTCCACCAGGCCACCGTAGTCACCTTCTGTCACACTCTTGCTCAGCCCCACCTTCGCAACCTGAATGAAGTCCTCCAGGTCAGACAGACTAGACACAAAGGAAAAAAATGGATTGTGATAAAGGTGAAAGAAAATGTAGTAAATTATAACAGGACAGGCCACACTTTCCTTGTATTGTGTGCATACAGTCTCAGTATTTTCAACATTTGTAAATATAGCTGTGCACTACTAGAAATTGTGGGCCCCCTCAAAACCCGTATCATAGTGTTTTGTGGGTCCGTGTGCAGCTCTGGGTGCCCTGATTTGTTTGGATCCCCCCTTAACAACCCCCCCACCTTAACATCACTCCACCTGTACGCCACCTGTTTGTCCTATAGTTATCAATAAAGTGTAAATATTATGTTTTCTGGAATGTTCAGTGAGCTTCCTGCACACAGGCTCATAAGTAGTAATGGTACTTCACCTGTTTGTCACATGGTCTATCAGATGCTGCTTGAACATGAGACTCCACTTCTTGACCGTGTTAAGCAGGGCGCTCTTAAAGGCCCGCGCGTCCAGCCTCATCCAGCCATTGACCACGTGCACCGGCTCCAGCTGCAACACCTCCTCGTAGACGCGCTCGTACTGGTTGACCTGTTCGCGAAAGCTGTCGAGCACGGGCGGCGACTCGGGCACGCCATCCTCGGCGTGCGCCTCGATCTCCTCGCCGGTGAGGGCGTGGCCATAGAGCAGGAACTGCCGCATGAACTCCTTGCGGTCGTCCACGTACAGGTAGGCGTAGCGCTCGTGGGCGTCACGCAGCTCGCAGCAGCGTGCCGTCACTGCCTGCACGCGCTCCGTCAGGAGCTGCCGCATGTCTGCCAGATCGGCCATGTCCTCCATGTCCGCCTACGGAGAAGAACAGGCTAGTGAGGCGAGAGCAGGTTAGTCTAAATGAACAAAGTATAATGTGCACAGCACTGCTTAAACTCCCAAATTGTACACAATTATGAGTTTAAGCAGTGTTGCAAGCATTATACTTTCATAAATCTTATAAATTTGGGGGTTTAAGCAGTGTTGCGAACATTATATACTTTCTTCTTTTGGACATCACTTTATTTGGGATGTGCACACAGTTCCTCCTTTGAATTCAGCAGACAAGTCGAACTCTAACCAATTGGGTACAGTGTAACAAAGTGTGTAACAATATGTAATATTATGTACTTACACTGTACCACAGGGTTATGGTTAGGGTTAGTGTTAGGTATGTTCAGTGTAAGTACATAATATTACATGTTAGATAATAAAGGAACCATAAACAAAGTGTTACCACCTGACCTATACTCTCTGGTATGATATGATGTGTACAGCCTCTGTAGCAATGTTACCCTATGCGATATTGTGTTTGAAGAAAGAGGGAACATTTTCCTAAAACCCAGATAATAAATGCAACAAGCACTGCCAACATCAACAGTGATATAAGTTAAATGTTAATAATCTACTAAGTACATAAACATAAATGTATGCATGTTAGTGTGCATACAGGTTACTTTTGGAACTACAGCTACTCATGGGTAACTAGTAGAACAATAGGCCTATTTCTCTGGTCTTCACAAGACATCATATCAAGATGCATGGCAACTCTAGTTGGCACAAAAGTAGACAATGCCTGTATGCTGTCTTGCTTTAAGACAGGTAGCGGATATGTGTCAGGACAGACTGGTTGCGACTGTAGACTAAGGCAAATATGTGCATTAGGATCATGCTGAGCAGAAGCCTATCAGAATCAGCTATGAAAGGTCTCAGGCCTTGTTTGGTATTTTTCACGAAGGCAGCGTTCTAGAAAAAAAAAATATTAAATAAAAGCCTACCAAAACAAACATAAATACAGAATCCAAAACAAATAGAAAAGGTCAAGTTATATTCAACACTTTTAAAGGGAGTCAGAGTGGTGGGTTCAAAGTGTTTTGAGAAAATCGATTCCATCCAACAGTTATGCAATGACCTCAAAAGGGAGGAAAAAACAACCCTCCCCACTAAATCAGGGTAAAATTCGAGAGAAAACAATCAATGGTGTGATTTAGAGTGCTGTGCACACAGACTTCAGTCCCATGTATGGGTTTCATCATCACCCTCCCATTCGCAGGGATATTACGTGTTGAACCCAGGCGGATGTTTCGGCACTAGGCTCACCAAAAGAGCTTGGACAGCCGTCAAGACCAGTGACGTCTGGTGTCCAAATTCCAAACCGGGCCAGTGCTCTGATTTAAACACATCCCGTTTCAAACACACCACTTGTGGCTACCCTTCTCTGATTGCGACCTGGCGAAAAGTGGCACTGGGGCGGCGGCCGCACCTGGTAATGGGGAAAGGTGCTGTGCTCGGCCAAGCGAGGCACGAGGGAAGAGATCCGGTACACGTCGTTGACCAGGCCCTCCACCAGGTCGTAGAAGCCGTCTGCGGCGCCGAACTCCAGGGAGGGGCGGAAGACCATGTCAGGCGGCTGCAGGTCCAGCTGGGCCTCAAACAGGGGAGCCAGGCCTGCTCTCACGTCTGGAGGTTTGAAGACAAAAAATACATAAATAAATACATTTCACCATAAGCAAGAAAAGGCTTTTTTTTTACCAGGAGCAGAGGTGTCATCAAACCTGGCTTTAGAAAGTAAAAAAAACATCTGCCATATATTTATTCCTATGTGTTTAGAAAACCTGGCTATTTGGCTGTTTATTAAGTGTGCTTGCAGAGCACACTTATTGTTATCTCCCCGTTTATTATTCTCCTAGACCAGATCTTGAAGACGCTACTAGTCCTCAGGCTTTGGAGATAGAGACACTGTTCCAACTCTAAAACGACCGGCCCGGTTTGAACATGACCGCCTACATTTCGGTATACCGTACCTCTTGTCGTTTGTCCGTTATTGTCGTTTTTCTGCAACTTTTTGGCCCATTGAAAATGAATGGCGAAATGTTGGCACGCATATTTGCAAGCACACTTTTTGCATTTTCTGCAGGAATGCAGTCTAGTTTGAGACCTATTATTGTGTACCTGAATGGTGCTTTGCTACTGAATGTTTGAGTCAGGGAGGGCATACCCGTGTTGTCAAGGAAGAACTTGAGGGAGCTTTCGATGCTGTTGAAGAAGCCATCAATGACCATTTCATCAATGTAGTCCACATACGCCCTCCACTCTGGAGATGATGAGTTGGCGTTGAACAGCTCAAGATTTTTCTGAAATCAAGTTAAGACCAAGTTAAGGCCAAGATGACACAATTGTTATGGTTAGGATTAGGAATAGGGTTAGTGTTAGGTATGTACAGTGTAAGTATGTTCTTACATTAAGGTACACCCTAAAAGGAACTATTACAATGTTACAAAGTGTTACCATACAATCTATACATTATCAATATGCAATGTTCTGATCAAACAAATAGAATACGTACTCTTATTTATCCATTGGTTACCTTATCCCTGGCTACAAGCAGGAGCTGTATGGAGTTACCTGAACCAGGGCGTGGATTTTGACTCCAGAGTCTCGCATGTGCCCATAGCATTTATCCAGGCGCTCTGGCCTGTCCTCCAGGTTCAGGAGGCTGTCCCTCTTGCCCTCCCTCCTCTCGAAGATAGGGGTCACCCAGCCCTTCATGATGGCTTGGATCTCCTCCACGTTGTCCTTGGTCTTCTGTAGACTACTCTCCAGCACCCGCACCATGTCCCTCACTCTCTGGATGTACTCCCAGATCCCTGTTTGGGTTTGCATTGGAAAGCATTGGAAAAAAAACTAAACATGACAAGGGCCGTTTTGCATACTGCCTTTTACAAGCCTTTTGTTTTGTTTGTTTTATTTTGATTGTTGGTTTTTAAAGTAATAAAACTGACCTAATAATTGTTAATGGAAAGACCATACTCCATCACTTTATTTTGTGTACTGGTAGTTTGAATAACATGAAAAGTTAGGAACCATTTTTTAGGCTAAAAATAAAATAAAAATTCAAAAACACTGTGGATGAATTGGACTGTGTGACAGTTTACTGGTGCTGTGCAACACTTTTAAAGACCTTGCAACTGTTTGTGGCTCGCATGATACTTTTTCTTCCAGCTGTCAAAGGGAGGCATGGCGCAACTCAACTCTGGAGTTTTCCACTGAATGGAGGAAGGGAAGCTGTGGAATTTCATATGTCTGGAGACTATAATGTTTTATGTATGTTTTTAGAGGGTAATGGCCTTGCTCAGTATGGGGACTGTCAGAGCTATTCTTGAGGGGAGTGATGAGCCTGCACCCAGCTTGGAGACAGCAGGCCTCTACAGTGGATGGCATTAATGATTGAACATCTGCCACTGCATGTAATAAATTGTAATAAATTACTGTATAACTCACAAGTGCGCACACAAGGAAACACACAGAGATACAGACACAGGCACAGACACACAAACACACACACACACAGAACACAATGGTTAGTGCCATCACACACACACAAATACACACACACACACACACACACACACACACAGACACAC
>CM059287.1:19039577-19142077 GCA_030347295.1 Setipinna tenuifilis | reverse complement strand
CTTTTGTTATAATCCAGAGTGTACCTGACATGCATGTAGCTCAATGTGTGGAATGAAATGGATACCCAAAGCTCAAATGAGTATCATCACAACATCAAACAACATTAATGGATTTAAATCTAAAGTAGTTTTCAATCTATGACCGCAGCTTTCCCCAGCCCAACATTAACCAGTAATTCCCAAAGATCTATCAGTCTTGTGTAGGCCAAAGAGTATAGCTTTAGAGAAACAGAGTTGTGAATTTCCAGGGACCAACAGTCCAACAGAGAAAGTGGCACAAGCCAGTTTGTTTGATAGTAACAGATCCACAGAGAGCCCAAATTCAATCTGACACTGGACGTACGAGTGTGTGATGTATCTGAAGTTGTGAAAGGGGACTTGGATGCGCTCCTGTAGCTGCCGGGCCCACTGGAGACCTCCTGCCACGACCGGCATGTTCTTATTGACTGGGCTGTAACCTGGGAAAACACAGGCCACACACACACACACACGCAGACATGCACGCACGCACACACATACACACACACGCAGACATGCACGCACGCACACACATACACACACACACACACACACACACACACATACATGCACACACACACACACACACACACACACACACACACACACACACACACACACACACACGCACACACAACCATGTGTGGATCAGAGGTGCTTCTTTGCGTGAAAGGGCATATTTCACATACGGTGGGCTAAAATCCTGTGAGATATTCTAAATTCCAACCATCTGCAATCTAATCTAATTAGCTCATTTTCTTCGCACATTCCTAAAACAGGTGAGGCAGAAATATGACTAGTCATTCGCCTGTGCCCAAACTTTATTTTTATTTTCTCTACAAATCCTACAGTGGAAATATGATTTTATTCACTAGTTTTTTTTCTTCCTGTTCTCTGTAGATGCCCATACTAAGTCAATGTGCATAGCCCCATGTTGTAATATTACAACATTTAACATCACACATTTAATCATATTTAATCCTATAAACCTTTACATTTTCTTTCTTTTTGGATTTGGATGGTATTTGGATTTGGCATATCAAAATTGAACAAAAAAAACACTGATTTCTGCATCAAATATCTCCTACATAATCATCTAACAGGTTAAACATGTTTGAAGTTTCCTCCTATATTTGGGCTAGTGGGAGTAAGAAACAGAGTGCTTATACTCACCCGCTGTCTCCATCATCTGGGTCTGCTTTCGAAAGAGCAGTTTGCAGCGGTCCAGCTCGCAGTCGTACATGCGGATGAGGAGCGGGTACTTCGCATGGGCGTCGGCAGCAATCAGAGGCCTTTCCAGCAGGCTGCCGAACATATCTAGTAACTGAGGATATAGTAGAGTAGAGTATAGTAGAGTAGAGTAAAGTAGAGTGGAGTAGAGTAGAGTACAGTATTTACCCAGCAGGAAATTAGATGACTTTAGTAGTAGAGTACTTTATTTATCCCACAGGACATTAGGTAACAGAGGAAATTAAGGAAAAGGGAAAGACACCTTTAGCTGAACAGCCCTAAACTCCACTTCATTAGAAATACCTCTGAGCAGACAGGTGTATGACATATGATTTGAACACACACCCCAGAATATACTGGCAGGGGTGTAGCTTTTAATCTGGCATGTAGATGAATTTTAAGTCACAAAATCACATTTTTCAAGTTACTCCCCCTATTGGGAGTGGCATTAAAACTTTTTTAAAGTTTAGTCTCGAGCTAGAAGCATTTTAAAAAAGCATTTGCATATAAAATCAAATCTAAAATTAAACTCATACATAACATTTTCTGTGTTTCTGCATTTCGTGACCATGCCAGTTTTTCTGTGGATTCCTCATATATTTCCCTTTTAACAGGGCTAAGCATTTAGTAGATGCTTTTTATCCTAAGTGACCTGCACTCAATACTCAAAGCACTCATGAACCTAACCTCCTCATAAACAACTTAATAAAGTGCACAAACAGCAGGGCAGCTAACTGTTCCACTACCCCACCATTTACCCCAAATGTACGCTCTAAAGCAGTCACATAAGCATTTACCTTGAAGGCGTGCTCTAAGCCAGAGACGTCATCAAATGCTTGGCAGAAGATGGCACCCAGACGGCGATCTGTGTCCTCAACTTTGCATTGGAACTGGTTCACATCAGTTTCAAAATCCTGTAAGATAGGAATAAAAATAATAAATAACGTTATAATAAACGTTATAATAAACTCACCTGTCACCTTATAATTTCATCACCTAATTTTAAAACCCAGTCTAATTGTAGTGTTCTATTAGGTCAAAGTAGTTAAGGTGGAGGGGGGGTGTTGTTAAGGTAATCTGACTGTTGTTAGGTTAGGTTCTTTTCCTTCTGTTTTTTACTTTTTCTTCCCAACTGTTAAGATATGTACAGCACAAACATGAGAAATGGACATATGAACAATGAACTAATTGGATAAACTGCTACAGAGTAGCAACTAAAGTTTGCTCTCTCAATACAGTACAAGATATCTACGTAATCTCTTGTTAACTGATCACTTCAGATAGTTCATAGCAAAACACTGAGCAATACTCCCTTTTCTCTTCAAATGTTAGTCAGAATCGAATGCGTCACCGAAATCCTACCTTGTTGCTGACGTCGAGGCAGTCATACGGTTTGTCTATCAAAACCTTGAGCCTCTCCATGAACTCCTCGTGCAGCCACAAGACCTGCTGACTGAGGGCTTTCCCCCGTATCCCTCCGAACTCAATCTTCTCCAGCTTCATCATGTCAACAGCAGTCAGCAGCAGAGTCTGTGACAGAACAGAACCACCACTAGAAGATTAGCCAGGGACTGAAGGTGAGGCAGGTGAGAAAAATGAATGGAACTAAAGGCTAACACTTTCTTTTATGATTCATTTTATTAGTGTATCTACTGTACATATAACAGCATGTAGTATTATGTACTTACACGGCACAAACCTAACACTAACCCTATGTTAGAGTGTAAGTACATAATGTTACATACTGTTACATACTTTGTTACACTGTACATAATTGAAAAGGGACAGTAAACTAAAGTGAAACCAAGCAGAGGGTTTTCTCAATTTTTTTCAGAAGAAGGACCACTCTCCCTCTTAAATCACCTTCAAAGGCTTAATGCATTAATTGTTGCAGCATCACAACTCTAATTGGGGAGCGGCATGAAGTTGACATAAATGTCATCTGAAAACACTGCACTGCCGCCTTGCCTAGCACAGGAAGCTTTGTAAAGATGAAAAATAGCAGACCACTTGGTATTTCTTGCGGACCACGCTTTGAGAAACACTGAACTACTGCATCCTCTACTTCCATTTTAGCTAAAGCTACATTCAATAAAGCACTCTGTGCTGTACATAATGATGTAAAGATCAAATGTGAGAGGCAAGCTCTAACTCTCCAAATAATTATCCTCAATACTTAGGGGGTCACCTCTAAAAATTGTGAAACTCAGCAATATTGAAACCAAACAGTGCACTGAAAGATCAATTTTGTATTTTTTCTCCAATATAATTCTACTCCACTCTCTGAAGTCTCTAGAAGAAAAAAACAGTTATAAAGTGCCATATGAAATTCATCTAAAGTGCACAATGCATAGCACCTATTCACAGAGAGCATGATGGGAAATCTGAGTAGCCATAATTTCCCTCTGGATAGTGCTTTTGACTGAACTTGCCTCAATGGTCTGCAATCTGTCAATGAAGCGATCCAGTCCAGTGAATACCATGATGGGGAGGAAGTCCCATGGCTTAACCTCCCTCCCAGCTCTTGCATACTGGCTGAGGTTGCTTCTCCGGTCCTCGAACGTGTGCTTAAAGTGCAGCAGAATATCTAGCGTGGTCTGAGCACGACCCAGGCTTTCCACCACGTCCCCTTTCAATATGTCCTCTGGGTTCAAAAAGCTCCTGGCCTGGAAATACATTAAATGATGCCTCTTATATACAGACTCTTTAAAATGTTTTTTGAATACATTCATCCTCTATACAGCCAATTACCCAAAGCATTTACAACCAATTAAAAGTCGAACCATCATTAACTAAATGCAGTGTCTCTGGAAAATGTATAAAATTGCGGTCATAATAGACTGTGACTGCGATTTTAAAAATGTTTTAATTAGGCATACACAAAATGATGATATTTTTGCCGACACCAAATCACACAGGAGAAATACTGTAAAAATCCATGACTGTAATGGCTCTAATTAAAGGTGCGTACATCCAGAAACTTAAACTCAGGCTCCTGAACGAAACAATAATATGCTCCCACAAAACTTTAAATGAAGGTTGATAAATCAAAGTGATGTTGTTTTGACCTTCTCTTCATCAGACATGAGATCAACAAAAGTTAACTGAACAACTCTGAAGTCATACCTGCTGAATGAGGAGGTTACACGTCTCCTGCAGCAGAACGATGACCCTGGCCGGGGTGTTATAGTACTGGGAGTTTGCCCAAACGAGGCACACCGTGTGCATTAATGGAGCGATCTGACATTTGACCTCACTGAACTCCACATTCCCTATGTCCTCAAAAAGACGTTCAAGTGGCTTCAGGTGAATGTTGATGTCACGAGCCTCTTCGAGCGCTTAGATATGAAGGTAGACATGACAGATGTGAAGAAATCAACTTCAATTGAAATCAAGAAATCAACTTCAGTCACCTTTAATTGAAACTTTGCAAAGTATGTTTTATATGATCTTATGATTGTTTCAAATTTTCATTTCTTCTTTGTTGGTTTTATATGACACCTTGAGTTGCTTTTTTGCACAAAGGTTGCTATACAATTAAAGATTGGTTGACTGATTGATTGTTCGACCAACTGACTGACTGACTGACATTGACTGGAAGCTTTTTAAATATGAATATTGACAAAAAATGTGAGCAAAGCAATCACCTGTATTGACATCTTGAAACATGTTTTGGAATGCAGGGTAGTAACTGCTCTCCATAGTGTCCAGTAGCTCCATCATTTTTGCCACTTTGGATGACTTGAACTGACTCTGAATGCATTCAAGGTCAGCATATCTAAACACAGGAACAACATACTGTAAATGTCAAATACTTCCTGATTCTAAATGCTCTACATAGAAACTATGCACATGAAATGACAACTCTCAAATGAACAATAAAGTGTCACTTAAGTATCGTGTTCAAGGCAGAGTCTTTGATTTTAGGGGAAAAACTTGATGTTTGAGCTCAACAGCCAATGAACATGAGACTGTGTGGTGATTGGGTGGAATTATTTATGACTCAATCTTAGCCACCACTATGCATGTTTACATTTACAGAGCTATGACAGTGTACTGCAATGTACACAAACGATTTCTTTTAGCACACACATAGAACATTCAGCTAGAAAACAGTGAAGAAAAATGTACAGAAAATGACAAAGTGCACTGCAGCAAAACTCACTGACAGCATCTATCATATTGTGATGACCTGTGTTGTGTTTGTTGTTGATTTGTGTATTTGTGTTGATGCAGTGAATGTTTATTCGTGTTGCTGCACTGACTGTTTTGCTTGTTGCAGGCAGAGTTGTTGCAGGCAGAGTGAAATATTCCTCCATAATTGGGGGATAGCACCTTTTTACAGGGGTACCATCTTTTACCTTTTAGCATTAATATGTCAGTACCCCCCAACCCTGCCATTTTTGTCTCTTTGTGGGGTACTGGGTCTTGATTAGGGGGTACCCTTCCCCACAGTACCCCCTGTAATCGAACTATAGTTGCAGGGCAATTACCATACAAAGTCTTTGGTGACACAGGCAGCCAATTGCTCCCATACCTGTTCCTCCAGAACTGCAGCTCCTCCTGAGGAGTGGGGGTTTTGCCCTCCTGTAAGGGCTCAGACGAGTCCCTCTTCAGCACCTCCCGAATCTGGTGGCTCCACACGATCACAACAGTCTCGATGGAGTGGATTATCCCCTTATCCACCATGCTCCCCCTGCCACACACACACACACACACACACACACACACACACACACACACACACACACACACACATACAGTCAAAGTCATTTTCAGATACAGGGCTAAAGCATACTGTTAATTAAACAGACTTTAACAGAAGTACTACATGGTTCTGTACTCATAATATAACACTAAGTGGAAGGTATTTTTTGGCTTTGTTTCTAAAATGTGTATATTACCCTATCTTTTACTTTTTAGTCAAGTATTTCTGTTAATGTGGTAACATTTTTACTGTATTTGTATTGTTCTTATATGTAGCGTTGGATAAAAAAACATCTGCCAAGTACAAGTTTAAAGAAAACACAAGATACTTGTGCACCACCTTTGGGAGAAGAGATTTAAAACTTCCTGACTACAAACCTTATTCTAACATATGGAAAACCCTTAGCATTTTAGGTTTTATTACTATAATTATTCTATTATTATTAAACATACTTTTTTATTATTTCACATATATTATACACTTCACCTCCTGTCACGGTCCAGTACAGCCTGCTCCACTCTTTCAGAGCCCAGTGGTAATGGGAGAAGTGTTTTCCCTTTCACTTGACCTGAGGCCACAAACACAGTGTTCTTCAGGGAGTGGATGTGGCGTAGTACATCTTGGGAGACTACCTGAGGCCACTGGTTGTGGTTCCGACCGTTGGACAACACTGGAACAACAACCTGAAAGAAGAGCCAAGAGACCGCTGGTAATGACCCAACTTTAAGTTTGGTAACACAATTTTACAGTTCCTTTTTTGGTGTATCTATGTGTAACAATATGTAATATTATGTACTTACACTGTACATACCTAAAACTACCCCTACCCTAACCCTACCCCTATGGTACAGTGTAAGTACATAATGTTACATATTGTTACACACTTTGTTACACTGTACCTAACTGATGTAAGAAAGACAGTAAAATAACAGCTTTCTTTCCAAGATACCCATACTGGTGGTTATCCATACTGGGTTATTACTATTCTAAGCTTCATAACATCCACTTTTGTTATGAGGTTAATATAGCCTAGGTCTCTGGACCAACAATAATGTTCCAGTTCCTAAAGAACATTGACGAATGTTGCACCTGCAATATCCATGTGCATTCTACTCAATCTAAATATTTTTGGGTTTGATCTGTTTGTTATTTCTGGGTCTGAATCCTTTCGACAAACAAAATGAAAACGTACAATGTACACACGTTGAGACTGGAGCCTTGAGTACAGACTACAGGGCTGTCAAAGCTGGCTCAGTAACCACACAATTCAGCATACAAGCCATACGTAACCATGGCAGCAGACAACTAAAGTTGCGCGCACTGCTGAACTTTGCTTCACGTGATTTTCCCCAGTGTGTTGGAATCCACGTCTTTTACATTGCGTTAGTTGTGCAGAGATTTATCTTTGACCTTCTTCTGTCTTAACACCACATACCGCGAATATTTTGTTAGGCTACATTCTGAGATTGTCAACTTACTTCTTCAACCAGCGCAGAAAATTGCTCAAGCAGATTGTTAGATAAATCCCCATAAAATAAATGGCTTTTCATTGTGTCAACAGTTAGAGCGTTTTTGCTCTTCCGTTTCACAAAATAAACTGCTTTGTTTTTACCAGTCGCTGGAAAATTTGCACTGGGAACCAACTGCCCAGCTGCGTTCAAGGAAACAACAAGTGTTGTGCTTTCCGATTTATCCAAGAAGTCCTGAATCACTTGTTTCTGCTCATCAACTGAAATGCATTTTTGCCAACGGTCGCTCTTAAGCTTCAACGTTTTTAAAACACAGTCTTCTATGAAATCATATCTTTTATCAGCCTCAGGAACGTCGTCCTCCTCCATGGTTGTGAGAAGCTGGACTGTCCGTCCGCGACGTGGGAGTCAGAGTTTACTGATTGCTCTCTTGGCACCATAGTAACACTGTTTGCATTAATGAGCCTGGGGTTGCTCTGGGGAACAATTGCAAACGCCTTTGTATCTGAGCCTTCACATCCACATGCAGTTGCCCGTCAAACATGTTAGTTTACCCAAAGGCCTACAGTTAAAAAGCAGTGGTCTTTTGGTAAGATATTGTTATGACCCTATATAAGATGCTGCATATTCAGTGTAGTTTGGGCGACTTCAAAGCTTTCATTCAGTTATTCCGTTTTCTTTTTCAATTATTCAAAGGTACATGCAGTCATCTTATGTTATGTTATGTTCAAGTGTCCGTTGTTTGCTCTTCTGCCCATGAGGTGGCGCTTATGTAATAGGGTACGTTTTGGTGTCTGCTCAGAATATCCTTGGGCCCATGTCATTAAAAAACATCACATTAAGGACTATTTAATCTACTTTAAAACGTTAACATCCTATTGGCCCCATATTAGTATAGCAGTTCTTTGTGGTTCTCCAACACATTTGGTAGTAGAAAACTAATGTTAGGATGTTTGTCAGGCAACAGCGAGTGACTCACAAATTGCATTATCTGTGGCATAACATGGAATGTTTTCCTTGCCCTTTTTTGTTTCCATTCAAAGGAAAAAGGTGACCCCTGGCAGACGGCAGCAGGCCAGTGTGCGAGGGTGTCCTACAACCAACAAAGCTTAAGTCTCTTTCCCCTTTGAAGATTAGCATGACAGACCAAAGGCAACAAACTGGCCGGTCTTTCCATTTCGAAATCAAAGACACTCCCCGGTAGTGATAGGAGTATGCTGTTGGTAACTGCAGGGTGGCTATCCGAACGACCACCTTTGCGTGCTGACGCACGAACATCATGCGAGAGTTAGAAACATAAATGACCCAAATTTGATTTTAAGACTCGTGTCAGAGTATGGCCTGGCATTGCTTGTTTTTTGTTTGTTTGTTGTTGTTTTTTAAGATTCAATTCACATTGGGACATATGCCAAAAGTCATGTACTTACAACGACAATAAAGTAAGAAAGACTGAAGCTCAAGCGCAACAAGGCAGAGTTGAAATTAAAAGTGCGCCTTCCCCCCTTCCTGCACATGAAACGTAATGCTGCGTTGATACTTGGGACAACATAAACTGATCAGCTTGGTGTTGCATTCCTCAGGACCACACAGATATCAAAACAACTGAAACCCACCAACCTGCCAGTTCTGGCCTTTAGACTTCCTCAGCTCCAGAAGGCAGCTGCAGCCCTAAAAAAAAACCCACCTAAAGTGTTTCCAAACATCTGCTCGCCTGTTTTTGCCTTGTAGCCTGCGTTCATACTTTCTGTGAAAATTACAAAAGAGAGACGGGGAGAGGGAGAGATAGAGAAAGAGATGGATAAATGTTAACAAAGACTTGACCACGAAACGAAAATTAATTGCTCTCTTAATAGTTGGATGATGAGAGTCCTGCACATGATGATAGAAAGTCCCACGTAGTTGACTCGTAAAATATCACAAATGGTGTAAAGGGTTTATGGCGGCATTAACATTCTTTCATTTACCATTAAATGATATACAACGTTTTGGTGGTCTTTTCTCTGTTTCCTTTTCAGTCATTGCTTTCAGATGTGCTGTAATGTTTTAATGAGGAAACAGAGGTGTGTAGCGTAACTATGTCCACATTACCTACTAAATATAGGTAGTGGAGGGCTCAGAAGTGAGACACATCCTGACTTATCCCCCTTTCATTGCTCCTGCTTTTCATGGTCCATTTACCTTTTTGAAAGGTTAACTTCAAAGAAGCCTATGTAAAAAAAATTCTGCTTACAAAAACAAACCATTGTCCCTATGCCCTTGCTCCCTCTGCCCACTTTCCCAAACCCACTATCCTAAGGACACTGGAGTTTTTTAGCAAACGCAAGCAGATGTTCAGAGGACCCCATGAATTAAATATGAACACTGAATTGGGTTTTTGAATGAAAGAAGCCCGTCCATTAAACGTTTTCCGTGTGTCTTCGGGTTGATTCGCTCGGCGCGTGTCTCTCCTCGTCCTGTCAGTTGCGCGTTTCATCGCTTTATTAAAGTCTGTCATGTTCGAGATTATGAACAGTCTTACATATTCATTAGAACAGCCTCTTGCAATACAAACCAGATTTGATTCTGTGTTTGTTTCCATTTGGAAACACTTTGTTTCAAGCTAAGCTTATTATCTATTTCAAGATGCTAATCCTTTCTTGAAAGAGATGTTGATGAGAACACACTACAAAAGCCCCACCTGTCCCACGTTAGAACCCGCAGAACACTGAGGAACACAGCAGGAAGACACATGATGATCTTATTGTAGGAATATGTAAATGCTTTACCACATGTTGCCAAAGGAGGGCGCTCACATAACATTGTGTTTACACTCTTCATGCCAGCACTCAAATCCATGGCTTTAAAAAAAATGACCAGCCTTTTGTGGACTATTAAAAACTTCAGCAGTCTTTACTACATCAGCTTCACAATTCCTCAGAACAAACAGAACACATTTCTTCCATAATGGGAGTGAATTAAATGGCTGTTCTTTAGTTTTGTGCGCACAAAGGTGACATCTCGTTTATCAGGGTCATTAGTTGTGGCAAATAAACTCTCACAGAAACAGGCCCAAAAGGATAATTTGTTGTGGATTTCTGTTCACTTGGAACTGCCATTGACCCCCCTCACCCACCCCTCCCGAACACTCTTTCTCTCACACACACATACACACACACACACACACACACACACACATGCACACCCACATGCACACGCAAAGCTACACCACAATAGTAAACAAAGTTTAATTACAAACACAGTTACAATCAACTTTGTTATTCAGAGGTTGCTTTGATTTCTAACAGTTTATGGACTCACTTGCAACTCGTAACATCAACAACACAAGACTACAATACTGGATCAAACAGAGTCGAATGGTATGACATTTACACCTGAGGAGAGGGGCTTCACACACCAGAACTGAACCGAGCCAAACTCTTCTTCTTCTGCTGTGACGAGGGGAAGCTCAGCCTAAGAGCACCCACCGCTGTGAATGAGGCCTGTCCTCGTGGCTTTTGTTTCCATGGCCGCAGAGCAACATGTCAGCTTCTATTTCTGGCCCTGTGGGGGGTGGATGGGGGGTTTGGACGGGGTGTGTGTGTGGGGGGGTGTGGGTATGGGGGGGTTTGACATGTTTAGCCAGTCCAGAGGGGTGGAGTCTACTGTGGGCCCGTGAGCATGAGAATGCCTGATAAAAATGCCTGGAGGAAGTGCACGTTGTTTATCTGTGCCTTCACATGGCCCTAATTGCAGGTCATTGTGGTCATTGAAATATGTCACATGGCAAGCAGCAGTGGGGACAAAATTGCAAGAAAAAAGTGGGTCTTTTTTTTCAGGAGGGGGGGCTTCTCAAAACACATACTACGAAGGGCCTAGGACCATTTGCGGTTTTCAGCGCTTGAGGCTATGACTGGACAATTTTCATACTTTCACGCTTTGGTGACTGGCCAAGACCAGCAAGGCTCAAGCGGGGCTCACTCTGAAACAGGATATTGGGTTAGTAATGGCCGTCTGAGGACCTGCTGTATGACATAAATAACAGATTTGTTTTACACGTTAGGTGATCTAATGGATCACCTCCTCACTCACGCACACACACAGGGGGACACACATGCACACACACACACACACACACACACACACACACACACACACACACACACACACACTCTCTCTCTTTTTTTCGCTGCTCTCACACATGCACACACACACACACATTCTTCTACACTTCGAGAGGCCTTTGGTCATTAAAGGCTCCTGTGATTCTTTCGGACGTTCTTGGCATGTCTCTGTAACCGTGCGCCTCTTTTGTGTTCAAATCAATTAACGCGACAGGGAGCTGCAGTAGGCAAGCCTTTAAAAACAATAGTCTTCAAGTGTGGACTGAGACATGAGAATGGAAAGGCCGTGCGCCTGTAATGTAATTGAGAACGGTGAATAATTTCAATCCCCAGTTGTTTTCCTACGTTCAGACATGTTTTAAGTTGAACCGCGCTAACCGCATGAAGTCACAGCACCGCTTGGGTCATATGCTTCTAAGGGCACTACACAGTAACTTAGTTTGACTGCAGACATGATGTAATACAGAATGTTAACATGCATGCATGTTAGCTAGCATGCACACACACACCAGCGCACGCGCACACACATCCACAAACACTCACGCACACAGAAACACACACATACATAAGTGCACAAAGGTATGCAGGAATATACAGGAACACACACCTTCACAAGCATACAGCGTGCAAACCACACACACACTTTCATTCCTTCTGGGCCTCACTGGATTAACTGAAGGGGCTGGTGGGTGGGGGGCAGTGGGCATGGAAGGAGAGGAGATGGGTGTGTGCGTGGGGGAGGGCTGGGGGGGGGCTCTGAGCCGTAGTCTCATTTGAAATTCCCAGAGTGTTATGTCAAAGCGGGAATGATGAAAGCGCTCTCACAACAAGGCCAGCCCTGTGAAAGCACATTGCCAGCATAGCCCAACGTGAGGTACGGAAATGTTTTACAACTTGTTGGCATTCAGAAGAATCCCATTTCTTAAACCCCTTCATTCCAGCCGGCTAAGTAAGATACAACCCCTGATGTTGACCAATTACATAAATTATTTCAGTCGCATTTTTTTAAAGGACATATTCAGTACGATGTCCTATCCCTGTGGCATTTTACTTCTTTGCTCTTGTAAGACCAGTAACATTCAAAGAGTAAACTCTCTTGTGCAAACACAGACACGATACACTCATTTTCTCTCCCCAAAAGGCCATGATAACTGATTATGTGTGGTTATTTAAAATTGGATCAGCAAGGACACACTGTCATCTGCCAAACTAATTTCTCCAAAGTAATACTTTGCTGTTGTCATCCAGAGATTTGTTAAAACAACTGTTGGAGACCCCCTCAAACAAAAAGAAAACACATAAGCACAGACTTGCCTTCAAAGAAGGCGAAAAGAGGCTGTGTAATGCAGGCTGCCGAAAATGCAATATTATGTTTACTGGTTAATATCAAAAAGAGAAATGTTTTCATTTGTCTCGCACAGCAATGGAAATGTTATGTCTCACTTCAACACTTTGACTAGACTTTCATCGCAGGCCAGGATTTGCTAAGACTAAATGGTGTGATTGACTCCAACCTACCTGTGAAGAATGAGCATAATAGACTGTGTTTCCTAACTAACTTGGAGGGGTGTGTGTGTGTGTGTGTGTGTGTGTGTGTGTGTGTGTGTGTGTGTGTTGGGGCGATTGGGGGTTGGGGTGCATAAGGTGGTCATAAGGTTTGTTGTTTCTTTTTTTCCTTGCCCAGTCCCTTCTCTTGAACTCCCCTTAATAGCTATGTAATCAGGGCCAATTAAGGGCCAATTAAAGTGTGGAATTTGCTCATGAGGTCATCACAGAGAATGTTCCTGGACCTGACCCAGGGTTAGGGTTTTATAAATCAATTCTGGATTTATAACAAAGATTTTCTTCGACTTGGATGGGACACAGGGCTCAGGAGGTCTGGTGTTTGAGATCCACGCTCGCTTGGCCAGACCAAAGTGAAGGAGCCTGAAACAGAAAATCAGGTGTTCTAGTCAAACCCAATCCACAGCCATCACAACCCAGCAACCACTTCTCCACAGGGTATGCCACACAGGTCATACAGGCAAAGGCTGCTGTAGAGGATCTTGGGATAATAATGGTCTGATTTTTAAAGGCCTTGTTCTTTAAGACTTCAAGACCTTTATTGTCATTGAACAGTTGCCTGTACAACACAATTAAAACAGCAAGACCATAAAAGGTAAAAGTATCAAAGTGTCAAAGCGTCATGTAACAAAGCATTGTAGAAACAAAGGAAAGAAGGAAGCATATACAAGGGCATGATAAATAATAAATAGTAAAAGGAAAATGGGCTATGTACAGAAGTTGTGAGATCTAACATCGCACCATGAGGTAGGTGTTGCACATTATGCTGTAGGTGTTGCACAGTGAGAGGTAGCAGGGCAAACCAATAATGAACATAATCAACAGCAGTAGTGAGGTGACAACCCCAAAAAAGCATTACAATACTGTGATACCTATCCATGTTTGCAGGAGAATCTTTTTTTTTCTCGGAAGAAAAGACAAAGCAGGCTGAACACTATCATGTTTACATAAAGAAAGTACAGTTGCATCAATCCCATCAAAATGTTATGGTTTAGAAGAAAATCTTTATGAAAACTCTCTACTGTTTCCAATGCACTCCAACATATGCAATGAACATGGGAGTGGCGAGTGCACATGTTGTACATGTGCCGCCATACTGTCTCCATGCTGTGCGTATGGGATGTCTCCATCACATAAATATGACTGCATAAATGTACATGCTAATGTCATGTTTATGTACTGCAATCTGTGTAGCCATGTCGTAAGTATGTCACATTTGTGTACTGAAGTTATTTACAAGGAATTCCATACGATTCCCATGGTAAAATAGCTCGAGGACATCTTGCAGTTTCAGTCGAGGACTGACTTGTCCTTTACCTTCAAGGCTCCTTTTTTTTTCCTCGTCTCAGTAATCTGGATAAAGTAAATTTGGGGCTGTGTATATACGCCTGCTGGGGTATTCTGTTTATTTTAAGCCCCTGGCGCTGAATTACTGCTCTTAATGATTACTCCGATGCCCCATCCCAAAGAAAGACAGGACACCAGCACTGCCTCCTAAACAGGCACGTCCATGTTTATTTGAATTTTCCATTTTACATTGCCACATGCCATTTGCCTGTTTACAGTTTATGTGTGGTGATTGATCATTTCCTGCACCCTTTCTCTCTCTCTATCTTTCTCTCTTTCTCACTCTCCCTCTCTCTTTCTCCCCCCCCCCCTCTCTCTCTTTCTCTCTCTCTCTCTCTATCTCACTCTCTCCCTCTCGCAAAGAGCATGTGTCAAGGGAAAGCATGCTGTCCCTGGGGGCTGTGACTGGAACTGGGGAGACATCTTACAGTATATAGATTAAAACAAGTTTTATTTGAACACTTTGGTTTCTTGACTTCTGCTGTGACACTTGACCCTCTATGCGATGATGCTGAAGGACTCCAACATCCTACAGAGGCCTTATGATGTGTGAACATTTAGAGGCTGTTCACACTGGGACATTTTTTTTCCGTCTCCAGAATGTGAGAAAGGTCATTGGTATTCCAAAACCCAAGTGCTTTTAGAACCCTTGCTGTTTTTTTGTTTTTTTTTAGCGAGACGCATCACAATGGTCAAACCATTTGTCAGCTGCATTGTTCCAAAGCTAATTTACAGCTGAATTTGAGTGCCTGGCAGAGAAAAAAGTGTCCCAGTGTGAACGGCCCCTTATGATGCATGACTCATGAGTTTTGATGGGGTGAACAGCTCACCTCATAAAGTCACCTCAAAGTTGTATACAACTGGACTTCTTCTGGAGCTTGCAGAATTCTCAAGCCAAAAGGTTTCAAGCCAAAAGGCTGCCTCAGTTCTGATTATGGAGAACCAGGAGTTATATCTCAGTATCTCCATCATCAGGTCAGAACTGAAGAAGCGTTTTGGACGAAAGGTTAAACATTTTCAACCTCCAAAAGAAACCCAGTTGCATACAACTTAGCTCTATGACCTGGATGAACGAGAATCTTCACAGGCCTACGCATGTGAATGTGATTCAGGCATAAACAGGGTAATACACAGAATTAGTGGAGGTACTCACAGTAATGGCTGGATAGGAGATTAAATATGACAATGAAATTATGGGTGTGGCATTACAAGAATACCCACGATGTCTTCCTAGAAAGGCTGGATGTATTTACAAATCACTCAGATTCAAGTGTCTCTCTGTTTTCATTTAGGCCTACATTTTACACAGTTTATGTTTTTAAATGCCTTGTCACACCCAGCTGGGTTTGTTTAAAACTGCCACACCACATGTGAGACAGCAGCAGTACGATTTACATTACCAGTAACAATATGATTTTTTATTTAATATTTACCATTGCTGGACCTATGTATTTCACAATTGAACACAATTGGAGTCCTCTGGCTGGAGAAAATTTACAATGTTTAGCTATGAGACAATGTGCTTCAGTCCCACAGCCACAACTTAAAAGCGGGGCTAAGAGGAATGTAAACGCATCTCCCCCTGCACTCTCAAGTGGGAAGACCTCAAAGGCCAAAGACTTGGCCGCATCAGTGGGTCTTTCAGCCACACGTTGCTGGAATGCAATCAATTTTTGTCCACTATTGTCTTCTTGTATAAGCGAGAGGAAAAAAAAACTAAAATAATAAAACACCACAGTAGTTAAGACTTTACAGCAGCCTTAAGACAAATCACGATTTTTCCCCCCTTTCTTTTGTAAGCACTGCAACCCCAGTCGGTCTAGGGATGTCAAAGTAGATTTAGCACAATAGCATACTGTTTATATTGGCTCCAAAAGAGTATGTTTCATATTCCTGTGACATATTAAAGTCACTGCTACATGCTGTTTAGACACCTAGCAGAAAGCCAGAAGAAAAATGTCTATTGTATTTGTCACTGTTTGCCATGAACCTTTAAAAGACACATAGACACAGTTGAAAGTTATGACCATACATTTGCTCTGTCTCAACCCATAAAGTTAGGTAAAAAAAAGGGCTTTCTTGCAGTGTTGTGAGGAACTGATTATTCAAAATATACTTGTCAGGATTTTCATGCACAGTCCTAAATTAAAAATCTCCATGTTTTTTAATTTCACAGAAAAATGATAAGCCTCAAATTACACGCTGCAAAAATATTCTGACCTTACCGGATTTCAGAACAAATAAGGCTGTGGGGCTAGAAAATCATTTATAACCTTCATAAAAGCACTTGCCCCTTAGATGCAGGCAATTACCGAGTTACAGAATGCTGTTTATCTTAGCACTCATTGAAGACAGGTGGAATAAATGAATGTTGGTCTACAAAGGTCAGGTGTACAAGTCAAGTAGCCTATTTTAGCACTTTGCCCCAGCAACAAGCGGGTATCCTAGCAGTGCCCTAACACATCACGATCACAGTGAGCACTAAAAAAAAAGACGTTTGAGACAGATTCCTACAATAGGATGCTTTTACACCCACATTGTATCAACTTTACAGATGTCACTGCAACCAATGTTTGTTATTTTGGTAGTAATGCATGGTGAACATGACATGACATGATGTTTTGTAAGATCTCTCAGGGTTGTAACAGTAAACTGGTCAACTCATGTTTGCTCTTGGCAGTTATAGAACAGATTCCATGCCCATACTCTTTCATGACCCCAGTAACAATTTCCACATATCAGATCTTCTTTGAAAGGCCTTAAAGGACTTTGTGTGCCCTCCCACCCCCTATAAAGTGAATTCACAACAACAAGATTCCCAAACTCTCTAAAGTCAAAGACATTGGTCAACTGCTGCCTCCATTTCAGGACACCAATATTACAGTTTTTTCTGATCGCTTAAGCACATTTTTTGCACCTATTGGCTGTTTTTGCAAAACTCTACACACAAATAACAAAACCTTTCACCAAATTAGCAAAACATTGTAGATACCTTGCAAAAGCTAACACATCTTGCTTAACTCTGCAAACCTTTGTGAAAATGGTGTTTTTGTACCAAACAGTTAACACAAACCATCATATTAGTTAACACACAATGCGGCAACTACACACTAATGGTATCAATGAAAAACACATCTGGCTTTTGGTTTCTCTGTGCACAAGATATTTTCAGTTTGAAGTCATACACAGGTATCCAACTCAACACACAGGGATCCAAAGTTCAAGTATGGATGTTCATTTACACACATCAATACAAACATTTTTTTTCAAACTGAAAACACAAGAAAACATACAGTAATTTTACTGAGAGAAAAAAAAAAAAAACAAGAAGTCTACATCTTGTCGTCTCTCTGGGTCCAACCACAACATTTTGTCAAAATCAGCTGTAATGTTTTCTAGTCAAAGGCACTGACAAGAAAATATCTCTGGAGTGCAGTATCAAGGCCTGACATGAGGCCTAGTCAATGTCTGTGATGGCGTGCCATCACTAGGGTTGTGTGTATGCTTTGACTACCATACAAACAAACCTGGCTCTGTGGTGTTGTGGTCAAAGTGCATGTTTGATACCCTGGAGGCCTGGGTTCAAATCCAGGTGGGGTGACTTTTTCCCCCTTTACTACATTATCCCTGCATGCCTCCTCCATTGCCTGTAGAAGGACCATGCATTGATCTGGATGATGGTCATAGACCTTCTAGCGCAAGGCAGACAAGGAGAACAACACCATTTTGACTTATAGCTGCACACATAGTTATGCTACCATGTTGTCCGACATTGATTATGGCACGGTGTCCAACAATGTTCCTTGTTACGTATAGTGAGACTGAAACCTGCCTCATCCACAAGAATCAGCTCATGACCTATGGCATCTGCCTTTAGCTCCATCACTCTCTGGAAAAGACAAAACAAATGCAGTACAGCAGGCCCATGCACAGCCCTAGAGTATGCACATCCGGATTCAGTACCAATGCTGCTATAGCCTTATACCTTATGACACTGTAGCGGCTCAGATTAGGCTGAACCCATTGGCCAGCTTCCCTCAGGGTCATTCCACTGTCCACTAAAGTAGCTCTGATGTCGTCAAAAATTATATTTCTTACTCTTCTTACTCTTCTTACTTCCCTTTCCTCTTCCCTACCTCATCCTCCTCTTACTTTGTCACCTCCTCATCCTCTTCCTCTAACCACCTCCTTGTCCTCGTCCTCCTCTCCCTCTTGCTTTTTCACCTCCACATCCTCATGCTCCTCTCTAACGCTCACTCTTCTTTATTCCAACATTGTACTCCACCTCAAAAGCTTACCTGTGGCTTACTGTATTGCTAGTGTTCAGGCTGATTGCAAAGTGAATTATTTATATAAAAGAGTTTTCACACGTGACAGTGTGGCTAGAAAGTGGCAAAATAGTTTAAATAATAGCCATGATTGTGTATAGTTTTGCTAAGAGTGTGTTGATTATTTGCAAGTTGTGTGTAAAGCAGTGAGTTGTGTTTACAGTTTTGCAAAAAGAGTGCTGTGCAGTGGAAGTGTGTGTTACAAAATTACAAACTGAGTGCAAAGCAGAGTTTGTGCTATTAGTTTTGCGAACTCAGTGAGAGGTTTTGCTATAAGAATTAGTAGTTTTAGAAATTGTGCTACATCAATCACTATAAGTGTTAAAGCATTCAGAAAAAACTGTAAGCAAGGTGGTTTATCTGGGGGTGGGGTGGGGTGGGGTGGAGGCAAATTCAGTGAAACCCATAATGTAATTTGGATTTAAGGGTCATCACACATTTGGTTTGCATTGCTTGTCCCCTTCAGGGTACGAACAACCAAACTGTCTTTGATTTGAATGGAGTCAGAGGTTTTAGGCAGACATCGAAAAACAAGTGCTGGTAATTTGGGCCAGTTGCAGTTCTCTTGTAGCTAGCGTCTTTGCGATATTTATCGTGATAGTACCAAGGGGACCTGTGACATTGGCTTGGTATGAAAGGCCGCGTCCATCAGTTACGAAACATGGCATTTCGACATCTGTACGTGGTTAATATGCCCCGCAGCAGTATATCCACGATGATGTTCAAGAGAGAGAGAGGGGGGGGGGGTCTCGAGATGCAGCCATGCTCCATAGAAGCCTGAACATAATATCCTCACTAATATGTAACCACAGGCCTTTCAATAAGTCTCATCTCCGTAATCTGACATTCTGCTGAGCCTTTTTGTCTCCCCACAGAGTTTAATAAAGTTGTACAGTCCTGTCAGACCGGACCAGAAGCAAAGGTTTCAAAAGAGAAAAGGGGGAAGAAAAAAAACAAAAGACATACACCATTGGGAATGAAAAAGCCCCACGATGAAACAAAAATTTGTTTTGACAGGTAGAAATGACCAACACTGCAGATGTCACTAAAGAGTGCATTGGATCATTCAAGCAATCACTCTGTCACTCTGCTTTGCTATGATGGGAACATGGCTATTAGGATTGTTGAAGAAATGTGGTGCTAGATCATGTTCACTTACTTGGGAGCTCTGTGTGAGAAAATGCAAAATTGCCTCCTGTGCCACATTGAAATCAAGCACAGACCACCTGGAGAAGACACAACAATGAGCTCAAGTTAAAATCTGGGCCCAGGTAAACGGCTTACAGACACTCTACATTACCGTGACATTAAAAATTAAATGTTAGTCTATTTCCTTTTCCTAAGGGAAACATTAGCCAGGATGGCCTACAGTATTACGTAATTAAAACATTTCCTTAACATGTGTTTAAGCTGTTAAAGGGCTGTTCAAGTTTCATTTTTTTTAGATGCCACTGTCAATTACCTTGAAAAAGAGAAAAGCACTTAAGTTGCTAATTGGAGCGGGAAAGGTTAGAAGAGTAATGCCTAAAGAATTAATGAAAAAGTCAGACTGAATTAGAATTCGATTCTCAATACATGTTATGTCACTGTACATCACGATTTCCATAAAGTATTTTTCTAAAAAATGAGGGTTTTAGAAACACGGTGTCGTAATAAAAACACACTTCCTCGCTGGCTTGCATGAAAACATATTGGAGTCACGCTTCTAGACAAGCACAGTGTAACATAGCATACCGTACAATGAATAATCCTGCTTATTTTGCCCTTACACCTCATGCTGGGGCGAGCATAGCCCCCCTGAAGTCTGTGTTAGTATTGGATGACATGGAGAGCGGCACTCCGTGCTCAGTCAAAACTGTTAAAAAACCTGACATCATGGCTGGCCGGGGATCCAAATATAGTTCAAGGGATAGTGAACGCGCTCTAAATTTAGACGCCGATGCCGTAATCAAGCGTTTTTTGAAAACTGGCTCTTGTCCTCCCTTTTCATTAGTCATTACAAAGTGATATTGGTTCATGGAATCGGACTGTTTCCTGAAAATACAGAGGGAGCATATGCATTTGATACCCAGGAAAAGTGACTCACGCAATGAGCATGTTCACAGGATTTCTGCAATGCCTCACCATCATGCTTTGCACGCTGGGGACAAGCCTGCTATGCTTTCTTGACCAGGGCTCGAGACGGTCAGCGCCAAAATAGACCCCGGCTTCCTGCGAATACCGAACTGGACCGAAAATACTCTTCTTAAAACAAATTAACAAACTGACTGAAGTTACATGAGTTATAACTTAAGTTTCTTTTGAGTGTGTCATAAAGTGGATAGACGTTATTTTATTTTTTGTGTCCTGAGCATTATAAGCTGGTGTCTGCCAACTCCAGCAGCCTCTTGACTTAAGAGGACGGCACATTATTTTGTCACATGACAACGAACATTTTGCCATATACTGTATATTGATCCCAACAATGATATGTTAGAATGGGCAGTATGACAACTCTGAAGGCATTTTTCTCCGTTTCAGTGTTCGGTGTAGTTACTGCACTTTGCCTTTGTAGGGCAGTTTGGTAGAGCAGCGTAGCAGAGCAGAGTAGCAGGTGTCAACTAAATATACAAAACTGACTGAATGATCAAGTCCCATAATATCTATTTATTTTTTAACTATTCCATCACTGCCTGGAATTGTGTATGTGGCAAGGCATGTGCCTACTTTAAACCTTCATTGTTGGCAAATCCTAGGTATGCAGCCTACAACAGAGAATCACCTGAGTTCAGGGAAAAAAAAGAAACACTGTGTTTGTGGAAAATAAAGGAAAGGAAAAAACACTGTGGTTGTTAATGCCCAGGCACTTGGTAAACTAAATGCCAAAGTTCTCATTTGATTATATTCTCATGTCTCTATTTACACAGTCTATATTTAGAGAAATAGCAGTCTAATAGTCTGTGAATGGCCGCAGTCCTCTCTTTGGCAGTGGGCACTGTCATCCATCATTCGCTGTATGTCTCAGTAAATCAGCATGTAGCAGGTGAATGTGTATTCCCATTACTGTTCATTTCATTGATCAAAAGCAACACTGCACAACCAAAAACTTGCATCATGTTCTTGCTCTCTCTGGCTCTTTCACTCTCTCTCTCTCTCTCTCTCTCTTTCTCTCTCTCTCTCTTTCTCCACCTTCCTGTCTCTCCTTCTCTCTCTCCCCCCAACTGCTCTCTTTTGCTTGCTCGCTTTCTCCCTACCTCTGTCTCTCTCTGCCTGTCTTTCTCTCTCTCTCTCACTTTCTCCACCTTCCCATCTCTCTTTCTTTCTCTCCCCACTGCCTTCTTTTTCTCTCTCGCTTTCTCTCTGCCTCTGTCTCTCTCTCTCACACATTCTCCACCTTCCTATCTCTCTTTCTCTTTCTCCCCACTGCCCTCTTTTCCTCTCTCGCTTTCTCCCCGCCTCTGTCTCTCTTTCTGTATTTACACTGCTTGGCTTTCCACTGACTAACAACTTGACACAGATGCTATGCTGAATCAGTTCTTAAACACGGCTTATTTAGAGTAAAATGAAGGGAACATTGGAACAACGGCATGTTCAGTCTCTTTGTCGCTAATACTGTTATGACTGTAAAGACACATGTTGTCCATAATGGGTGTGCTGCAGATGCTAATGGAACACCTGTCTGTTTTATTACCTTTTGTTATGGCCTAAAACCTTTTTTTTTCCATTGTGCGAAGTGCAAGTCAATGGTGCCAACATGGCATTTCATGTAGCAAATCATTAGAAGCAGATAAGCAGATTAATAGAATAGATTAGATAGAATAGAATATATTATATGGGAGATGCAACAGGGTCTTTATTCTGAATAGTTAAACCAGGTAGAGTTTAAATGAAAGTAGTAGGTGGTAAGTTATGACGTGAAGCGGTATTAATGGTGGGAAATTATGACAAAACAGAACTGGGTACTAACAAACAAACAAACAAAAAGAGCAACAACAACAAAAACAAAACAAAACAACAAAAAAACATGTTAAGTATAAGCATTGCAAACCAGTAAACAACAGGATACACTGGTCAGCTGTGTACCTCCTACCACTGAGGTAAACTCAGATATATCTAACCAAATAAACAATGTTATTGTTATTGCCATTGCCAACAGACAAAATGTCACTGTTATTGCAATACTTTTGCATTATGTCATTCAAAACAGTTCAGATATCAAACAGTATTGTTTAAACACAAGAAGCTTACATTATTATGTATTCAAACGAATGAGTAAATTAAATCTGGTATTATTTTACACCATTTGGCCCAATAGAGAGTGGCTTTAATCAAAAATGAAGCCATGTAAACCTGAGATACATTTTCATTTATGTCTTACCATTGCGCACTATTGCAAAATTAATCTCACTTTGTGTATTTTCAAAATGCACACACAAGAACATGATGTATGAAATCAACCAGTTAAATGAAACAAAGATTAAGTGCTTCATTGTGATGTTTATATATTCATTTGGGCTCATGTTAAGTTTCTGAGATGTATAGAGATTTTTAGTTTTTGATCATGTACAGAGGCCACAGAAACTGAACGCAGTTCTAAAAATGGACTACAGAGCAATGCAGTCTTACTTAATAGCCCTTTTCTCATTTAACCCTATGAACATAAAAATCTGACACACTTAGAACCTGTTTGCAATATCATGGCTTCCTTGTAGGAACAGCAAAGAGGCGCACCTTAAAAACCTTAAGACATGACATGATACTCAAAGGTATTCAAATGGCGAAGGCATGTCCCTGCCAAAGAGCCTTGTAACATTCATCCCTTGATCTTCGTTTACATGTTCGCCGGTTCGCTAAGACGTGTGGCGACGGATTCTCCAAGTCCTTAAATGACTTGGAGACCTTACTTCTCAACTGAGTGTAGTAGGGGTAACCCAATACAACCCCAGAGCTCCCCCAGTTCAGCCCAGGCTGTGGAGGGGCCAGGACATAGCAGTTCCATACATAACACTTGAGTATACGATTTACTTTATCAGCATGTATATAATTTGACAATTGAATTTTTCTGTTAAGGCCATTAACCATCTTTTGCCTGGTTTTTTTAACAAAGAAGAGAAATGAAATCTGGGTATTGCTGTATGATCATAGGATTTAGTAGAGCAGAGTAGAGATTCTTTATTAATCCCGAAGGAAATTAAGGAAAGATTAGATTGTAATGAATACGTTATAGGAAAGATTCATATCCATGTCTCGAAAGTCAGTATACTAATTCTTTTTTTCACTGACACCTACTGTGTTATCAAAGGGAACATTAGAACTTAGAGTGTCCAGAGTGGCATAATGTTCCAACTGAGTTGCAGGAAGTACGTTGCTTGACAAACAAACCACTCTCACACCAGTCTCAACCACCAATCTCCACAAGTTCTCCGCAACTAATTACCTGTCAAGAGACTTCATAAAAATGAAATAAATAATGAGGCAACATCACAACCTCACCCCACCCAATAAATAGTGCAGGGTGAGATAAGCTCTGACTGTTATGACCCACTTGTTTAACATAGCTGGGACAGAGTGCTCTCTCTTTTTGTGGCACAGGGCTCACACAGAGCACCGCACCGCAGCGCGCCGCGCCGGCAAAGGGAGGGGAGAGATGTCTGCCTGACTCCGACTCCTCACCGACTGACTCCTCTGTATCTGCACACCCTCTGGAGGTCCCGGGGGCTGTCGAACGGGGCGCGAAAAAGAGAACCACACCATCACCGCCATCCACTTCATCAGGGTTCCATTAACCGGACAGCACAGTCAGTGAGTACTTATTCATGTCTGCTCCTCTTCTCTTCTCTCCTCTCCTCTCTCTTGGGTGATGACACAGAAGCCTTTTTTTAACCCCCTAGAGATTTACAGACGGAACAGGGATGTTCAGCACAACCAAACGATTAATCTAACATGCTGGCTGAGTTTGAAAGTTAAAAAAAAAACGAGATAGAGACAAGTGGTTGTCTGTGAATGTGTGTATACTTTCTAATTTAACTTGCCAACATTACGTTATTAGTCAGTCCTGATAAGAACAGTACAGTGTGCCTTGCTATTTGATTGATATTACTTGGCAAGGTGTCCATGACTCAGAGTCCTTATATTGGTAATTAATTACAATTTCAGAGATATAAAGGCGTCTTACATGGTCTGGTAAGATCACAATACATTTCGCACATTGCCTTGAAATTAAATTAGAAGTTTTATTACATTTTGCTTCAGATTAAAACATAGACACAGACAAAAAGGCAAAATGGAATATAAAAGTGATACAGAGACAGACAAACAGAGAGCGAGTGAGAGAGACTGACAGTGAAGTGAGAGAGAGCCAGCTATATAGAGGGAGAAGAGGGGTGGATGGAGGGGGGAAAAACACATTACATTAAACCACAGACACGGACAAAAAGGCAAAACAGAAAGACAGAAAGTGATAGAGAGACAGAAAAACAGAGCGAGTGAGACAGACTGACAGTGAAGTGAGTGAGAGAGAGAGAGACAGCTATATAGAGGGAGAAGGGGGTGGATTGGAGGGGGAAAAAAAGGCTGTGGGGCTATCTCCGCACCTAGCAATGACAGACATGACTGATTAGCATTACACTGGATACACAAGGAACTCCAGCATGACACACTACATGCTACCCAGGTCCCTCTGGCATGTAAGACGGATGGACTTTGGCCACGCTACTTGGACGTGATGTAAATGAACATTCTTAATAGGCTTATTAGTCAAACGCGGAGCACAGCAAAGTGTGTACGTCTTGGCAGTGTACGACCACGTACAGTCCAGTGCCTGAGAGCCGTCAGCTCGGTAACAAGAAGATTGGTTGTTTATAGAAGTTGAAATGTTCAGAGGGAACGTATCTCTGAGGCCGATCCCAGGAGCCAGGCCTAATTAGAACCAAATGGTGGAAATTCACTTCAATAGCTCGGCAAAAGATCTCTCTTTTATGTAGCTTGGCAAGCGGGTCGGCTTTTGTCAGACGTACTACGCTCACTTGCTCATCGAAATACACCAAATGTCTCTCCCGGACACTGCATCTGGGAGTTTGAGGGTGTTATTGTGTCTGAAAGTGTGGATCTGTGTGCATGTGTGTGTGAGAGAGAAAGAGAGAGAGAGAGAGCTAGAGAGGGAGAGGGAGACAGAGGAAGGGAGGGAGAGAGAGAGAGAGAAAGAGAGAGACAGAGCTAGAGAGATAGAGAGAGACGGAGGGAGGGAGAGAGAGAGAGAGAGAGAAAGAAAGAGAGAGAGTGCATCTGGATAAATCTATTACCTCTTCTAACTTCATAAAGCCCCATCTTTTCTTTTTTTTTTTTTTTCGACCCATACTACAGAACGTGCTAATGGAACTAAATCTGTTTTTTATTATTTTGCCTCTTTCAAGTGTTTTTTTTTGGGGGGGGGGGTACTCGTTCTGTGCCTGCTAAAAAATGATGACATCATAGGGCAGCTGGTCAGGCAGAGGGAACAAAGAGAGCCTCTCCCCCGTACCCCTCACACACACTCCATTGTGATGAAGTGAACGCAGACTTATGCTCATCTGTGTGGGATGGGGCATGTAAACATATGACTACTGTACTCTGGCCCTAATAGGGAAAAGAGGGGAATGTCATTGAGACATCCTGTGTGACTAATTCATAACGATAAGTTATGCGGGGAAGACTTAAACTGATTTATTTGTGTTTGCGTGTAACGATATATTTTGTTTTTTTTTTATGCCCATGCTTGACCCCGTGAGGAGTGTCACAGTAAACATCAGCTGTGACTTCATAATTACCGTGCACCTTAAACAAACTTTGGCTCGGACCTAGAGACTAGTCAGCCTCTACAGCATTACAGACAGGGGATTTCATATTAATATGTCTTCCAAAACAATCCAGTCTGTCACTCAAAGTGTTTTTCTCGTGTGCTTGATTGGCTGTGCATTCACAGTGTGCCTTTCATTTGCACTTTTCCTGGCCCCTTGTCTGCCCCCTAATATTTTTCAAGAGAGTGATGGGGTTTCAGGTTAATATTTCTCATGTGATAGACTAAATAATCCAGTGGGGACAGAGGCCGGCACTTCACTGCGAAAAGGTGTGCTAGGTGTCGACGGGTCGTGTTTCAATTAAAACAATCTTTCAGTTTTACTCAGGAGGCCGGGAAAGGTAAGAGTGTCTGGTGCTCATATCTTTATCAAGCTCAGGCAACAAAAAAGAGAACGGGAACATTTTGATGACGTGAATAAGATACTTTTTTACTATTGAAGAAAAAGTACCAATTATTTCAGTTGCTAAAAAGATGCATTAACTGATTACAAATAGGACCTGGGCTGCTCATTCCTACTGCTCACAATGTTCATTTTTAGGAGTGCACTAAAATGCTTGATGATGCAAAGTACATAGTCGTTCACACATTGTACAACTCTATTCAGCCCATGGAGGTATTTTAAGAACTGGAGGCAGTGAAAAAAACCCACCTACATTTGTTTCAATAGTTAGTGCTAGCCTAAGGAAATCAAATGCATTGTCGAAATTGAATGCACTTTTTCATTTTCAAAATGGAGTTTCACCAGGCTTATTTCCATCACCTTTTCATTTAGCTAATTAGGTGCCACGTTACTAATGACAGTAACACAGCACACAACACTATGCTGTGGATGTGCATTGGATGTTCTCGCAGGGACAAAAAAGTACCATGATGATTACCATGCACATGCACATCATGTTCTTGCCCTGCCCATAGCCACACGCCTATGGCCTTCTGGCCTAACAGTGGATCATCATGGACTGCAAACTATGCAGGAACTGAATTGCTGAATAGTAGGAAGTCGATCAACATGAACATGCATGTGCAAAGGAGCCTGCCTTTGCACCCAACAGTAAAACCATGCATGAGCCAAAAATGAAGGACCCACCAATCAACAATGTCTGGAAAGGTGACAGTTACAACACCATTTTTAAAAGATTCCATTGGCGAATTGCCTTGCTAAATGGCTGATGGTAAACATCCAAATCCTGACCCTCCTGATTTAGCAGCCTGAAACACCCTTTTGATTGGTTGGTTTGCAAACTCAACTCTGTTCTGATTGGTCAGGAAGGTAACACTGTCATCCTACTTAAAAAAGAAAGCGAAGATAGTGTAAACTGAAAACTTCACCGCAGATGACTTGCTTTCTGCTCTTGCTTGTGCATTTGTTACCCATTGTTCAATGTTATTTAAAGGCCTAGGAGTACAGTATGAGAAATGGCCACACCTCAATAAGGTCTTTCTAGGCAAGTGAGATGAGAGGCTTACTCCCTCTGGCATGTACTTCCCATACTGTTCCTATACTGCTTACATGCACAGAAGCTACAAAACACAGTAAAGACATGGAAAAATCATCTGAGGTCCTCTTTAAAGGATGTACAGCAAAATGCACTTTTTATGTCTGAATTAAATTGATCTCAACCCTTCTAAATGTGGAGGCAATGAGACACTGAAGCATGTGTCAGTGCACGTACTTCATGTACAGTAAAACGTATTCCCTAAAGGCCCTCTAGGAAGAAAGAAAAGTAAAAAACAAGTACTGTGACATTAAGGCTGGGAATTTTAAAAATGTGTCTGCAGACACCTCCAAGTTGTAGGTTATAGTCCTTTGAGACAGTTCGGTTAAACAGCAAAAAAAAAGCCATGTGCATAGGAAAAGTGGTGTGTCATGGAAGTAAAACATTCCTCACCGATGGATGGCGGGCGACTCGTCTGTCTAGCACGTGCGTAATGAGATGTCACAGGGCTACTTTTTCTCGCTTCAGTTTTCGCCGTCTGGACGCCTGAGTCCTAATTCACTCTGGATAGGATAGTCTGCGAGCCGTTGCTCTGGTCGGGTTGATAAAGTCTCCCATGGGCACATTGCCAGGTCCAGACACCACAGGGCTGAGTGGTAGCAGGTGTGTTTTGAGCGCAGAGCTTCTTCTGCATCGCAGAAAGAATCGCACTAAGAGAAATCCACACTGTGCTTTGCATCCACATCGCCTTTCAGATTTGCATGAAGAGTGAAAGCGGGAATTTGTTACGTTACTAATAAGCAGTAAAAGGGTAGTAGTAGCAGCCCTTGTCAGCTGATCAGTTAATCATCTGCTTTGTTCAAAAATAACAAGAGAGTTGAACAGACATGTGTGATACAAAGAAAGGCTGAGAGACACAGGAATAAAGTGTATCCCTTAGTTTAATATACTTTATGTTGCAAGCTGCACCAGAGACTGACTGTGGTTTTGTTATGCTAATGTTGTCTTTGGTTTGAGGTCTGCACGTCTGGTGGTCGGGGTGTGGGGTAAGTCATTTGTTTTAGCACTGCTGTATGAGTCTATTAACAACAGACAGCCTAATTTGACTTGAGGAGTGCAGTTAGCAGCCTCGGCTTGGCCTACGTGCTGGAGTCTTTTGGCATAAGTCAAGCATAACATCAAAACTCAAAGCCTGTCAGACTCCAAGACTGTAGGGAAATAAAAAAGTTGACTAATGCACGATCGGGGGTTGAAACCATAGATATCTATGCAGTAATCTATGTCTAAATATTCTCAAATATAAATATCTAAGTATGTAAATATCCTTTCAGCTATTCATTTACATTTGTCTGCAATTTCAATAGTGGACCCTGCCATCTCCTGGAATGTGTTTGTAAGATATCTCCCAGACTGCAACATATAAGCAGAGAAATTGATCAACATTGGCGTGAAGGCGATGACAATGCTGGCCCTGAATTTTTCTGCTCGGTTATTTTGTGTGAGAGGAACGGACTTCTTCAGGATTGAACAGACCTACACAGGCCTTGTTGTCCAAAGGAAAGAATGAAAAACAAAAAACTCAGTCAGATCGCATGCTCACCAAAAGAGAGTGCGTGAGATGTGTCCAACAGAAACACAGGACAGAAATAGCGCATCTATTTTCGGGCCTCCTTGGTTCTTATTTTTAGTAGAATAAAAACGCAAACCTGAACTGTGGTAAATTACAGAGGGATAAGGTCACCACCGCTGCATGTTTTTCCTGACTTACTTTCTGGCCTAAGAGTTCTGACTCATTCGAGGTATGTGGTGACGTCGCCACGTCATGTTTTTGGTTCCATAGGCCTACGGTACCTGTCAAGTGTTTTCTGTCTGGGAGCCTGACGCAATCGTGGATGCAGTACAATACGAATGACCTAACTCAGCACAGCACACCACTGCACTGCCCTGTAGAGGGACTGTGTACTGCAGTTCAGCCTTACTATAAATGTTTGCGTTTACTTAGGAGCATATCTAAGGCTGTTTTAGATGGTAAAAAACACATGCCACTAGGGAAATAGTTCTTTTAACAATAATAGCCACAATAACATAATGAAAACACTGAGACAAAGTCGTAACTTTGCCTGCTTTACAAAAAACATGTAGGCATGCTACAGGTATCAGCCTCCACTTACCATAAACTAGCATCTGTATGCCTGTCAGCCTCTGTTTTATACAGACATCTGTTGTTTTGGAAATGTTGAAATGTTTAGTCTGTTATTTGGGATAAAAAAAAACTTGTCAGAGGAAGTTCAGGATCCTTACAAAAATGACAGCAGTCATGTGAAAATGTCACCATCTGTGCTACAACTGTGCTATTTAGTATGTTCTTCATTTTTAAAGAGTTGACTGACATGAAACTATTGTAAAGATTTGCCAGAATGACAGGCATAAGAAAAATTACAAACATTGTTAACCTGGGAAATATACTGTAGTATAGGCCTGTATGTCTTCTGAATAAGGAAAAAAAGATTTACAGAAACTTGACATGATTTACTGCCTCTTTGTGGAAGACAATAAACTATCTCCTCCTTCTTCTACAGTGTAAACTATACGTCAACAAAACATAAAGGTTACACTGTATGTGTATACAGTGTACCACAGTTATAAGTAGCCTATGTATGTGGACACTGCATAGTGGCATTAATGTTTCCTTGGTGTCCTACTGTATTATAGTTGATCTGTCATTCAACAATCATCAGTGTTAATGTGTGGTTTAAAAATGACAATGTGGCTGGCATGAGTGAATAAGTGAATGTAACATCCTGACAACCCATTACAGTGAGGTAAAACTATCTTCTCTGAGGAAAAAGCTATTTTCCAGGCAAGAAAAACAACGTTCTTAATTTAAACAGCATGCAAGGTCCTGCCAGTGTAGCTGACTGTGACCATAAAGAAGACTTTCAAAGCAGGAAATGTTTGACCACATCCTTATGTATGAAAGGTGATAGGCAATTTGCTTCGCAACCCCTGAGCACAAAACTTGCCATGACAGCAAGCAACCAAGGAGAAGAGGTAATACAACGACAGCTTGATATATTTGACAAACGATTTGCAATGAACCGTTTTTTTCTGCCGGCTACTCTTTCGGCTGCATTCGGCTATTTCCGTAACCCATGCGTTTTGTCTCTGACAGTCATAGCTTTTAGTTCAGCGCGAGTCACAAACTCATTGACTCACAGACTTGCCGCCACTCGAGCTGTGGGATATCCTTTTCTTAAAATATATTCACAGAGACGACAAATCCAGAATATTTGCACAGACGACTAATTCAGGTATTGTCTTTGCGCATGAGATAATAGGACACATGGATGCTAACTGACGTTTGTTCTGTTACTTCAGTGTCATGGTATTTACTGTTGTAGCCCACCTAGGCTGGTTACCTGACGTGAAAGACTCCATTCACTTGGCTTACGTGTATGTTACCTTATCTCAGAGGCTTGAGTGATAAGGAGTGTCATATGTCGGGTAAACCCCCGAGATAGCGACATTTATGTATGTTACTGTACCGTTGTTTAATTCTTCCCTTTTAAAAGAACAGTTTAAAGCTTCACAGGAAGTAATTTTCCAGTAGCAAGTGTGACAGCCAAAGTGTTGAAGATACTCGCATGCAACAATTAGTCTTACGACTATATTGCATGATAAATTAAACGGGATTGCTTATTTCATTTAAATGCAAATATGTTTTTTAAATGTATGTAAGGAGACGCACAGCTTAGTTTGAGATGGTAAATGTAAGTGACACCGACCTGCATCAATTTATTGCTTACTTGTGGGTTGCTATAGACTGACATATGACTGTCAAACAAAAAGTTGAAGTCCATTGCAGAATTACAGGTAAGCATACTCGTTTACTTTATTCATACAGTCATTTATAAATAATTAGGCATTGACTGTGTTATATGCCATTAGTCTGGGTATATTCAAATTATTACTGACTTGTACAACATAGTATTGTTAATTCATTTTGATTATCAAACATGACAAGATATCCAAGTAGGCCTACATAACTGTTAAACTTGCCTGGTCAGTTACCCAAAATGTATCAAAACATGTCAGCCACTGTTTGTTACCTGTGATGAATAGCCCACATGAATAGGCTAGACAAGTGATCCCATCCTGTCAGTTTCAAGCAGACAAGAGTGTCAACACATACCGGTCTTGTATACAGCTCATTGTTAGACAGGAGATTGGATGTTAAGAGTGAGCAATTATCATGTTCTAAGCTGTATTGTGGAACAAGACTACACAGCAGTGAATTAAATTAAAGCAAGTGAATCCAATTACCACTTATCAAAAGCAGCTGCTCCAGCCCCAAGTGTTTCAGGAGAGTCAGAGAACAGATCAGGATTGGTCCAGGTCGCTCTGCCCCTCCCTTAACTTCCCTGAACGCCCAACCCCTCCTCCCTCGTTGCTGCACATGGGTGTTTATGTTCAGACATATTTTTGTGTTTTGTGTGTTTTGAGTGTGAGAGTTTGAGTCCATCTGAAGTACAGGCCGCTAGACACGCATGCATAAAGGACCCCGCGTTATGGTTTTTATGTGAGCACGTGTGTTTATGTTAAGACAGTAATTTTGTCCATTTGTTTTCCTAAATTGCTCCACGATCAGTGAATGTGTGCTGGTGTCAGAGTCCACTGCCAGATTTACGGTGCGCAAGTTCAGGGTTTACAGTGATCCCTTGTTTATTTACATACACTAAGTCAAATCAACTGTAATATCGCTAGCAGTCATTTGTACTGGATAAACTAACAATTTCAAAACATTTGGATTCAATTATCAAGGGGATACAATATCCTAACAAACCTTTGTTTCTATTAATAATTTTTACCATTTCATACAATACAAACTTAGCCAAAAGTTATTTTCATTGTTGGAGATTTAGTGTATTTACCATCATGGGTAAAGCCTTATCAGAAAAAAAATAGAACGAGACCTTCCCACGGAGTTCCCTATCAAAGACACAATTGGTAATTATTTACTTTTTAAGGTAGATTTAGGGATTCACATAAACACAATTACTTTTGTAAATAGGTTTTATGATCTCAGCTTTGATCTTAATGTCATTTCAAGTATGGCACTCATAGGGCTATTTAAGCACTGGTTGGAGTAAACATAGAAAAATGTATCTTTTTCAAAACCTCACCTCATATCTTGTGTCAAAGAGCTATTTAACTGCTGCTTCATGAAAATAAGTCATTTTTGTCATACTGTTCTGATATATTCAATATTATTGATGTTGTACATTGTTTAATATGATGTACTCCCTCGGATATAACTTTGTTTTAAATGTAACACTTTTATATCAAAGTACACAGACAAGCAGACAATTAATTGAATGACATAATTACATTAATCTTAGTCCAAAATTGTAACATGGTTGAATATAAGTTCATAAATCTAACTTTAAATCAAATCTAAAAAACTTGGTAATTGGGGTGTTTGTGTCCTAGAGCAGCAGTCTGTAATTTATTCAACATAAATAAGTAGAACCTCCCACTCCAGAAAGCATTTTAACAGCTTGTCCAGCAAGACCATGAGACTTTCTGCTCTGTAACCTGTCTGTCTTAGCTTTGGGCGTACACGAGAGTTTTACTGCTATCAGGATGAATGAGTAATGACAGACCTGCCAAGTGCCATGAGCTTGATGGCACCTGACAACACCTCCACCATCTTTGCCAATTTGACTGTGTAAATTGTCGAGGCAGGCAGAGGATGAAACTGTGCGGGCTCTGTGTAAAGCCATATCATCATGCCATGCCATTACGGTTTGACTACCCTCGCAAGAGCCGTACTTGCAAATGCGAGCGGAATGAATTCCTGATGTGTGTGTGCAGAGCATCTTGACTGTGCAGATGGTTCTCATATCTACCCTAACTGACTGGAGGACCACAGTGAGGTGACGTATTTCAGTGTACCTCGTAATGATGATGCAGATGGGTGAGATCCTTCTAAGGTTGGTAACTACCTCTTTCTTTCTTTTCATGAGGGCGGGAAGGAGGTGGTTACTTGGTGTGCAATGCTGTGCAACTGTGTCATGCTGTTAGTGGCTGTGGTACTTTGAGGAACTTTGCCTTGCATAGCCGAACTCAAATGCACACGGAGGAAACAAGTCCCCCGAAGCCAGTGAGTCATAGAGAAGATAAAGCCAGCGCGGCGGCTAAATATAAACAATGCAAATCGTCAGCGTGTGAAAAGGGGGACTTGCGGAATGTGGCTGTCACTTCTGTCACCCCCCCCCCACGCCCCCGCCCTTCCACCTCGCCCTTTAGACACCCCTACTTCTTCACAGACATACACATACACACACACACATACATACACACATACATACACACATACACATACACACACATACATACACACATGCACACATACACACACACACACACACACGCACACACACACACACACACACACACACATACTCTCACCCGTCCACCCCAAGTCCCAAGTGTTTATAAGTGTCTGATGAGCAAAAGACGCGTGGAGTGTTTGTTTGCAGCCTCGTCTGCCTTGACTGAGTCTCCAGTGGCCTCTCTTATCCTCTGGAGGGTGTTTTTTTGTGTCTTTGCCAGTTTGAACGGCTGCCCACAAATTCTTGCATGTTGAAGTAACAATATTGTTTTGTCTCAAGTTTCTCTGGAAATCCAGCAAAAGGCTGAGAAAAGGCATAGTTTGGGCAGAGCCTCAGCCTCGCCGGAGCAGTGCAGTGATGGGGCTATTTCGTTTTATTTTTTTTTTATTTGCATTTGACATTTTCAGGATAGAGATTTCTTTTCTTTTTTTGTTGTTGACCTGAGAGCTTTTGTCGGCAGCTTTTATAGAGCGACATTAAGATGGAAGGTTTGGATGGGAGGGAGGGAGGGAGGGAGGGAGACAGAGGGGGGTTTGGGGGGGGGTGGGTTGGTGGTGTTCGAAAATGAGCAGTGATGTCACACGGTTTTATTAGGCGACAGGTCATTGAAATTGAGCTTTTGGACTTGCAGCTCGAGCTTCGGCTCATCTATTCCATCTGGAAAGGTAAACAGAACGTCCACCCCTACCTCAACCTGTCGGCGCTGACACAGTAGATGTCTGTTACCTAAGATGTTGCAGGACACAGCAGCCTTAATAGCAAGATGTCCTGACCTTTTCACCGTGCACTGTAGCCGTGGCAAGTACTGTAGTAACTGTCGAGTTGTCACATAGCCACTTTCGCAACAGAGAGGTTATGCAGTGCTGAATTATTTGGAAAATGTGTTGACGAAATGAGGCAGTCTTATGACGGTGAGGAGTTTTTATATTGTACTGTTTGCAGAGGAAGTGGGCATGTGCTCAGTTGATTGTATCACAATCCAAAGGAAGTGTAATTTTATCAGAGTTGACACCACCACAATGACTACTCAATCACACCTCTGACTGTCTGGCCGTTCTGCAAGGCGCGCTCAGACTTTTACACACACACACACACACACACACACACACACACACACACACACATATTTATGGACTGCAAGAAATGTTGTCTTGTTGTGACCTTGCCAAACTGTAAAGCACTTTGAGCTGCATCTTGTATGTATGAATTGTGCTATACAAGTAAAGGTTATTATTATATTCTCTCTCTCTCTCTCTCTCTCCTTGCTCACTCTCTGTCTCTGCCCCCCTTCTCTCTTTCTCTCTGTCTTCCTTTCTCTCTTTCTCTCTACCTGAATGGTAGAGAATTGGATGTGGAGATAAGATCAAATTAAGTCCCTTACTTTTTTCTCTTCACAGTTACTTAGTTAATTGTTTTAGCTTATGCTTAAAGCCTGCATAAAAGCTTATTTCACGGAGAAAGCTGCACTAGATGCCCTTTTATGTTTCATTTGATTGAAGACCTGCTAGGTTTGCTGTTGATACTTTGGTACTTCATATACAGGCATTAAGACATGGCACAAACACACACACGTACAAGCATGAGCACACACACACACACACACACACACACACACACACACACACACACACACAAATACACTCACACAAACACACTCACACACTCACACAAGCAGACACACTCACACACTCACACACACACTTGTTTTGCTGGTCACACACAGAGACACGCTTGTCCAGCAAATACAAACAATCAGTCGAGCACAAACATACAGTTTTGCTTGTCAAAGCAAACACATCAACCAATTCTACATTGTTTCACTTAGCATATTTAGAGAAGACATCATCTTACTGTGCAATGCAGTGGTCCAAAGTTTTCAGTGTTTAAGTCTTCTCTTTAATGTGGTCTGACCACAGGCTGCATGCAATGGCCTGCCTGTCCAATTAGAACCAGCGCATTCTACAGTATGCCGTAAATCAGCAATGCATACTTCTGAAATCGCATTTGAAATGCTTCAGCACGGCCTTCGGATCTTTAACGACGTACCTCTCCCTTTAAAACAGCACGAGAGCAACGGCAATGACAAACATGAAGTGTGTGCAAATTATGCGAACCCGGATCCAAACACAACATCTGTTTTTGTACTGAGCAGTGCAAGGCTGTAATCTGTATCGTGCGCAGGATTTTTCAATATTAGTCTTATATGATTATGAAATGCCTGCATGTAATTTTCATCAGATGGATGATGTCACTTAGTGAGGGAGCATGGTGTTTTGGAAGTCGAAAGTGATTGCTAACATAATTGCCCTGTGTTAACAGTGAATGTGCCACCCGAACCCCTGTGTATGATTCAGCCATGTTTTTGATGCAGTCTCCTGTCACTGTAACCCATTTTACATGATAAAGAAGGTGAAAAGGTTATTAAGTGGTGCATTCTCAGTAAATACAGCAGATGAACATATGAAAATGCTATAAATATTGTATTGCATACTGTACTGCTTACTGCATAATGAATAATGCATTAAACCAAGCTGCTAAACAGATGGTGCTGTTTCCAATTTGTATTACTGGAAAGCACAGTGTTCAATGCAAAAAGTTACTGTTGTTTGTCCCAGTCAAAATCTGACTGTAACTGTTATCTGTCCTGTCGTTAAGTCCAAAATCTTACTCCAACTCTCACCTGTCTTGTAGTTAAGTCCAAAATCATACTCTCACCCGTCTTGTAGTTAGGTCAAAATCTTACGGTGACTCTCACCTGTGCTATTGTTTGTGTCCACAGAGACGACTAGAGCCTCCTACTCCCAATAAGCATCCACTGAAGCATCCATCCAGCAGCAGTCAGCACTCCAGACACCTGCCTTCACCTGGCATTGAGGAGGAGTGTGTACCTGTGTGAAGATCTACTGTGGTGACCTGACCTGAGGTGTGGTGCAGCAGGACTCTATGAGACTGGTCAGGTGAGACTGGACTGCAGGAGTGAGGACATAGCCTGCGGTGGGTGATCTTCACGAGCGCTGCGTCTGGATCCAGAACCACACTCTCTCCAGAACCACACTCTCTCCAGGCTGCCTCTTGGTCTGCACAGATGGAGGTCCAGACGGCCACCCAGTGCACCTGAAGCTTCTCAGGTACGATATTCAGACACATCATGCCTTTCAGTGCAGCTTTTCACGGTACCACTTCATTTTACTGTCCGTGTTATATCAATTAGGTACAGTCAGAGGTGTCAATCCTGGGTTCAGAAAGTAAAAACCCTGCCATGTTTTCCTTCTAACACAGGTGGCTTCTCTTAGTAGCTGATCTACCTGTCTTGAGTGCTCATTATGATCATCTGATTCAGAGTTGGTTGGATCAAATTTGTACTTTCTGAACCTAGCATCGACACCTCTGGGTATGGTGTAACAATATGTAACATTATGTACTTACACTGTACCATAGGATTAGGTAAGGGTTAGTGTTAAGTATTTGCAGTGTAAGTACAGCATATAATATTACAAGTTGTTACATGTAGATACACCAAAAAAGGAACCATAAAATAGTTTTAAGCATCTTCAATAATCTGACTCATGATCACATGTATGCTGTTGCATTCCTTTCAGCATAACATTTTAGTCTGCACAGGTAGAACCAGAAGGTTTGGGAAACATGCTATGGTATTCTAGCTTCTAAAGCCAGATTACCCATCACTGGATGCTAGGTAGCTTGTCAGTGCCAGTTGTATTTTGCAAATTTGCCAAGCACATCTATCAGGTTTCAGCTAGTTAGCTTCCGTGTTGTAGACAGAGTAATGTATTTGTTTGGTAGGTGCATACTACAACCATGGTCATATAACCTACCAACAGCTTAGTCAGTTTAGCTCAAACACATATGATTTGAATTGTGTTGAATTTATTCTCCTTATTTACGACAGACAACATAACCTTGTATTGAGAAACACATAGGAAATTATGGAAAGTCATTCTTGAATGTAACATGATGGGCATATATTTCCTTAATTTGTGTCAGCTCAATACAGTAACTGTCAGCTCAATACAGTTAACAATACAGCACTGAACGGAAATGATTAGAATTATTGTTTCTCAAACTTTGATTCATTTTAATGAAGTAATGCATGACCACAAAAGGGCATTGTGTTTTCTCATTTTTCCCTGCTTTTATAAAAGAAGTGAGAACATTTTTGGTACGTGAAAAAAAAACAAAAAACTGGAATCCAGCATCAAAGCCATTTCAAAGGGAAGGAATGGGCCAACTTCGCCTGGCAAACATTAACAGGTGTAATAAGGTTATTCTGCCACTGTGCACAGCATGGTTTAAGTTGTCACTGGCGATCTCTCCTGGAATGCCGGCGTCAATACTTCTGTCTGTTTTATGACAGAGATTAAAGAGGATTAGATTCATATCAAAATAATCACCTTCGAACTATGAAGAAATACTTCATAGTCCCTGGGTGAGTTATCATTGTCTGCCTTTAATCACACTGAGACCACAACACCTCAGTGTCAAATCACTTTTCCTGACATTTTCTGCGTGTCTGTTTCTTTTGATGCACACTGAGCAAATGAGTTAATGAGAGAAATTCCTCATGGTAACTTAAATTAGTATGCGTATGACTAGTATGCACTACATAGTATGCTTTTTTTATTAATGTCATAGAGATTTAATCACATCCTTCATGCAAAAACACTATAAGTTGCTGCTTTTAGTTACATTAACCCTTTTATACTTGGAAAAAGCTACAATTGTCAACAGAAAGATGCTAAAATCATAGGGGCATGACCATAGCCTTAAGTAAGTCCATACTCCTGGGAGGTGTGGCACACTGTATAGGCTAGTAGAAGTAATTTTGTAGCGCTAGGGTGCTGTGCTCAGTCCTCTCTATACCCCACCTCATCCAAAAGCACCAAACCAACACAGTCATTCACACTGCAGGCAGGTCTTCATCTAACTGAACAGGAAGTTGTAGTTTTTAGGGTGTAACTACGGGAGGGGCAGGTTAGCTTTTTCAGTTCCTGCATGTTGAGCGGTCTCATATTCATACAAATGTGGCTTTGAGGTTTGTTTTGATAAGTGTTGCCACAGTCACTCCTCTTTCTGCTCTACCTCATATAAAGTACCAAACCCACACTGTTCTTTACATTTTTTACACTGTAGGCAGGTCTTTATTCAAACTGACACCGTTTTTCACACTTTAGGCAGGTCTTTATTCAAACTGACACAGCTCTTCACACTGTAGGCAGGTCTTTATTCAAACTGACACAGTTCTTCACAGTATGTCCAGGTCTTCATAAGATGGACATAGTTCTCTCACTATAGCCAGGTCTTCATCCAAACCTACATTGTTCTTTACACTATAGTGAGGTCGTCATCCAAACCTACATTGTTCTTTACACTGTAGGCAGGTTTTCATTCAAACTGACATATCTCTTCACAGTATGGTCCGGACTTCATAAAACAAACATATTCTTCCCACTGTAAGCCGGTCTTACTATGCACTTTACTCCTCCCTCCCCATGCACAGTTTTAGACAAACAATCACTAATTGTGTCACTAAATGTCCTACTCTACCCAGTATGTCTATGCAAGTGACAATAAAACATCCTTGTATCCTTATATCCTTGTATCCTTATATCCTTGTATCCTTGTCTTGATCCAAACCAACATAGTCCCTTACAGTGTAAGTAGGACTGCATGTGCCTGTTCAGGAAGTATGGTCTTTGATCTCTGGCAGTCGAACTAACATGGCCCAGCAGGTCAGTGGAGCGGGTCACCCTGAAGTGAGATGTCAAATGTAAAATAAGTGCCTTTTGATGGGGAACCTGTCATCCTCCTCATCAGCATGTCCTCACAAAGCCAACTGAGTGGTTTTATTAGAGGCATAAAAATGGATTTTAGGGTTACACTTTATTTTACTCTCCCTGTTGCATAAACAAAGCAACAGAGTGTGTAACAGTACGTAATGTTATGTACTTACTCTGTACCATAGGGTTGTGGTAAGGGTTAGGGTTAATCAGGGTTAACAGTGTGTAAAAGCTGAGTGTCCATCATTGCTTTAGCTGCAGTGAAGATGCACCAGTGCCCTTTGTGTGAATGTGTCAAGTTCATTCAGAGCACCCAAGCATTTTGATGTAATTCATGCTCTTAGTGCAGTTAAGACCCAGGAAGTTTGATGCATTTAGCGTAAAACCCAAACATTAGCAAGCTTAGTTCACTTTTTGTGTTTATTTCAATTTTTCTCACGTCAAGGAGCTAGAGTTCCTGAAGCATTTAATCGTACATCTGTGATTTTCTGCATTTATTCTCGGATTTGATACATGTACACATTTCTTTAGAAGAGTTTTTTTCCTCCTAAGAATTACTTAAAAAACATCAAAAAAGCCTAAATAAAGTTGTGAACAGACTAAAAGTGGACTTGGCAGAGTGATCACAGGATTTCTGAAGTGCATTTTCCAAAACCTTCCAAAAGTTCAGCGTACATTAACTTCCAACTAACAAATTAGGCGTACATTCCGTCCTCCTCTAATGCATCTCCTGTCCGGATAGAGACCCTGGCACAGAGGTGCAGCATGTCCTCAAACATCTGTATGTGGCCGGCGCACTGCCATGCCCACTATCGGACGCGCTGTAAATATTTTGAACAGAGGACGGCCTAAACACAACACCACTCGATGTTTACACGTGACTGCGCGTTTATACATGGCGATAAGGAATGCAGGGGGGGTGGGGGTGGGGTGGGGGGGGGTGGTCGGATCTGCGCGATGCTGCTGCTGCTGTTGCTGCCGCTGCTGCTGCGAATGATGATTTATCCTCGGAGGATGGATTTAACACCCGTCAGCTGCAGGATTCGGCGGAGTGGCATGCGATGGGAGGTTTGCATGTGTTTGTGGGTAATTTTAAAAAGAGCAGATGTTCCCAATTAGTCTGTGTTGATGTTGAAAGCATTAGTTTGCTAATTACATTTGCATAAACATTTTGTTAAATCTTATTTACCATGCATGTTTGGAAAATTGTTTTCACATGAAGTTTACTTTCAGTGGCTTAGACGTGCAAACTCTTGTATACATATCTGGAATCTGTTTTGTGTGTGTGTGTGTTTGTTTATGTATGCAGAGTCAATCTGCTTTTGTTTGATTTTACAGGAATCATTATGCAGGCAACAAAACCCTAATTGCAATGCAATAAGGATTCTGATAGATCTAGGGATCATGGATGTTCGATGGAAATGTGTTTATCGTTAACATGGTAAGGAGTGCTTAGAAGTGTTTTGGGTATCAGATTAAAAGACTTTGGTGGAGATTAAAGCAGGCCAAGCAAGAGGCATGGTGAACATTTAATGGTACAACTGTTGTTACAGTTGCAAGCAGCCATCCGGAAGACAGACATCGCATAGGGTGGCAAGTCTGTAAGCTGTAACTGGCGAGAAAGCATGACAGACTTAGACGACATTATGAGATGTAGATTTATGAAGTTAAGGCAAGCAGAGACTGAACAGAGACCCATGTTCTATTAGGGTCGCCGGTTGCTATCAGTATAGTAAATTCTGCAGCTGAATATCTTTCAGCCCAGGCTTTAGGCAGCTTAAACTAGACATCGACGTCGCACACATGATTTTGTTTCATCGGTTTTATAGGTTGCGGCCTGATGTCAGGTGTTACACATGGCTTACACATGCCATGACTGAACGCAGGTCAGTGTTCTTCAGACCCCTCACATTAGCTGTATGACAAGCACTCTCATAAATGAATATGACTGGGTGGGGGGATGAATGAGAGGGAGAAAGAGTGGGAGAGAGAGAGAGAGAAAGGAAGTGGGAGAGAGAGAAAAGGAAGAGAGGCGGAGAGAGAGAGAGCGAGAGAGACAGAAAGACAGACTGGGAGGGGGGATGAATGAGAGGGAGAAAGAGTGGGAGAGAGAGAGAGAAAAGGAAGAAAGACAGAGATAGAGAGAGAGAGAGAATGAATGAATAAGACGGAGAAAAAAGTGGGAGAGAGAGCAAAATGGAGTGGCAGAGAGAGAAGAAGTGAAAAAAGAGAGAGTTGGAGAGAGAGAAAAGACAGCGAGAGAGAGACAGACAGACAGAGAATGAAAGACCTGGATTTCTCCCAATTTTGTGTCGGCCTGTCTGGTCTCCACCTCAACCTTGTCAGCTGGTGAAGGTGAGCAGGCTCCATATGTGCGCAGTCAAAGTATAGTCAGATTTAGGCTTTGATTCAGGCTTATCAAACCAACATCTCACAGAGGTCTCAGAGGTTTTACACAGACCCCTGTGTGGTCAGTTCCAGTGATTAAGTGTGCCTGGCTAGATTACAGTCAGACATGGCTGTTGGTTAAGGTTATAAGGTACTGTAAGACCACTCATCAGACATAATGGTTTCAGGGGTTCTTGTCTGGAGTTCTGGCCCATGGTAGTAGTTGTTGAAGACACTGCACAGCGTGTGTTTTTCTGTTTAGTCAGCTCCAGCTATATATATACACCAAAACCTGAACAGGGATGGCCCAAAGTCAAATCTTGAGAGAGTTACGACATTCTTCGATATGATGTAACTTAGTATTTAATTCTGCTGTTGATATAGTGTTGGGATCATGTACCTCGCCTGTCCAAACTGCTCAGACCTGACCAGCATTTGAAATAGAACATTTACAAGGCACATCGTGCCATTAAGCATATGACTCAGAGTACATATTACTCATATGTGCAGCTATCCCCTCTGTCTCGATCAGATATTTTTCGAACATTAGACAGAGCCGACCCCGGCTAAGGCATCGTAAATGTGTTGGAGCAAACGCAGATTTAATTGCTGTAACCTTCTCTTCTGTCCATTCGTTTCAATTTGCCCTTTGCAAAAAAACAAGAAAACAAAAAAGGGAAAGAAAATATCCCAGTCCTGTCCTTGGCAGGAGGACCCCTGGAGCCTCCGAGACTGTGCCCCGTTTTGCTGACCGCTTGGATTAATGAGTGTTTTGGCAACAAATGGACCCACGGTCCGCTGGCTCAGATGATACTTCCTGTTGAATGCTACTTGGTTCCTTGTGGCTGGGGTTGTGCCTGGGTGACTTTGATTGGCACTGAGCAGGCTAATTGAGCCACGGCTGGGCTGTGTGTGTGACAGCATTGGGGGGGAGCGCGGGGTGAGGGGGGAGTGGGGGGGTGTTTGGCTGGTGGGGGGGGGGTCGCCTCAAGCTCACGTCTCGTCTCCGTGTCACAGAACACTGGACCGAATCAGCCGTGCGGCTGGCGCTTCAAACAGAAACACGGACCCAGCGTAATGTCTGCCAGAACACGCCAACACCAAACACAAAACACAGCAAGCGCTTTGAGCTTGCTCTGCACCCCCACCCCACCCCCAACCCCCCCCTCACTGGACTACGGCAGCACGGAGACGGCTCATCTGAGGAGATGGCAGCTATGATCACGGCAAGGAAAACACCGGCATGTTTTCGATATACACTGCATTTTACTGCGGATTTGACAGCACAAACGAATGACGAAAGTCACAGTAGTAGTAGTAACCTAGGCTCCCTTCCAGCAGATGTACAAAATCACACAAATGAGCATTTAAAAAAAGCTAAGCCAGCTAAGTCCAGCTGTTTGTTTCCTGTTCATTGTGGAGAACAGGGAGCTCTCCACAGTGCATGGCTGTGAAGTCAAGGGGGTTAGAAGAGCCCTTGGCAGAGCTGGCCCTGTCACCGCTTGCTGCATCATTTGGTCTGTGATTGCTTTAATTAAGGTATTGTTAGCAGTGGTGTGTTTTGGGAGACCCAAGCTCAGCTGTGTATGTGTGTGTGTGTGTGTGTGTGTGTGTGTGTGTGTGTGTGTGTGTGAGTCAGAGATGGTATGCACAGTGATGGTGCATAGGTAGATCCAGAAACAGAGAATTAAACTTTAGCTGCTTGTTAGTTCAAGTGTTCTAAAATGTATAGCGGGAGACCTTAACTTCATATATTCATATATATATTAAATTCAAAAGACAATGATTATCGGTTTACAACTTTTGAAGCTTTAACATTCATTTATAACATTCAAAGTCCAAACATGAATTGGAAAATCAAAATGGCCGCTGTGCCCTCCCCAGTCAGCGTTCCAGTAGTTTCCTATGTGTCTATCTATTCAGAAGGAAATTAACAACCCTTAGAACAGCATGTGTGCACAAAATTATGAAGCCTCCTCGTATTCCTGGAAATTAGACATGCCTATACCTCACTTGGATGATTGAAAAATAACTTTGCAACTGAGTGCGCAAGGTGCTAAGTAAATGAAGGGCCGAGAACATAAGCACATAAAAACCTCCGTTTAGTTCAGTTAGACTCAATAAATGAAACCAGATTGTTGTTGGACATCTTAATGAGAAAGACGTATTGGTGCAGTTATGAGGTGGCGTGTGTGGAGTGGATTTGTGTATTTTTGCTGTATCTCCCGTCAGACATAGGCATAGTAACGTTAGACTCCTCTGCCTGTCCATTAACCTGCCCACCTCATGTCTATTACATATCCAAATGTATATTTATTAGTTGTAACCTGGGTTCAAGCAATTAAACCAGAAATGCAATTAAAGCAGAGGTGTTATTTTAGATAACTAACTCTAATTAACACAGTTGCGTCGAAGCCATAGTTTGCATCTGTGCAATTGGCCCTATGTACCTAGAATAATAATATTAAAAAATATATAAAATAAATGGGATCACAGACAACAACTACAGCATTTTCTCAAAATACTGATTCTATAGAATGGTTTACTCATTTACTAAGAAATATAGAATTCACAGTTGGATTGCATAATGAGCATCATTTTTTAAGATGCTATACATGTATGCAGGATTGTGAGCAAAACCAGCAGGATTGTGACCAATACTGTAAAGTGCTGTTCCCTCTTGAGGCAAGGGACAAAAAACAGAATAAAAACATAAACAGACTGTACAGGCTGTAAATTAAGTTGTAAAATGTCAATATTCTGGTTGTACTGTTGTTGTTAATGAAATCAGTGTTTCAACTGAGCATGTTTTCTTACTTTCTGGTGACACTCAGGACCATTTTATGAATTCTTGCCATACACTTTTTGACATGTAGCCCCCTTTAAAAAAAACTGTTGTAATGTACAGAGGAGGGGAAAACAAAAGAGTCAACAGCAAAGGCCTGATTGCCAAGAGTGATGGTGGGTGCCTAAGTGTAGTTGTACAAGTGCAGCTTTTGCATGATGATTTTTTATCAGATCGGTTTTGTCAGAACACTCTGCCTGCCCAGTGATGGCTCAGAGCCTGAGGGAGTCATTCTAAAGGGCTGAACTCATTTCACTGAACTCAGAGGAAATAAGAAATCACATTCACGTATAGCTTGGGAGTGTGATAAAGTGTAGCTTAAACAGCTTAAGTAGTCTTGACTTCATTACCTCCAGTGTGAACTGTAAGGCAAAGATGAAATTGAAAACATCTGTCAGGGACTTGTCACTGATGAATTCCAAGTCACGAAAATGTGTCCCTTTGTTTCTTTTGTCGTCATTTTCCCAGCATAATGTATTGTCAGATATGTTATTGAGAGAGGACACTGTAAGGTATTGAGCAGTTTTCATGGCATGCCAAAACATGGTTAAAGTTAAACTTCAGAATGCTCTGAAGGATTTTTGCAGAAAATGTTATTACCAAAACACACTTCCAATACTCCTGATACTCCCTAGATGATCTACATCAGAGCCTAATTAGATGAGACACAATGACACAATAAGTGCTCGCACGTGCCCAGTGCATATTGGAGTTTATTGTTCTTCTGTCATTGGAGAGAAAAAGTGAAGAGTGAGTGAGAGTGTAATACTTTATTGTTTAGTCTGTGTGCTCTGAGTCAGCTTCATGGACTCAAGAAAAGAATGATATCCGAGATCATTTACAAAAGTAGTTTTGTTTCAAGTGTATTAGTTTGGCCCCATGCTTGGCAAACACGCACACCCTTGCTCCTAGCGATCGCTGCGTTTTCACTGGTATGCATATCAAGGGAGGTTTTATGACCGCGGGACATTTATCCACCGCGCAATATGAAACGGCGCGCAGAAGAGTTTGCCGAAAGTGTTTGTTGCACTGGTTGTTGAGCAAATGTAAACAAATGAGGTCATTCAAAAAAACTGCTCGAATAAATCATGTCGTTGCCTCTTTTGCTGTCCCACTTAAGCTCACTGAAGAGGGCCCTTATCACATGGGAAAGCATGTGCATGTTTTCCAGATTACATCAGACCATTAAGATATCTGGGTGATTTCAAAAGATCTGTGATCCATCTAGTTACATTACAGAGGTGACCGTCTTTTAGAAGGGAGCACAGATTAAACCATTGGACCGTGGTTCTGAGTCTTTTGGGTCAAAAGCCCATGTTTTTCGTTCCTTTTTCTGTTTTGCCCTCAGCTGTTCTTAGAACATGAGCTGTCTTATGGGCTGTTATCACTTCAATCCCCGGAGATTAATGCATTGAGATATGTAATGACAACGCCTTATCTGTGTCTCTTAATGAAATAAAATCTTGAAATGCACCGCAGAATTAGGCGGATCCATTTTTTCTTTTATCCTGGCCCCGTTTGCAAAGGCATCCAAGGTGAACCTGAAGAAGATGCTCTGCGGTCAGCGGAGGTGACCATCTACAAAAAAAAAATGTTACAATGCTTAGAACCCTTGGAAGGGGCCGATTCCTCTGAAGTCTCGTCTTTATGGGAACAGCGAGCCTGAACGTAATTCCCTAAGAAAAGGACGGGACGTCTTGTGAAGGACGGGACGTCATCGTTTCCCTGCTTTCCCGCTAAATAAGGAATGCAACAATACCAGTGCCGTGGGCGTGACTGCTCATGATTGATTGGCATTGCCTGTGTGAACATTCTTATCATCGTATCCCAGGGAGTTTACCATCAGAAAGATTATGAGGCTAATTATTTTCCTTGTTAGAAAAGAAAAACAGCTTGTTCACTATAATTTACTCGAAGGACTTAATCGTTATATGTGCTGTGGCACAAGACCTGTGACTGCATGGGACGCATTGTGTCACAACAGCAATTTAGGACCAGTTCGTTCAGTTCGAACAGTTTTATCATGAGACTGTTTGATTATCATGTAGGTCTAATTATCATCAGGTAAAGAAGACACAGTCTTACCAGTAAGTGTAATCAAGTCATACATGAATCCGTGTTCACCTGCAAACTATCTTTTGTTGTTTTCAAAAAATGTAAAAGTGTGTTCTGAAGATAACTTACTGCTGAAAAAGACCAGTTAAGAACACCAGCCATCCCTTACTGGGATGACTGCTGTTAATGCTGACGTTATCCTAGCATTGCACAAAAAAAAAATTATGTTAAACTCTGAGATGTTCCTATGCCTCACATTCCCTTAAGTTCACTTTTGACAGTTCAAGATCCATTAGCGAACCCTGCGTTTCTCAGATTTCTGCACATTTCCCAGTGATGAGGAAGGGGCAGATGACCTTTGTCATGTAAAACTCATGGGCTCGGTCTTATTTCCTAACCGCCTGGTGTCAAGAGAGCCATAACGCCGGACGTGCTCTAGTAAAACATCCCGCCGCTTTCAGTGTTTTTGTTTGCATTTTTTACATTCCCTCGGAGTAAGCAGCTCCTTCATAATCAGTGTCAGACTACACATATACAGTATGAAAGAGCGTACACAGTATGACATTATTCTTCTTACATGAACGTGAGAACCAAAAAACTGTTAGCTGCTTCGTATGGACGTACATAAGCTTTTTGATCCCAGACCATGGCCAGCCACTGTCTGGTGAATAGGCATGATTTACCAGTGATTGTAAATTCGGGCAGTTATGAAAAATGCCTTGTGTCCCATAAAGCTCTCCTTATAGTATGTAAGTAACCGCATTGCTGGCAGCATACAGTGAGTGATAACACATGCATACTAAATAAAATCATTGAACGTCCTGTGTGTACAAATATTGAGATGGTTGTTGCACAGTAATGGAGGATAATAACTTCTTTCAGATGAGCGAGCACAAATCAGTGGGAATGAACTTGACAGTAGGAAAAAGAGATACAACTTGATACAAAAATGTTGGATCTGACCTGTTGACCGTAAATTCAGGAGCCATCTTACCTGTGAAAGTTTGGGAAAAGTTACTATGAATGTGAATTACTACCAGACAGAACTCACAGAGACAGGGGGAAATCATGCTCTTGAAAATGCTCTTGAAAAGTGGACTGCTTTAGATAGCCTATTTCTATATGATCTAAGATAGTGATTGTCAAAGTGGGGTACAAGTACTCATAGGCGTACCTGGATCAACTCTAGGTGGTGCACAAAATAAGTCTTTGAATAAGTTCGCAGCTTCTACTAGCATAAAGATGAAGTATACATACTATATGGGGAAAAAGATCTTAGAATTAAGCTATCCACTATACAACCCAATTGGGACTGCATTGGTATGTACCATTTAATATGCACAATTATAATGCAAAAAAATACTCATAGCAAGCTGGGCATACTTGGTAGGACAGTATGTCTCATGGGACACAAAGCAGTTAAAAGTTTGGGAACCACTGATCTAAGATAACTATATGTTTGTTCTTTACTGCAATCCTTCAAAGGTCAATCACTTTTTTCCTGTTTCATGAGTCATGGGAAAACATTTTATACATTTTTTTTAATAAAACCCACATCATGAACAATTCAATGGCCGAGAAAATACCTTTACAACCTTCTGATATTGAGCACTGAGTGAAACAAAGGGTTCCGTCTTGAGAGCCGACCAGTCCTCTCAAGGGGAGGGATCTCTTCGATCTCCTCTCCAAACACTTGGCTGTGTTGATTTTTTCCACATAAATTCTCCCTGACTTCTTTTGCTTTGTCATATTTCACTTGGATATGTACATTTGTTTTGGTTTGGTTTTCCTTTTCTATCTTCCATTTTCTTTTTATCTCGGCTTCTAAGAGCCAAACCGCTTGACCTTAGGAGAGGGAGAGATTTTAAGAGGAGGGGGGGGGGCGAGCAATAAAAGATGCGATTTGGCATCAAATCTGTCACCGTTTTTTATCTGCACTTCCCCGGAAAAAAAACAACAGGATGGTGAGACCTGCCCACCCAAGTTGACTAGCAGGCAGTGACAGCCGTTAGACCCTTGTCTCGTGCACATATCTGCAGCGGGCTCAAAAGTAAATACCCTCCCTTGTCTGGGGGAGCATGGAAACTTATTATTACTCCAGATGACAAAAACCCGCTCCGCCGCCGTAGGCCAGCCCGCAAATTTTTACTTCCCGAAAACTCTGTGCGTGGCGGCAGGCAGGCACGCAACAGTGAGTTATTGGTTGATTATGACCAACCCACTCCACAGTGGAAAAATGAGGCCTCGGCCAACTGATACATCCACCCGACTCCGACTCCGAAACCGAGATTAGCCTGCTGCGAGCGCAGCCTCAAGGTGCACTGATAGGAACTCTTGGCATTTCAGTGTAGTGTAAAGCATCCTGATAAATGCCTCTGGACACAGTCCCGCAGGTTGGATTAGCTTCAGCCAGGCCTTTTGTGTTCTTCATGAAGCTGGGTTTACAGACAATAGGAACAGGGTAGCAGATTTCAAAGAGTACTGCTTGTTTTTTTTTTCCTTTGAAATGTCTTTCAGTTGACTGTGTGTTGTCACTGTGTTTGCCCCTGTGTGTGTGTGTGTAAGTGTGTGTGTGTGTGTGTGTGTGTGTGTGTGTGTGTGTGTGTGTGTGTCTGTGTGTCTGTGTGTGTCTGTGTGTGTGCGTGTGTCTCACACGATTGTTATTGTTGTCATGCAGCCCCAGTGGAGATTATCTGTCATCGGCCACTGTTTGCTTACAGTGCTCACTGGCCCTCCTCTCGTCTCACTCTAATCTCCCCCTTGCTCTCTCAGTCCGCCTAAGCGTTTGTTTACCGCAAACCAATGTGCACAATGCCTTTGTGGTCAAAACTCATGCCAGAGTGTAAACAGCATCGCTTTTGAATTAATGACAGTACATCATTGTTTTTGATAAACATGATTCCGCCCCCCCCCCCCCCTCCTTCTCCAGAAGTCTCATATGGTTAATCACTTGGACCAGACCGGCCCGGCCCATGCAAACAGCTTTGAAATGGTTCCCATGACAGAACCACTCATTCCAGCCACAGGGGCGTGTCCTGCCAGCCGCTTATTTTAAACCCTAAACTCATGGGAAAGCTATTTCAGGATTGGTTCCTCTGTCCTGCGAGACAGAAAACAGTGCCAGTTGTGTATTAGCAGGTGCAATGTCACAATGATCTAAAAACAGCACCTTAAAAAAAAAAGACTAAGCAAGAGTCAGAAAATAGCATTTTTTGGGGGGAGGGTAAGAGAAAATGGAGAATGGAGAATTCAATTGTTTCACGTTTCGCTTGTCATGATAATAGCGGTGGGCTTTTCCCATGAAAATGCCACATGCATCTTTGCAACACCGCAATGTGACTCAACTGGTACTGTGACAACATCACAGTGTGCTCCCTAGAGTTACAGCACAAAGCATGAATAAGTCAGTTCAAATCTTCTGTCTCTTTTAGTCTCATTCTGTTTCTTTTTCAAAGATATTTTAATGGACTGAATGGGAATTAAAACGCTTAAAAAGACAGACCCTGTAAAAAAAAAGCCAGATGTGAGTGGTGGGCAGTGAGCTGGTGCACAGTGACCTGACACTGGTCTCCACAGTCCTCTGGAGGACCGCACAGGGCAACTGCTTGGCTTGTTTTGTTTGTTTCAGCTGTAGGAATTGCAAGCACGGCTACCCAGGGACCTGCAAAAGTCCCAGCATGCTTTTGGCTCGGCACAAGCACCGCACTGGATTTTTCCCACTCTTCTTGTTGTGTACTTCAAGCCAGGAGTGCTGATAAACCGTTTCAATGTAAATATTATCGTATACCATAATTATTATTGTATACAATGTTGCTATGTTTTCTGTAAAGGTATTTGTGTATTTATCCGCTCTGCGCGAGATGTAGAGATAACTCCACCGTCTGAAAATTCTTAGCGTTTAGTGTCAACACAGCTGTCAGAGTACATTTCTCTTGGCAGCTGCTAATTATCATCACCTAAGTGTGAATGTCCTAAATTTCAAGGGCTATCCTCAGGTGTGTGTTCAATTTATGCTTGTTCCTGGGTACTATTGTGTTGGCATCCACCTTGATTTCATCTCTCAGTGATGGAGTAGATAGATAGACGAATGGATTGCTAGATAGACAGATAAAGAGAGGGAATGAGAGAAAAAAAAAAAAGAGAGAGAGAGAGAGAGGGATGCCGGTTGAGTGCATGGGCGAGTGGGTAGAGTCTGGGAGCGGGGCGACCCATGTGACACTCACGGCCATGTTTTGTTTTTTCCCACACAGACTGACATGAGGGCTTAATTTCTGCTACAGCCTTTTCAAAGGAGGGGCTTTGTTTTCAAATTAATGCCCATCTCAGCCATATGATTTATAGTTCATGGAGGGCCTGAGTATTTGCTTATAATGTTACCAGCCGTGCATGGCGATATTACGAGAGGTAGAAAGGTTAGCTAAACATTACATTGTGCCACAGCAAAAGCATAATATCCCCACATAAATCCGAAACGGAACAGTTGGTATGGCTAAAACCTTGTGTTGCCTTTAGATGTCGCCTGATGTAAATCAGTTTCCCAGTATAGTAGCGCTGGAAGACAGATGGGGTGGGTTATAGGCTTTCAAATAGCCTGGCGCATATTCTCTTAATGTGTTATTGCTGAGGAGTTTTTAAAAACAGCCAGTCTGTGTGTCGTTGGGCCAAAATATGATTATACATTTCGAGACACAGTGCATAGTGGTGGTCAGGATGTGACGTGTCTCTGACTGAGACAGGGTCTTTTTTTTACAAGGAGGAAGAGAGCACCCCTAGTTTGTCCATCAGCTGGCACTCTCTCTCACTGTCTCTCTCTGTCTCTATCTCTCTCTATCTCTCTTTCTCTCTCTCTTTCTCTTTCTCTCAGTCACCCTGTCTGTCTGTCTCTCTCTCTCTCTCTCTGTCTCTCTCTCTCTCTTTCTCTCTCACTTTTTCTCTCCCTCTCTCTCTCTTACTCACAAAGGCTAACCACAGCTGACGTTAATCCATTGATCCTGACTGAGCGCGCAGGCCTGTGCCCACCTCTCCCCACCCCTCCCCACCCCAGCCCTCTCGCGCCATCTTTGCCCTGCTCTTGGTCTTGGTCTGGGCCTGCTTGTCCGACTCGGCATGACGGACAGCTGTGCCAAGCCTGGCACTGCTCCGTTGACGCGACAGGCCCCATCTGGGCGAACGCTCCCACAGGATTACTCCGAGAACACAGCAACGGGCTGTTTCCCAGCTGCCCGTCCACAAGCAGACACTGACGGAGCAGCAGAGCCCCTTCCCCCCTTCCCCCCTTCCCCTCTCCTACCCTCCTCCTCTTCCTCTTCCTCCTCCTCCTCCACCTCCTCCTGCTCCTAACCCCTTGCTGCTGCTGCTGCTGATGCTTCTAAGTCCATACGCATATGTATTAAAACGTCCTGCTCTGGAATCCAAAAGGGGCTTCCCCCTACAGTACAATGCCCTCCCTCTCTTCTCTTGCGCTTTCCCCACAACTCCTTAGGAACAGACCTCTGGGGGGGCTGCTTGCTGTATGCATGCTGTTTTTTTAAAGATTGTGTGGTTTTTTTTTGCTGGAAGTCACCAAAAATAAGAGTAATGGCACCGCGTGAAAAGGTCACATCCACCCAAAGCGCACTGGAAACTTGGAGGGGATGGTTGTAGAAATGGGGGGTTGGGTGGGCAATGGGGGGTGCAATGGGGGATGGGGTTTTGTTGGTGGTGCTCGTAGGAGGGGGGGTGGGGGGTTTGTATGTTTCGAGTGGGTGGGTTGCCTTTAAACCCATGCATCTGTGTTGATTTGTGAGTCCCTCGTCTCTTGGCCCCTTCTCAGCACCTCCTTGGGAAATAAATGATGGGAACTCCCATACATCCAAACCAGTAGAATCAGATAAAGCCTGGGATTAAATTAGGGATGAACAAAGTGTGTAGCACAGCACAGCACATCACTATACTTAGTTCTGAATCCGTCTTATAAGGGTTTGTGTTCTGTAAAAAAAAAAGTCTATTTGATCACCTTTCACCACATTTTTTGATTATACTCCCTTGTGTAGTAAATGAACATTATGAGACAGACCGCTAATAACTTCCCCTGCAGGACGGAAGGCTCTCTGTAATAAGCGGCCAATAACTACAGTTACACTGTAAAAAGCCTGCTGAAGTGGTTAATGATGACTCCGGGAACACACAGTTAACAAACAAAGAGGATGACATAAATCAGTAGTAACTGCTCGTCAGGTCAGTAATTGCTCCGGCGAAGCAGCTCGCCAGACTCCGACTCCGACTCTGACCGGCTTCCCGGCTTCCCGGCTCTGACCACAAGTCTCGGCCCCCACTGAAAGACAGACAGACGGCAGCGTTCCTGCTGGCGTTCCTCCTCACGAGCAAGCGAGCGAGCCAGAGGTTGGGTTGGGGTGGGGGGTGGGATCGGTCCAAGCACTGAGGTATGTGGGTACGGAACACAGAGTAATCCGTCTCTCTCTTGCTCCTTGACTCCTTGGGGCTCGGGAAAAAGAAGGGAGATGCAGCAGGAGAAACTGTTCCCAGTCAGGATCCGGCCAGGAAGCCTCCCCTGCATTTCTTGGCGGTGCTCACCACCCCCCCGACCACCCCCCACCCCGCCCCAATTCCAACCATCCCGTCCGCCAGAACTGCAAAAGCACTGACCCTCCTAAGTTTGTGGGTGGGGGGGTGATGTTCGAAGCAGACACGCATAAGCTTTGTCATCAGGACACTGACCCAGCTCGTGTTTTCAATCGCGTTGACCACAGCTGGGAAGAGCCAAGGAAGAAAAAGGGCTGACTGTTTGCCTGTCTCTCCAGTTTAAATAGCCTCGTGAGAAGTTACACTCATTCAGGTGACCCAGATGTGTTTTAACAACCATTCACTGACCAGTCGTTGATTCGCAGTTTTTAAGAGTGATGGAGCAAAGCCAATGCACCACTGGATTTTGCATCTTGAGGTCAGCAATGAAGGGGTAGAACCTTAAAGTTATTTTGTGCATTGACGAGCCAATAAAACAATCTGAATGGAGCAGTAATTGTATCACCTGAAGCATGACCCAGCAGAGTTGAACAGGCCTTTTCGTGGCCCCTCAAAATCGTTTCCTTTGTGGTCGGCAGGCCAAGGTTTAACTTCAAAGCAAAACAAAAAAAACCCACAAACCTTTTCACTCATGAATAGGCAATGGAGTCTAGGTTATGCCATTCCCTCACATGTGAAAACATGACGCAGTCTGCGCAGTATTTTTGCTGTAGCAGCTAGCAAATGCAAATTTAATGATGCCTCCATGACGCAGCATACACACATATGCTGCTCTCATTTCTCATGCTCTTCCAGGTATTCACATATATAATACTAACAGTTTAATGCACATTCACATGCACACACACACACACACATACACATGCACACTTTCACCCAAAAACCTTCTACCTCTGTTTGGCTCTATTGTACATGTACACAGACAGACACACAGATAGACAGACACACACACAGACACACAATCATGTAGAACTGTATGCACGCAATCTAAAGATGAACACTCATCCCATGTTGACCAATGTCATCCACCTCTTAGATCTCAGTGGCGCCCCTCTGTCTACACTGAGAGGTGCATGTACGGGTGCGATAGGGTGGGGTGGGGTGGAGTGTGGTGGGGGTTGGGAGGTTGGTTTGTCTGTTGAAAATCCAGGGGGTATGTCGGGGATTAACGTGCACGGCCCTGGACGGGGCTGCCGAGCGTGTGCTACATAATTGAATTTCATGCTTGGGCCTCTCCCCTCTGAAGTTGTGTACCAAAGCGGTCATTTGAAAAGAAAGCTATTAGTCCAGGCCGCTGCCAAAACCGCAGCTCGCGTATAGGAAGTGGGGGATTACGAGCCCGCGGGCCCGACACCGCAGTCATCAAAATACAACAGTCGTGGTTTGTGATGTGCTGAAGGAGGAGACGGAGGAGGAGGAGGGGGGTGGGCGTGGGGGTGGGGGGTCGGGGGGAGGTGTGGGCACTGGAGGGGGTGGGTGTCAGGGGATGGTGGGAAGGGGTGGAGATGAAGAGTGCACGAGACGGCGATAATAATAAATATTCCTGACAATGCCCCTGCTTTGTCTATAGTGTCTAATGCCCCCTCAATCCCCGCGAACGTTTTTCGAGGGCTTCTCTGTGTGTATTTTTAATTCTGGCCAGTGTATACTTTGACGTGCAGAAGGATTTCAGTGCTGTGTATGAAGGGCTAAGTGACTGAAGCAGATTTTTATTGTACAGTTACTCACAGGCCCTGTGTTTTCTCTCTGGTGTCCAATTTTTTTCCCCCCTCTCCCTTTGCCTCCTTGTGGCATCCTCTGTCAGATTTTTCAAATTAACTCAGCTTTGTGGTCGGCTTACGTGTGCGCCAGCGAAGATTTCGAGCCGTCATAGCCTCTCTGTGACATTTATTAGCCCTGGAGAGAGCCCGGGTCGTGTTCATCACGGTTGGGTGCTGAAACCTAACATTATGCCGCAGATACTTACATCCGCTCTGTGTCTCTTTCTCTCTCTCTCTCTCTGTCTATCTCTCTCTCTTTTTTTCTATCTCTCTTTCTCTCTCTCTCTTTCTCTTTCTCTCTCTCTCTCTTTGTCTCTCTCTCTCTATATCTATTTTTCTCTCTCCTCTCTTTGCCTCTCTCTCTCTTTCTCTGTCTCTCCCGGTCTCTCTCCCGCTCTGTCTCTCTCTTTCTCTCTCTTACTTTCTCTCTCTCTCTCTCTCTCTCTTCTCTCTCTCTCTTTCTCTTTCCCTCTCTCTCTTTCTCTCTCTCTCTTTCTCTCTCTCTCTCTATCTATTTTTCTCTCTCCTCTCTTTGCCCCTCTCTCTCTCTTTCTCTGTCTCTCCCGGTCTCTCTCCCGCTCTCTTACTTTCTCTCTCTCTCTCTCTCTCTCTGTCTCTCTCTCTCTCTCTCTTTTTCTCTCTCTCCTCTCTTTGCCTCTGCTGCCAATAAGGAATGTGTTGGGCTGACGTTATGCGCAGCGCTCTTTGCTCTGCACTGTTGAGAGGACACTCTTGACTTGTCAGAAGTGTCCAGATGACTCATGTGTTTTAAATGGACTGACATCACATTGAGTCGACCCCCCACCCCCAAAAAGCAAGGTTGCTTTCGTCTCCTGGCCTCTTGAAAGCTGTTTAGTTAAATCACAAGTCACAGATGAAATGCAGCTCAGTGGTAAGCACTACGGCATGCTATTTGTGTTTGGCAAAGGAGTGATGCAAAAGTTTAGCACCACTCTTGAGTTTTTTCGATTCTTAATTTCGTATCATTGAAGACTAGAGCTGGCAGCCTATATGAAGCAGTTACTTACTAAATGTGTATTCATTGTTTTCACTGAGGGGGAGTTTTGTTTTCATTTTTGGGACAATTTTTTTATCCTTTGATTGCTAACTCTATAAAGTTTACATCAATCATTGGTGTCAGCTTTATGAAGTATTTTGCTTAATCGCTGCGTGCAAAATGTTTGACCTTTTGACTTTCCTGGAGTATTTACCCATGATTATCTTTCTTTCCATGTTAACAAAGCAGATACAAATAGCAGTCTGAAGTTGTGCTTGGAGCTCAGAGGAGACCTTTTTTTGTACATGTTGATGTGGAAAACATCTTAAGAACTTGGAGCACTTTCCAGAATCAATTCACCATGTTTTTTTTTACACGCCATATTTTACAAATACCTTACCCAATAATTAATACTTTTTTGTCCTTGTAATTGTTTTCTTGTGAACAAATTATTGCCCTGAAGTGGTTATAATAAAACTAACACTCTGATTAAAACTGGTTAAAAACTTGAGGAAAACACATTAAAAAGAGCATGCCTGTATTTTCTCAGCTATTTTAGTACATTGAGTAAATAATAATATTAAAAGTCCTCATACAGTACAGGGTCACGAACATGACACGGGGGGATGAAAAGCAAAGAAAATCAGGAAGTTTAAAAGACTGGACACAGACCAAATGGTTAAATCTAACGCAACAAGGTGACTAATTTAATTAGTGTATGTTATGGGGGAACATATTACTCCTGCAACAATAAAAATGACTTCTGGCGTATAGTTGGTGAGTCTGTGTAAATCTGCAGAGGCTAAGAAATCAAATGACGGAATAGGGAAGGGGATACCAACTGTGTCCAATCGGAGGTTCAGCGGTCAGATGACAGCCGTGAAAAAGTTTAGATTTGTAAAGCATAAACTTGACTAGGACCTCTTGTTGCTGTTTTACATTTGTTTTATGTTTTAACCATTTACCATTTCATGCTGTGGAGCTAAACACATCCAGTCACAATATAAAAAAAGACAAAAGCACATAAGAGGATTGGCTAATCATGGTGAAGGAGGTAGAGTTAATATGAAATTGCTTGTTGTAGGGCTTTTAATTGTCAACACAATTAGGAATAAGGGCATACAGTAATACCATGCTCTAGGTGCATCATATGCTACAGTAAGACTAAAAGTTGAATAACTTTAATTTAAAAAAAAAAAATCTATATCAGCTGTATAGCTCTCTAGCATCTAGTACTTCACCCAGCAGAACAGGAGGATGAGCTACACCGCTCTGCTCTTTTGGCCACACAGACGACCGTTGACAACTCTCAGATCCCTGTGTGTGATGTTTGGAGCGGTTTGGTGAGAGATGGTAGCACGGATCCCACATAGTCAGCCATTATCCCTAACATCGTTAAACAATTGTAACATTCAGACCCAGGAATGTAAGTATTGGAATAAAGAGTGTGGAGGAATCTAGCAAAGGATCTCTCTATTACTTCACAAATTGTAGTTTGGGTTTTTAAAAATAAAATAAGAGTTTTAGAAGATTAGTTGAACAGTTTACACAGAGTATAGCCACAGAGGAGAAGCCTATTCCAGTTAAAATGTGAATGGGAGTAAAGAGGCAATCTCAACTATGGTTTTAATTAAAATAAACTGTGATGTGGTCAACCCCCTTAACCCCAGGGGTCATTCCTTACCTCTCGTGTTTGTTGAACATGGAATCAAGGCGTAAATCAGTTTAAGGCACACAAGCCTTTGGGCCTTCTCTTTTACTTGTGCTGCTCAAAGATGAAAAAAATAAATAAAAAAAGGTAAAAATACATTTCAATGGACTCTGCAGGAGCTGAGGATATTAGCCGTTGGTGAAATCATGATACCACAGGGTCTCTTATTTGTGCAAACTATGTGCCCAGTGCAATACTCCCCTCTGACCACATAAAAGCCACGGATCGCAGCGAGTCCTGAACCGCATGACGTTCAGCTGCTTCCTTCACGAACATCAATCTGTGTTGAGCTTGGAAGGCTCGCGACAGGAAACTCTAGACATTATGGATGTCGTCGTGCTGCTAAAAGAGTAGCTCTTTTTCACATTCTTGACGTTTTAATTTGACAGCCGCGGGAGGATTTTGCTCTCTGGCTCTGGCAGGATTTGCTGCCGTGCCGTGCTCCCTGAGCATGCCATTGTCCCACACTCCCTCCCCAACACGCAGTCCATGTGGAGGCTCAGAGTCCCCCACGTTTGAACTGTTCACAAGATGTTCGGAACTAACATCACCAATCCGCAAACTACACCCTTGGGTTCTCAGACATGCAGAAGGGGGAAGGAATTTTAGAGTGATCCCTAATTTGTTGTTCAATTTCTCCAGACCAGTTTAATTTGGAGTAGTCGTAATTTAATAGCAGTGCACTCAGTAATACATGGCCTGGCCAATAAAACCAAAACTGGTGAGCTGACACATACAGTACAGCAGAGCTATAGAGGAAATGCTCAGATTGACAACCACAAATGACTACCACAGTGTATGTTCAAATATGCAGCCCTTCAGAGTCAGTTTTTGTATGTTACTGTAACACTTCAAGGAACGATATGTGACACTGATGGGAAACATTTAACCCTTGAGTTAGGTTTTTTTTTAACATTCTATTAAAGAATGCATTCTACAATATGGTAAGATTCCGAAATTCTTCCTAACATTCCCAGTTAATGAGTACAGTGGTACTGGCTCAAGATGTAAAACTCTTTTAAGTCTGTTTTCCTCCCTCTGTAGTTGCAGCATGCTGTGTTTTCCTGCTAATTTCTTATATACTGTATCTGGCAAACTGTTGACAAATGTGCATCCAAAAGATTTTTTGCTGTAGATCAGAAATGTAAACTTAATCCAACCTTATTTATTGCAGTGATTAATTTAATAGTGTATTACATATTGTTCTCTTTAGATTTCCTCAATGTATAAAGTAGTGTACTCAGTAGTAAGTAGCACTAAAACTGAGACCTCTAATCTACAGTTCACCATAGAACCTGATAAGCATTTAATATGACATCAAACGTTTTTATGATGTGCTGAGAGATATGTGGACTCTAGCAATTCTGAACAAAAACACCAATCAGAAATAGATTGCGGTGATGTGAAAGCAGCATATTCCCAATGAACTACATCTAATCGGTTCATTGTGTGCAGAGGCCTTCCCCCCATTCACAGAGAGGAATAAATATCATCAGGACCTCAGCTAGTTGAGATTGTGCGGAATGCCATAATTTGTTCTGAGATCAGGTGCAAGGGACGTGACATTCAAAAGAGGCAGAAAATAGCAGCAAGTCAACTCAATTATTTTTCATTCTCCAAACATGGTTATGTTTGGTTATGATCTTTCCAGAAATTTCCAAACTCTTAGTCACAATCCATATTTTTTTTGTGTGTGTGTGTGAGGATGGCTATCTCAAACTATTTACAAAGCTTAACGTTATAGATAACATGAACTGGTCGAGCCATACAGCATCAACACACACTCTGACCTGCGGTTTGTTCCATCATCCTACTCATCTTCCCATCGTGGTATTCTATCAAAGAAAAAGCAGTAACCTCATCTTAGGGGCCTCACGTCTCACTCACGTCTCACCCATCCAGTCCAGCTGGTGGAAGGAAAACCTGCCGCATCTCAAAGCCTCAAAGCCTCCAAGATCTTCTTGGGTGCTGCTTCTGCCGCGAGTCCAAGTCTGGGTGAGTTGTGCTGGCGAGAGCGTTGCTTGTGTTGGAGGGGAAGCGCTAATCAAATGAAAAGAGTCAGAACAGATAAGATGTCTCTACAAGCGTCAAACCATTTTTTTTTTTTCGTTTCCCTCTTGCACAGAGCGATAGTCAATTCAAGTCTTGTGACACAGACATTATATTTGTGTGTGCGTGTGTGTGTGTCAGTGAATGCACGCGTGTGTGTGTTTGTGTCTGTGTCTCTGTGTGTCTCTGTGTGTGTCTGTGTGTGTGTGTGTGTGTGTGTGTGTGTGTGTGTGTGTGTGTGTGTGTGTGTGTGTGTGTGTGTGTGAGTGCGTGTGTGTGCGTGTGTGTGTGTGCGCGTGTGTGTAAATTTGTGTGTGTGTGTGTGTGTGTGTGTGTGTGTGTGCATGTGTGTGTGTGTGTGTGTGTGTGTGTGTGTATGTATGTATGAATGTGTGTTAGGGTGCTCTTTGCTTTTGCAATGGAATTACAGCTCAGATTGCCCTTTTGTCAGACAAACTGGAACTTTGCGTTCTGTGTTTGTTTGACCCGGTAGAGCATGAAAAAGACACACAGTGTAAGTCCCTATAAAGGCATTCTCTTTAAAGGGAGCCTTTAATTGTTGTAAATTGTTTGTGGCCTTAGATGCTTCTTAGGCTCTGTGGCATGTTTTACTGTGTACGAATCAATTCTCTCGCCCCAATTAGGCGATAACCATATAAGTACAATGGCATTTAGTTTTCATGGAAATCCAAGGTTTTGAATCATTTCTGGTAAGCCTGTAGTTCACTGGTATTGTGGTGACGTCAGTTTTAAACTGTATTTATTTTCAATGGAAACCTATCGAACAGCAGTTGATAGAGACTATCAACCTGATAATATGTGTGTTCAAAGTGATCCTTTTGGTAAAGGAATATGAAGGAATAAACTAAATTTCTCTGTAGTTTGTCCACACACTAATCATCAGATAAGTACTTGGTCTTCACTTCAATACTTTACCTCAATTTACATCTCATTTAGATTAAATCAGTTTCTTACTGAAATCATCTCAGTCTGCCAAACAACTGTTGTTAGATACTTTTTTATATCAAACGGTTGTCTGTATACTATAATGACTCCAGTAGAAGTCATTCTGTTTTGAGTCTTAAAGTTGTTTACAGTTTAAGATATAAAACAGTGTTTGTGACTACGGTCTGTCCGTTTTGAGAAGAACTTTTTTTCATCAGTAAGAGCAAGAGCAGGAAAAGTGACAAAAGTTCCCTTGTGTGCTTTGATGGTCTGTGTTGTTCCCTTACGAGAAGCAGGTCCCTTTTTATCCGAGCCGACAGCCAACCTTCATTTTTATGGATATCCACGACTGGGGGCCACAGAAATTTGGCAAATCGCAAGAAAAGCAACAGAGAGAGATAATTCCGTGTCACATGGGCCTTGTCAAAAAGAGCGGCAGCAAAAAAAAAAAAAAAAGGGGGAAGGTGGAGGCTTTGGTGGGATGCTCCTGTAAAGTGTCACATAAATGTTTGTCTCCAGGAATGTGCTGGTGAGCATCAGCACATCGTCTCTTTCCATTTCCCCCAGCGCAGCGACGACTGCACCACCCCTACCCCCACCCCACCCCACCTCCCCCACCAGCATCAGCGTCAACTCTACCCCTCCCATTCGCCACTGGTGCTAAAGTTCTCCCTGGGATGGGCACTTTGTCACTAAAAGGGTGTTTCGTTGGCCAAGTTGGCCCTGAACTGGGAACGATCCAGGGTGTGTTACCGCCGGCCGAGAACACTTAGTGTGCCTATTTCATTTCTTTCTTTTTTTCCCCCCTCTCTCTGAGTCTTTTCCCCCCTCTTCTTCTGATGCAGACCTCTTCTTGTTTGTGTAGAACAAGTCACTTGTTTAGCTTAAAAACCCCTTGGCCTCTGGTTCATCAGTTAACCCCTTGCCCCGTGTACAATTCTGTAGTTTCTGTTTGTTTAAAGAGAGCGTGTGCATGACAGAGTAAGTGAAAGTGAAAATGCAGCGAAAAAAGTGTCAAGCACATAAACCTCCATGTGCCAAACGGGTGACAGGGACCTCACATATGCCAGAGGCTATACAATTCCTCCCTCAGTTTACAAAGCCACGCTCTGTACTAATCAGTCATTGGTTTCATTGTTCCCTTAACATGGCGTCCATAGACCATCTGGGACGATGCTTAATTACTTCTTTGGGCTACATGCGGCCAAACACATGCGCAAAGATAACCCAGTCATTCACAAGACTCTCCATCAGTTATGACACTGAGTAGACAGCATAAGGGGAAACATTACAGCCGTTATCAGGATGTTTTTTTTTTTTACTTTTTAAGAAAACATGGCAAATGTAATAGATACTTTTTGATGACAGAAAATGTAAGTCGGGTCACGTGTCAACTGTGAACCTCGCGTTACCTTAAAGCAAAGCGCACCCGGTCACCCTTCAAGTAGTATAGTAGACCCCTGATTTCTGTGGCGTTTACTGGCTGTCCACTTGACAGGATGATTGACAGCTCAAACTCACGCTCCATTTGTTGAACGAGCCACTTCTGTAACATTAATCCCAGCTGGTCCTGAAAGGAGACTCCTCGGCAGACTGGAAGGCTGCGATTGTGTCGTGCTCCGGGAGGGTTACGTGTTGTGTTCAGCGCTTTTCCTGTGAGTTCCTGTAAAGAACCGGAGCTGTGAGAGGTTAGGGCAGGCGGAGAGCATGTTCAATGCCACTCATAATAACCGTCACACCGCAGGCTATTTCCTCACCAGGCCTCCGTTTGTTTGCTCACGTGCGTTTGAACCAAAAAAAAAAGCTATTTCTTTTTCTTAAAAGTCATTGCTTCATCGCACAAGAAGGCTCTTGACTGAGTTACGTTGATTACTGATCTCAATATGTTGTTAAACAGTTTGACAAACGCTGCCCTAAAGGATTAATATTACCAATGAGAACTGAAGTGAAATAAGACTCGGTTGTGTTACTCAGTAACGAGGGGTTTAGAGTCAAAGGACTAGTTGCCCGTGACCCACAGTAAGGCTGAGAAAAAACTGCAAAACCTTTGGAAGAACCACACATTCTAGCCTGATGTGTGTCTCTGAATCAGTGGTGTTTGGCTTGATTTATCCTCACTATCCTTCGAGATTAATCACGCCTCCCGAGTGACATAATATAGTTTTTATTTACAGTGTGATGTAGAGAACTCGACGCACTACTGCCTAATATCAACACGGATGTCATATGAATATATTGGTGTGTACCCCATAGGCTCCCATCAGGTAGCGCTGTTATAAATAGCCTTTACTGATGAGTTAAAGTAGCACTCACCTGCAGGATCCTCTTGAGCAGGCCTTGCTGGAGATGACTTGGAGCATGATGTGGCCCTTGTAGTCATACAGCAGATTACAGGTAATGGACTGGTGGGCGATGATGTCATTCTAGAATAAACAGCTTATGTGAGTAACCTCGGCAATATCTTCAATCAAACACAGAACTAATCCATTTGTGCCATTTTGTTTTTAATTGTTTTGCGTGACTTTTAATCAAGGAATTCAAAGTAGAATTTGATTAAGATGTTTTCGTGCTAAATTCAGTGACTCAACAAGCGTTTGCCTGTGCCAAACACCCAAACCACTAAATGAAAAGTTATGAGGGAATGTGTCAGTATGCGGAAAACAATACATGGACTGGAAGAGGCATCCACTTTTATCTGTATGTTCTGAAGATCTTTTGTTACCAAGACATTTTTTTGTGTTTCCATGAAATTTCAACTCACAGTTCACATGAACCTAAAGGGTTCATTAATGTGAGAGGGAGAAAGTACATATTACAATATGTGTGGATAAACACATGTTAAACTATAAACAGACATTTTTGAGGTATGGCAACATATTGTTTAAATGCTTACATGCATTGGAAGTACAGCGCATCAGGTATCGCCAGGGTAGAGAATGCAGCAAAACATGGAGGTGACGCTGTATTGATGGTGGGATTGGCACTCGCAATGATTCTCAATGTACTTGTGTTATGGAGTGAGTTAACACAAAGCAGTAAGCAAAGCTAAGCAGATGAACTCTCTCTCTCAGTCACTGTCAAGAGAAGATTAATGTCATGTTTCTAATGTCACGCTTGAATAAATAGGAGCCATTGGCTGGCGACAGTGCCACTGGCAGTGAAACACACAAAAAGACGATGTCTTTATTGTCCATACAAAGATTAGGGAAGCTTTTGTAGAAAATACATGAATGGAAAGTTTTTCCCTCAAAAAAAAAAAAAAAAAAAAAAAAAACAGGATTCCAGGGAGGTCCCCTGTGTTTTGCCTGTGATGGGTATGGTGCGTTAAAGGTTGTCACACAAAACCCAGGAGAAGTACACCCACTGTAAACTTTCCGGGAGCTTTTTAAACACTGCCAGTGCCAGCCCACTGCAGCCGCGTCGGACCAGCGAGCCTCACGAGAAAATGTCACACACAAAGACTTCGCCAGCCTCGCAGGAGATTATACGGTTTCTTTGTATTTATATTACCTTATGTATTTATATTACATGGCTTCTTTCTATTTCGCAAGTTAAACACACACAGTATTATTCATAGGGCTGCAGGGAGACCTGTTGCGTACCAGGATGATTGGTGGGCACTCTGCAGGTGACGAGTGACGAAGTCATTCGCACTCAAGGTTAACACAGGACAAAAACGACTCGGGTAGGGTCGAAGATATCTCAATCAGAACAGTGTTGAAATGGGAAAGCCAAGTAAGAGAAATGGGTCATATTTGTGCTTGTGGGGAATGTAAGCAAAGTGCACAATATATTTTTGGGGGGCATTTGGAGAGAGGATGGTGCATTCTTTCCCATGGCACTCGCAATAGCCCTTGATGGATAGAGGCGAAGCAGAGTTTCCGCAGCTTTGGACACTTCCTCCAGACGGAGCGTAGCTATCCGTATCACCTTGAACTGGCCAACAAAAGCCAAAAAACATCAATTACAACAACAACAGTCTAGACAGCCAAAGACCACAAAAGCACTATATTTTAAAGAAAAATATCCAAAAAGATGTTTTCAGAGGTTCTGCACGTACTTCACAGTTGTACTTCCACAAGGGCCATGGTCACTGCACTGAACCTGACTGCACTGAATGATTAATTTGTGAGTGCAACGTGGAACGTGATGAACAGCAATCCTACTTTAAGGAGGGGTGGGGGGGGGGTGGTGGGTCAACGTAGTTGTACACTCTGTGTGTAAGCCCTCCCAACGCAGTCTCTTACAAAGGTCAGTATGTTCAAAACAGGGGCCACCCTCCTGCATCCATATTTCTAGTCCTGACCGCGGGCAGAGACAACCCATGGAAGGGGGGGGGGGGGCTGTGGGGTGGGGGAAACAATGGCCAGGATGTCTTACTTGTGGGGCAGTTAAAACAAAGCATAATTTACTTTAGCAGAGCACAATTACGAGAGGGCAAACATAGCGGGGCTGATGCGTTTGCTGGCAAGGGCCTGCGTAGGTTTTGTTTAGCCGAGCAGGCAGAGAGGCCTGGGTGAATTTAAAGGAGCCACTCGCTGCTCTGGAGTCTGGTCTCTCACCTGTCACTTGGGTAAGGCGGTGGGGGGTGGGAGGTGGGGGGGGGGGAGTTGTGTACATTGCACGTGGAAAGTTCAGTCCGCACGGCGCCTTCTCAGGGTCCTTGGTTATGATGCCCTTTAATCATTGAAGTCATATGTGTTTCTCCATTGGGCTCCATTGGACAACATGTGCTGGCGGACATGACATTCCTGGGCTGCCTCTTTCACATTGTGCATACGTGTAACGGGGCATGTAGAGTGTGTTGGATGACTCGAAATGTTAACGACTGAACAAAGTAAACCTCATTCTCCTCATGAAATGTCAAAACTACTTGGCACATTCCCTGTATGTCTAGTTGGAGTTATGATTCTTGTCATTTTAAAATGCTAGTGGTGTAATTTGTTATAGGCCTATCTGCATTTATTTACGGCAATGTACTTCTACACTCATCGTGTAGCTCATCTTTTTGTCACTTCACAGCAGTGGTTCCCAAACTTTTAACTGCTTTGTACCCCCTGAGAAACTCTGTCCTACCAAGTATACCTAGCTTGCTATGAGTATTTTTTTTTCATAATAATTGTGCATATTCATATTATATGGTACATTATGATCTAGTCACAATTGGATTGTATAGGGGATAGCTTGACTGTAAGATATTTTTCCACATATAGTATGCATACTTAATCCTTATGCTAGTAGAAGCTGAGAACTCAGTCACAGATTTATTTTGTGTACCCCATAGAGTGGATCCATGTACTCCTAGGGGTGTTCGTACCCCAGTTTGACAATCACTGCTCCATAGGAAAAATGTGAATACTTATCGGCTTATCTAAGCACCTGTAGTGTAGTGTTATGTCATCTAATTAGTCTTTTTTGTTGTATTCTGTATAACTGTCCTCCAAAGTTGTCCATGAACAAAACAGAATGGAGTCAAAATTCAAACAAGCTACTGAAGAAGTAATGTTGATATTGGCGAAAGAGATGTCGGTGAAATGTTTATGTCTATTGTGAAATTGTACGACTCTTGTTCATACAAGCCATGCAGTGGTCGCACATAACAAATGGAGGACCCAGAGAAATGTAATGTCTATTTAACGAGTTTTGGGTTGCCCCCGATATATTTACACGGCAGAAGCGCTGTTTGTCATACAGCTTGAGAGCTGACATCTGTGTGGAGCACTGAAATCTTCACAGACTCTTCGCTTTGGTTATAATCTTTCTTGACATGTGCTGCTCACAGTGTGCATGCTGGGTTTTTTTTTTCACTCGGTGGAATTTAAGTTATTTTATGTTGAATTTCGAGCACAAGTGGGTTTGATTTGGACCCGATGGCCTTTACATTTCTAGCCTGTACTGCACTGTATGTTGGCAACGAGCAGCCTTGTCTCAGCCCTCATGCAGTTGGGTGGCCATGAAGGATGTGCCAAATGGCTGACACAAGTGGTTCTGACTATGTTGTGGTTGAGGAACATTCTGCTAATATCTTTGTAAGACTGCATGCGACAGCCCTCAGGCTCTGAGGATTTAACGCATGGCCAACTCTTTGTACCTACCATGGCTGTTATGAAAGCCTCAGTGTTGAGGTCCAAAGGGGCCATCAACTTGAGGCCAGCAACTTGAGGGTACATCACACTTTTTTTTTCAAATAAACATGTTAGCAAATATATTGGGGGGTCTTCCCCCTTTTGCCTGAGTTTTATTTATTTAAAGGTTTTAACCTCTCAATTTTTACGCGTACAGTTTACATAGCTAATCTCGCATAAGTAACAGCACTGGGGCAGATGCATCAGCTGTCGGCTCCAGCTTTTAGAAAGGGTCCTAGACTAAACGACATCGGTAATAAAAAAGGGGCTAAAGTAACAAAAAGCTCGGATTGTTTAATACATTCTTCAACCAATAACACGAATAGCTCGCTGTTAAGTAACCTCAGATAAATCCACAATTTGAGGTAGCATGTACTGTAAATGACTTGGGTCCTTTTTTCAGCCTTGTGCAGTTATTTGTCTCGGTAGTGTTATGTATGGAGTTTTGAATAAACATTGGAACAGAAGATCAAGATGATCAAGATCAAGATCAACAGCAGTACTGTGCAGTGACTTATGAAAAATATAATAATTTGTCTTTGAATAGAAACTTCGGGGATATCTAGTTGTGTTTGGTTGTTACTGTGGTAGGTAGGTAGGTAGGTAGGTAGGTATTTATTTATATAGCACATTTGTACCTACAGAGTACATTACAAAGTGCTTTTAGAGGAAGACAAATAAAAAATCAAAGGTAGATAATCAAAAAACACAACATGACTAAATAGTCCACTGGCCAAACTTCACAAGTTATGAGTTATGTAGTTGTAAGCAGTTTAAAAATACCATTTATTCTTGCTATCTACTATGTACCTAAAATGATATCCTTTATACCAGCTCCCAATTATTGTTTGAAGAAACTTTAGTTAAGAGCCTCCAAGGCTTCTGCTATTGTATTCACTGTCAGTTTCAAATAAATCCAAACCTCAGTGCAGAGCCTGCAGTCTTTTACAACACTGTCTTGTCCCGTTACTTGACAGTTGACTGCTGTAGTTCGTTCGCCTAGCATCGCAAACACTTGTGTTATATTTTCCGTTTTGAAAAACGCGGGGTCACCGGTGTCTCTGACTCCACTCGCCAGGGCCAGATGGGGTTTTCCTATAAACAAGTGCACAGGGAATATTTATACAACCAGTGGCACCTGACGCCATAACACTTATGACATTCTGTTTAGTAGCCAGTGTTGCCATAAGTCACTTTGGAGAATTAAGTAAATATTTTCAATATAGTCATGCTATTGTTTATTATAGAATGGCAAAAGCCCTAAATCTTGCCAAATCCTGTGTTAAAAAGTCCGTTAATTACAACTTGTCGGACTATCTCTGCACTCTGCTGATACGCTTTGTCATGCCGTGTATTGTGCATTTACTTTCCTGTAATTCTGTTCATACGGTATGTTGTCTTTGCCTCCTGCATTAGATGGTTGAGTGTCAGGTATCTAGAGCTTGTACAACCAGTCTCGTGCTGTCTTCTTTCTGCCGTACAGCAAGTCTTTGAATACTGCAGATGTACTGCATTTGTGTCAGCTCTCCAAAGTGTTGGTTTACATTCCGGTGGACTTTTATTCTTTCTTTCCCTTTCGAGTTTTTTACCCTGTCCATCTTCTCCCATACATCATTTGTTGTCTGGAGCGCACGTCTTGGGAACATTCTCTCCACCATGTTTGTCAAGGACCCATCTGTCTTGACCGTTCTCTCCCTTTTTTTTTGCCCAGGTTAGGGTAACGCTTGCTAGGCTGTTGCAATCAGGCCGTAAAATGCTTGAATGAAGTCGTTAATTGCAAGGCCAGAGAGAGAGAGAACCCAGTGTTAATTCCAACAAAAAGTCAAAGTCAAACTCATCCCTGGAAGTCCTGGACTGACCCCAAGATAAATAATAATGAAAGCAGCGAAAACCTCCCATAAATTTGGCACGCCGTCAACTCGACTGGTGGTCAGCTCTTGTGAGAGAGAAAGAGAGAGAAAGGGAGAGGGAAAAAAACAGGACGAATAGAGATAAAAAATGGAAAAAAGGAACAAATAAAGTAGCTAAGAGGAAGGAGAGGGAAAAAAAGAGCGATGATTAAAAATGACAAGAGGAAAGAAAACAATCCACCTCAAAACCGCACCGCAAAAGCTCATTTATGCAGAGAGAAGCAGGGGGTTCTGGCCTGACGCTGCAGACATAGTGTGCTTTTTGCTGTGACCACAGCAGCCCTGACGTCCCCCAGCGACTCTTCATTCAAGCCACAGAATGCATTTTAAAATAGGCAAACACTCTTCAGCGCTGGCCACCAATCCAAACTAACCTGCCTCACAACCGGGCTGTTTCAAAGTCAGACATGTGGCATAGGCCTGTATTTGGATAAGCTAACCACTGAGGCTACCGCACAGCACAGACCAGAGACCAGTTGTGTGCCATCGGCGCAAAGAGCTGTAACTGTTAATGGAAAGGCCTGGATGACATGTGGGTTAGTGTCAGTCAAATAAAACGCTAACCTTTATGGGGGCCAGCCACAGATAACCCCCACACAGATATTCCGAGACGATCCAGCTACGTTGTTTATTGTGAGAGACATCACAACGCAGCTTAGGGGAGATGGGCCTGTTGGTGGTGGGGGGTGATCGGGGGGGTTGCCAAATGACTCAAGAAAGCTGATAACCGCTTACACCAGTGATGCTGTTGGTGATAACGGAGGAAGCCGGGGCTGTATTTTGGTTGGCTGTGGCCGTGCTTTAATTGGGCCGCCATGCGACACATCGCTCTCTTTAAGTGGAGATGCTATCTCGCGCCCTAAGCACGGGCCGTCTTTGAAGATGCCTCCTTCTCCGATTGTTGTTTTATTCCCCCCCTCCGTACAGGACCTGGGTGGCTTTGTCATTCAGCTCCAGCTCCAGGCTCCAGCCCCTTGCCAAATACACACGTGTGCATAGGACCCACACTTTTTACTGCGGCCCCGTATGCCGGGGGCCTGGGCCTGTCATCTGCGTATAAATTGTCAGGGCCCATTTTAGCCTGGGCATTAAAGCCAGGCCCATCAGTTAAGGAGCTAATAAAGAGGCAGAGTGGAGATGTGCAAGGCAGATGCATGTTCTCGGGTCTCGGCTCCACTAAACTAAAGTGTTTTAGTGTTTTTGACTTGCTGGCAAGGTAAAAAGGTAAACAGTGGTTATCGCAGTTTGTCATGTTTGTGATTTCGGGTATTACTCTTGTCTCTGTTTGATCTCAGACATTGCTTTACACATTGGAAAAAACTATTGCAAGACCAGAAAAAAAACAGATGCAAAAAGAGAATAAAACAAAACCTTTACCTTTTAGCATCACTGAATCATGCTGTAAAAGACAATAAGCTAAATATTTGAACTTTTAGCATCGCATAGGTTACAATGTACAGTAAATGGTCTGTAAAAACCCGTGAACACAGTCAAAGCCAGTCTGCTCTGGATTACAACAATCACCTCTCTGGTCTCAGTTTAATTTGACATTTAATGCAGATTACAAACACAGAACAGCTTGAACTGAAGGTGTAAAGAGTCCCACTGGAACCATTGGTCTGACTTGTAAAAGCTGTTGGGCCAGGGAGCAGAGCTTGCACCTTGCTCCAGAGTTCACAACTCCCATTTTTTTTATGAGAAATGTGAAGTTCATTGGAGGAATATCACAGAATATATCTACACATGATTTTTTTTTCTCTCTCTCTCTCTCTCTTCCCGCCACGATTTTTTAGTAGGTGGTTCTGGCCCCCGATTTGTGCAATAAATTGGCAGCAGGGCTTTAATAACACCACTGTATGTATGAGACATGACAGTCTGGGGGAATTAATGTCCTTCAAACATCTAAGTGGTTTTCAAAACACAGTTTATTAAAGAAAACAGAGATGTATGTTTGTGGTGCCCTATGCGGTTTGTTTCTGCAGATGATGTACTATACATAGAAAAAGACTTGGCCTGTCCACTCCGCAGAGAAGGCGAGGGTCTCATTTTTCACTAACGACACATAGCAGAGGCTTGCTCTCAGCTACTGAAATTGGGGGCTTGTGTGTTTAATATTTGCCGAGAGAGAGAGAGAGAGGTAGCCAGCCACGTTATAGGTCTGCTCTTTGTAATTTCTGGAGACGAATGTGTTGTGTGACGTGCTCGAATGGAAGAAGCATTTGTGCGCTTTCAACCAGGCTTAGGCTTTGTAAATAAACAGACGCACTCTGGTGATTGTTATATCTCTTGTACTTGAAAAGGACTTTCCAGGAAAAAAAAGAATCTCTCATCTTTGTTTTGTGGTGTGCTTTTATGTCTAACGACTTCAGCTTTGTTGGGGTGACCACATGCTCGTCTGGGACGGAAGCACAGATAATAAAATATGGTCCATCATAGAAGAGTCATAGCTCAAATCTTTCCTTTTTTTCCCTGTCTTCCCACCCCCAACTCTCTCTCTCTTTATCCTCTCTCTTTCTCTCTCTCTCTCTCTCTCTCTCTCTCTCTCTCTCTCTGTTCTGTGCAGGGGTATCTGAAAGAAAGTGTGGTGGTGGTCAGGGCAATGAATGTGAAAACCACGGAGAAGAGTCCTGAACGCACACTTCCTCCAAAGGTTCATCATGCTACCCCCGACCCAGTCCCGCGCGTTCCGGTGCGGAGATCTTCTCAAAAGGAGAGCAAGGCCTGTAAGTGTTGATCTTGGCTAATGGCCCCAGTCATGTCCCCTCAGAACTCACCCATCAAGCTTGATTGTAAAGCAAATGTAAATACCTTTAATGATATGTCTCATATATTATCTATATGGTACAATAAGTAATGATCTAACTTGTGTAGGTTATACATCATAAGATTTTCACAACTCCAAAAACAAATCAGGGCCGCAAAAGCCTGGCTTTGTAAACAAAAAAGTTTGAATCATATTGGGGATTTTTGGGATTTTTTTTTTTTGAAGCTCAAGATAGGCCACTGTCTTAAGGCCTTTGCCTTCGCCAACGTACATACCAGGTAAATAGGTAAGTATGCAAAAACGCAACCCACGCCAAGCGATTCCCAGGGCCAGATAAAACATGCTCGTTTTGAACATTTTATTAAAACCAGCTGATGACTAATCCACGCTGAAATATTGGTACGCTCTGCTATTTGACTTCACAGTCTAATCAAACCAGCTTAAATGCCACTCGAATCACAAGGTCGAAGGGATGAAAGTATTTGCGGAATCTTGTGATAGAACCTTGTATTTTTAGAACGGATGGTTCCCTGGGCTCCCCAGTGCACGGTGAGAGAAATACAGCGGTTCCCACTTCACTTTAAGAGACGACAGAACTTTTCCATGATGTCATGTTGTGGCGGTTGGGTGAGAGTAATTGAAGAGGCAAATGAACACAAACTTGAGTCTTCCTGGGTTCAGCCATCCTGCTTTTATTTATTTATTTTCAATTGTGTGTGTGTGTGTGTGTGTGTGACAGAGACAGAGAGAGAGAGAAAGAGTGTGTGTGTGTGTGTCTGTGTGTCTGTCTGTCTGTCTGTCTGTCTGTCTGTGTCTGTGTGTGTTTGTATGCATGTATTCATCCTCACATTTTAATAGAGGGGATGATGATGCATAAGGGGCTGCAGGATTTCAATTCGAATGATACAGTGGGTGATGCCATCATAGTCTTGGATTCTCAACTGAGTCACTCCCAGCCTCACCGCTCCATTTGCAAGGGATGAACAAGATAAAAAGAGCTGCTTATGTCAGTGCACGGCTGTCCAATGTGGATTATAATTCTGTTCAGTCAACTAATAGCAGCTGACAGCTTCCTCAAGCTGAATATTCCCTTTCACTGCCCATCAGTGACACTGTAGCTAATGCTCCCCTGTCTGGTTGAAAATGATCGAGATAAAACATGGCCATAATACCGGTTGAGAAGGAGTACAGTACATCATAGTAGCCTGGACTGAAAACCTGCAGGGGAGAGTGGTTGGGAAAGGCAGTTTGATCATACAGAATGATGACTTGATTTGAAAGGTTAGGTCATGTTCTAGAACACTGGTTGTGGAATAAGCATTCGGCTGTAGGCAATTGCCTTTTGCAAATGGTGAGTTTGTTTTCCAAAGGTCAATAGATAGATATGTAGTAATTAAAAGGATACTACCATTTACCTTGACCGCAGTTGCTGGTGCTCACTCACTTGGACATTTGCATGCAGTCACTTATCATACCCATAAAGTTTACATTTATATCGTCATGATAGGACTGCACACACTGTTTAGGTAAATTGACCAAATTACTACACCAGGCACCTTGTGCTTGACATTGTTAGAACACTATTCTTACACTGACATGAATCATTCAGTGTCTCTGTGTATTGTAAAAGGGAAATGTGTGTGTGTATGTGTAGTGTGTGTGTGTGTGTGTGTGTGTGTGTGTGTGTGTGTGTGTGTGTGTGTGTGTGTGTGTGTGAAAGAGAGAGAGAGAGAGAGAGAGAGTGAGAGAGAGAGACAGAGAGAGAGACAGAGAGAGTTTGTGTTCTCCTGATTAGTGTGTATCTGTAGTCTGCGAAATGAATAAGTTGGAACAAGCAAGGAAAGTAATAGTATTGCCTGTATTCAGTTTGTTTCAACAAACCAAGCTATTATTGCTGCCCCTGCCCTGTGTTTAGTCCTTATACTTTCTCTTATGATTTTCTTTTTTGGCATGTTTTGCATACTTTGATGGACTGGCCTTATAATTTGTTTGCGACTCCATACAAAAAAAAAAGCTATAGGCCCCAAACCCTTATGGGTATGGGTAATCCTCTGTAATGAAATGGTCTGCAGTGTTCACACATGCTCTGCAGCTTCGCATGGCAGACCACATTACAAAAAGCCCCGTTGCTTTCCCACAACTTAGTGTGTTAACCAAATTTAAGCCGTTTTATTGAAGACACGCTCGTATCTGTCCGACATCAGATGGCTGGTCCTCACACAGGCTGCTTATTACGAAGCTGAGTAGTAATAATGCCCAGGTCCGAAAAATGACTTCGCATCTTATAGTGGCATAGTCGAACTTTTTTCATGACTGTAAATCCACGACTTTGTTTGTTCCCCAAGCATGCGATTGTAGTGCCAGATGTCGGGCCGACAAATTTGAGCTTAGCTTTATGTGAAAAATAGAGGGAGTGAATCTCTGCTTTTAACCAAGACACATCCAAGGTTCACTCCTCCATGTCTTGGCTTGTTGGCTTGGCTTGTTCTGGTTAGCTTGTGTTTTTTTTTTAGAGTTATGCACTGCAGTGCATTTGTCTTCCCATGTTCCTTTGCGTCTGTATCCAGTTGTGTGTGAAGATTGTGGGGTTAGGTTGTGTCCTTGGTAGTGGTGAACATTTGAGTTATACTTTCAGTCACATCACATTTTATTCCTGTGATTTTAGAGTAATGTTAAATTAAAGTAAAGTTTATACTTAATACTCAGTAACAAACAATACTCAATTATAGTCAGTTACAACTACAAAACATGCTCTACTCCCTTAACTCTGTGAAGGCTGGTTCATTGTGTACATTGACTGAATGGTTTTGGCAGTTTTTGGTGATGTACGTTTATTCGTCCCATCTGTCTTTTTAGACATCCTAAGTCACAATACTGAATTATACTCAGTTACAACTGCAAACACATTCTCTACTCTCTCAACTCTGTAAAAGCTACTGGTGTAATTGTGTCATGTATTCATCCCTTCTGCCTTCTGACACATTATGCGTCACTCTAGACGATCCTGTATAAAGAAATAAGTGAAATACCCAGTGACCAGTGGTCCTCCTCCACACTTTAAAAACTAAAGCACGGAACCAGCTTGCCGTGTATCTTAATGATACTTGAAAAATAGGGCAAGTTACACCAACATGGAAAAAAAAGATTCATATAGCATGTTGCCTAGTTGGTGCTATGCTTTAACAATTACAATGCAAGATGGGCATGCAGGAATAACACAGTGCTGTTGTAACAGGTAACTCGAGCACGTGGCCCAAGAACTCTGGTCCTCCGTGCAAACACCTAATTCCTTTGTTTGAAAAGTGCTCTTAGAGAGATGGTTTTTGAAACACTGACGTCAGTCCATTTTTTGTTATGAAACAGCTTTCACCCCCTCCGCCAACATCATACAATTACGGCAAAGGGGCTAATCTACAGGGAATCTTGAAGGGAGATGTATATTGAATAGGAGTTCACAGTTTCATTCTCTGCATCCAGCTGTGAGCTCGTCCAGGGGCCCTCTTGAGCACGTGCTATCCAAGTTCTTGTCTGTGTGCTTTCAGACTACCCCTGCATAATGTCCAGAGTCACCTTTAAAAAAAAAACAAAAAAAAAGAAAAAGTTATGTTGTCTCACTCACAAACACGGCAGGCATATTGTAGCTGTTTGGAAGTGTCAGGGGCCATCTGAAGTCAGGCCACTCAAAGCATTGAAAGCAGTTCATAGATCCAAAGCAGTTCACCAACAAAAATATTTGTTTGTGCCAGCTGCATAGGAATTAATACTGAATGATCAGTAAAAACTTGTCACAGTGATCATTAGTGATTTAAAGTTTTCTTTTTCCTATTCTTTGAATTGTGTGTCTAGGGTGCATGCTTTGCTTCAGGATATGGCTATGGTTATTGGTAAAGTATTTAGCAGACACCATTCTCCAAAGTAACCTACTATGCTAAAACATAAAAAGTGAAAAGTAAAAACATTTAAAATATAGCAAATTTATTTTCAGAATACGTATAAGTATAAACACAGCTTACAGAAACTTACATAAATTCATAGTAATCAGAACCAATTAATCCAAAACACACACTGGACATAAAACCAGTGATATACTTACTGTTAAGCTGGCCTGGCCCCAATGAGGCCCAGGCCTGGACTGAATCCTCTGTGAGGAGAGAGGCTCTTTGTGAGCTTTTGCAAGCGGATCGATTGTACTTTAGGGAGAAAAAAATGACTAAAAAGGTTTACAATCACCACTGCTTCATGACTGGCGTGACTTCAGAGAGCATGATTGATTAGCAGAAATTTCATCAGGCCCCAGAACAGGTTGTTGTTACCTCACTGGAAGTGGGGTGGTGTGGTGTGGTGGCGTTTTTACCAGGTATTATATCATTTCATTTGAAGCAAAAAAGCACTTTACAGTGAGCGATATCATCTCGGAGAGGAAATCACATTTTGGTGGAAAAGGGTAGAAAGAGAAGGAGAAAGAAAGAAAGAAAGAAAGAAAGAAAGAAAGAAAGAGGAAATCACATGTTGGGGAAAAGAGGTGAAGTGAAAGAAAGAGAAGAAGAGAGAACGAGAGAGTGAGAGAGAACGAGAGAGAAAGAGAGAGAGAGGGAGAGAATACAACAATACAAGAAAGAAAAAGAAAGAAAGAAAAAAAGAAAGAGGGAGCGGTCCAAACCACTCCACGTTTCTGGCACCTCTCTAGGGAGCACCACCTGCTTCGGCTCCCTTATTGTTGCAATCTGGCCCCAGTGAAACGGTGCACCGGGCCGGCCGGGGGATGCTTTCATGTGAATTCCATGCTGATTTTGCGGTGACTGTGGGTGAGAGATTACGCTCATCTGGATAAAATTGCTCAGCGGAGCAGGAGAACGCTTGATCGCCTGATCACTTGATCTCCTGAGTTATGAGCATTTCGCCCCTTTTTTCGTCCGTCTGTGGCAGAAGACGCAACACAGCAGTGGCCTCCTCCACCACCAGTCATTGCGATTACTCAAGGCGTAGCTTTAAAGAAGACAAAGGAAAAAAAGAGTGGAGATCATCTATTAAACACATTATGACGTCATAGAATGAATAGACTCTTAGCGAGAGGTTTAAGAATGGAGAGGCCTCTGCCCAGTCAAGCTCCGCGGGATGCCTCTCGCAAAAATGCTGGGTTACCCGAATTCAACATAGCTAATGAACCATTCAGCTAGGAAGGGGCAAAACAAACCCCTCTCCCCCTGGGGGAAAAAAAACAGGCCTCTCCCGTTTGTTTCATTGCATGCGTTCGTTCGCGTATCGTACATCAGGTTTTCAGGCAGAATAAAAGCAACGTTTACGAGGAACTGCCAAAACCTACCTCTGATACCATCGGCACAAAATAAAAACAAAACACTGGGCCCAGCATTTTCTCATTAGGCAACAGGTGGAATCAACGGTAATATGTTATTCCTGTTGTTGTTCTGCACTCCTAATTCATCCATGAAATTGCACATATGTGCATTCATCATTTGATTTCAGGTTTTTCTGTTTTTTTTTTCTTTCTCTTTTTCCTTTTTCTTTCTATTTCTTTTTTTTTTTGGTGTTGTTCCTCGAACCAGAGCCAGTAATGAAGACTAGTTGATTGATAATGCTTTTCTGCTAATATTACGGCGGCCCCGAAGTCAGTCAAGAGAAACACATGTATGGCACGCGCAACAAGATGGAGTGGAGCAAAAGCGGGGGAGAGCAAAAACCAACAAAATGCAAACCCAGAATTTTTTGAATAGTTACAAAAAGCCAAGAGCTCTGCCTTTGAGAAACCTCCCCAGTGCCTGGTAATTGGTCTCACATTTAGTTATATTACAGTAAAACATTATTGAAAAGCTCTGAGCTCACGAGTATAAATAAAACTATCATTACTTTGGTTGCAAAAATGTTTTGCGCATATGGCAGGAATGGGCCGAAGACTGGACACTGATTTTGTTGTAAGCTTTGAAAAATTCGAAACCTGCGCCAAGATATCCTCACCTATCTGGAATGTACAGTTGAAATTGGTTTGCAGCTAATATAAATAAAAGTTAGGCTGGTACATTACAGCCGTGGCTGTGCGGGGCTTCGGGTCTCTAATTCACAGGCTCTCACTCATAAACGTTGCATGTAGTCTTGGATGAGAATCCAACACTGACATGTACTGTATGTGGTCATGCTGTTCAAATAAACCTGTGTAACAAATGTGCGAGCGTGTATTTAGAAGTGAACCGACGGCCGAGTTTTCAACAAATGTATTGATGTGACATTGCATGCCCTCTGCGGTTGTGCAAGGGAGAGCAGTGTAAACCGTGCCAGCAGGGTAATGAGAGTGTGTAATGCGGGTAATGTGTTCACACAGAGGGAGAAGGTCTGGCATCAGTAAAGAGCGGTGCCGTTGCTGCTTTTGTAGATGAAACGCATACAGCGTTTCCCAAATACTTGCTTCTGACAAGTGAAAAGTTTCTGAGGTTTACTTATTTGAACAGTGTGTGCTTCAGTCGTGAGTCCAGTGGGATCCAGAGTTGCTCAGCTCAGAGAGAGGCAGGGGAGAGAGGCTATGTGGGATGTGGGTGTAGATACCCTCTGCTGCTTTGCTGAAAAAAATATATGTAAAAAGTTCTGTGAGCATTTGTGACCAACAGGTTAGCCCACCTGCTGTCAAAGTCTTGTACTTGTGTAAGTGCTAGTCCTGACTAACATGTATTAGCACATCAGGGATATTGAAATGGTCCTCCAGAATGTTACAGAAACATTTGGGTCACATTAAATGCTAAAGTGGGCTTTTTAGATTATATTTTATGGTTATTGGATTTGGCTTATTCTTTAATAAAATATACTGTATGCTATGTTAGCATGTTATGTTACCCTGTGCCAGGTTTAAGCCCTGTAGGCCCAATTGTTTTTGTAATGGCTGTCAGGGAGTAAATTCAATGTGCTGCTGTATCAAAAAACGTATTGCATATGGCAGCTTTATTTTTTGTTTCTAAATTATTTTCATTGGCTCGTACAATAAAAATAATGTCACTTTGTCTTTTCTTAGTCTTCAGTTCGGTGATCCATCCAGCAGTTGAACTTTGTTATCAGGGAATCAGCATTTATCCATTTGCGCTAAAGTAATTCAACACTGGCTTTATCAGGATACGGAAATCCCATGCTTCAGAAAGTATAAGACCTACCATGTAGTGGTTCTACCCATGCACTTTATAAAGGTGATCTCATTAAAATGAGCTCATCTATCTGTAGGGTTGTAGGGTAAATGTTTGCTAATTGGCAATTAGCTCATTAATTAATTTGTTCATTTAAACCAAGTACTGTGGAGTCAGTAGGTTTTATGGATGGCTGAAACAGATACAAAGTAAGATTTTTGCAGATGGCAGGTCTCCCACATCTGCCTTTATTTAAATACAAAATGTATGCTGTGTTGATAAGTTGATGACTTTTGTCCATAAGTTTGGCTGTCGACTGTGGCTACTTTCGGCCTCTGCACCCTATAAAATTAGGAGAAACGAGTCAATGCCAGGTGAAAAAAAAAAACGCAGTTACATTTTCAGTGAAGTACAAATAAGTTGAGCTAATATCACCGTTGACAGACCCAATAATCTCACTGGAGGTCAGAACAGTGCATAAAATGCCTTTGAATAAAAAAATGGGGGTTTAGTCAATCATATTTAATCACCACTCTTGGAACTGAAATGCGGAGCAAGAGCATTTGAAAAGTATTCTTTGCTTTGGATCCTGCAGCCCTAGATGTTTTACCCTTCTACTCAACTGCTCAACAGCAGTTTGCTCTCACTTCCCAGTGGCAACAAGGGGGTATTGCTGAAGGTGGGCACTTACACATGGGTATGTTGAGTCAGAGTGAGTGATAAACTTACTAATAGAAGAGCCTTTTGGCTTTGTGTTACAAAGATACAAGGATATTTACTGTCACATGCATAGAGATACTGGGTAAAGTAAGACACCTTGCTTTTTGTCTGTGTATGGGGAGGGATAAAGTGCGTAGAATGCAGTTGGGTGATGGTTTAGGCTCAGTGTTGTTAGAGATACTGAAGGTATATAAGGCTCTTCTCCTAGAAGGTGTTCCCATTTACTTTATTTAAGTTAACCTTGGTTGGTCTTAGTCAGTCACTAAACCACTTACAACTAGAACACCCCAAGGTTGTTTTAAGGTATGGTTGTGATGCTTGTGAATGTCTGCCACCACAACAAGCAGCTAGCTAGCCGCAGTCTGTGCAGGGATCACTGCTTCAGCCTGCTCTCTCTGGCATCGGTGGTGGGTCAATATCCTTAGTTGACCTCCACAAATGCCTCACAGTACTGTGGACCATTTGGGTTGCGGTTTCTCGACATGTTGTTCCTCGTGCTTGGCAATGCATAATGTATGGACTGGTTGTGTGGTCAAACACTGTCCTTTGCTTTTTTCCCTTGTAAGACTTAGGAAAGTACCAAAAACTGCTGTCAAGAAGTATTGGTTAGTGTCAGAGTGAGAGGATTCTTGGAGCTTGACATATAAAAAAATGTTGTTGTTTTATAACCTGTAATGTTTCTGGGGAAGGGCCTTGTAGTAAATGCATACAGCTTTAAGCAGAGAGTATAGGGACTGCAGTGCCAAGGCAGAAAAGCCTCAATGAGGATGATGAATTGAATCACACTTTAGATATCAAAGCAAAGAGTTCAAGGTAAATGTTTTCATTAATGACCAGGCCTGTCTGTTTAGGACAGATGAGGATTGAGGATCATTTGCAGTGCTTAATTTTTTACTCCTCCCACATGGTAATTAAAACATTTGAAACAGGTTCTCAGAATTAATGTTGCTTCAGTCGCACTGTAATGAGATCTGGTCCACAGTCATTGTTTGAATATTTATTTCATAATCAGGGTAGTCGGTAGCATGCTTAAATCAATTTTTTAGTTATGTTTTTAGTTTCAACTAATTATGATGCAATTGCTTGATTTGGATATTATTCTATAATAGTCCTTTAAAGGATAAATTATCACACGTAATGTTTTTTTTTGCTTTTTTTCCTTTAAAAGAAAAAGTACTCACACACACACACACACACACACACACACACACAAGTGTAGGTGAACTGGAAATGCTATTTGATTTAGTAGTGAGGTTCCACTAATAACTCAGATACCCCAATGATTTCATGCCCACTTGTAAGGAATAATATTTAGTTTGATTGGATCTATACAGAGCTCCACAGTCATTCACTTATCGCCTATTACACCATACGATAAGGCCAGTAGGATGTGGACTGTCAGTGACTACAGACACCAGCGCCACGCAACCCGGAAAAAGATTAGGTCATCGCGTTTGGTCGTGTGCTCTATTTATAGCTGCTTAACCGCTGCGTATTAAACAAAGCATTTTGAAATTCAATCAAGGAGCCGCTCAGCCATGGTGACCCCAAAACAACCCAGGGGGTTTTCGAAAACAGACCGCTGTGGGCCTGCAACGCATGGCTCGCATGTGGCCGGAGAGCAGGCGGGGGTGGGTGGTGGGGGTGGGGGTGGGGGTGGGGTTGGTGGTCGGGATGGGTGGGGGGGGGGACTTAAAACCGCGGCTTTCGGGTCCGCAAAGATTAATGAACAGTTTCTTTTTCCAGGTGTTGTATTGTGGATACAAGAGATTTGGGTTGTGAATTTTACCACGGGAGAAATCCCTTTGCCTTGGAAATGAAAACAGTAACACAATATACAGTGCTGATCCGGCTCAGCACAGAAATCGAGCGTCGGGTCCACATTCCTGGTGTCCACAATATAATATGGAATTCTCATCCTCCGATAGTATTCTTAGTATTCCGAGCATTGTTACCAAAAGCTTTGCTTATTCATATTGTATTTTTTGAATCAGCACTCAGTAATATTTCACTTTCACTGTTATTATCAACTGACTAAAAAAATGAGGTCAGGCCTTAATGAGGTGTAGTGCATTACCTGGTAATGTTTATGGAGAAAGTATAGAGAGATAATAATGAATAATGAAATATATGCTGTACCTTGTCACTTAATGAAAACTGGGCTTAAAAGAACGTATCAAGGCCAGAGCATGGTATCAAAAGCAATCCACGTGAAAACAGAATAAGACTATTAAAGCTTTCAGGGGTTGGGGGAAAGGGAGGGGGGGCATGCAAGGTGAAATCATTTCTATAAAATTCCAGACTGGCCCTGCTTCCAGCCCTTTTCGTGTGTAGGGAATAAAACAAGAATTCGTTTTTTTTCTCCTGTTTTACTAGTAAGCAAGCAAGGTATGTATCTGGGAAAGGTGGGGGAGGAGAGAGTGAAGCATATGGTAATTTCAATGGAAAACACATGGAGCGGATTAATGACATGGTAGTGATGGTGAGAGTGGTCAGAGAACAGACAGCACAGTAAACATGACAGGCAAGTTATGTGGCTTTCTCTCTCTCTCTCTCTCTCCCTCTTTCTCCCTCTCTCTCTCTCTCTCTCTCTCTCTCTCTCTCTCTCTCCCTCTCACACACTTTACTCACTTACTCAATCTCTCTTGCAAACATTTACAGCCATACACATGTAGGTATGTACCAATGTTAAGACATATTCATCACATGCATACACACACACACACACACACACACACACACACACACCTCTTGAACATCTTTTAAATTGAAAAAAAAAATCATAGAATCCACTGCAGGGCTCAAAAAGTCTCAAAACAATGGGCGACTTTATTATTCAATAAAAGTGCAATATAATACAGTTTACGATTTCCCTCTCAACCAGCAACCAGATAGGCTAGGTACAAAACGATATCGCCCAACCTGTTGTTTTTCAAGCACTTGCATTGTTTGAAGTCACTCAATTAAAACTGGCAGTTCTGAGCTCGACACATTCCACAGACCCAAGGACTGAAACAGTCACCGTGTAGGATGGGAAATAACATCATTATGAACACAAACACAGTTGTCATGTGATCTTGTTCATACTGCCATAATGAGTTTTACGTTTGCTTTCTTCATCGTGATGGTGCGCCCTACCTGAGGGCAATATGGATGCACGCAAAGGCTTGTCAAATTCTGGCAGAGGTCCTCAGAGAACCAATCAGTGGCTCACATCCTATAGTCTGCCTAATGGACATAAAGAACATGTGTTTTACGTTTATGTATGTCGGGGCATTTAATGGCTACATGCGTTCATTGCAGAAAGGACATCATGTAGTCATTTAGCTGGGATTAGCACCAATATAGCTGCAAGGAGGGAGAGCCTTCTCAAAAATTACTTGATCCAGGACATTAAGTTTTTTTTTTTTCTGGGAGAGTATGATGAAATTGGTGTGTCTTACACCTTAACAGTATCCACAATACCAATTACAGGGTTAAAAAAAGGAAAAACCCCATGAAGTTGGAAGAGTCTTTAACATAAAGCTGTAAGCTATAAAAACCGGCCTGTATATAAGTAGTGGAGAATGTTTAGTGGGAAAAAAGTAATTGTCTTCTAATGACACTACTGTTGCTTGCACTGGGATTTGTAGCAGGCTGTACATACACTACATGCAGGCAAGACAGCCAGACACAACAAGCACTCACACAGTCAAACACAAATACATTGGGCATAAGGTATTGTTAGGTGTTGTAGGCAAGTTAGTTGTCAAGAAAATCTCGTGGCACTGACTGTTATGACACTGAGATAGTCATCTGCTGGGTCATACCCTCACCGCTAAAGACAGTGGGCATAATGACTCATAGCCATAAGACTTTTTCCATTCAGATTACTGGTGTGCTTAAGTGCTGTTCCTGTCACTGTTGCCATGGTGGTACTTCCAGAGAAATTACCTGGACGTTTAGCCACCAAGGTTCCACAGCAAATATATATTTTGTAATGTTATAAACAATATTATTTGTTTCCAAGGACACTGTTTATTATATTAAAGACACAGTTTAATCGAAACCATTAATAGTTCTGTCTACCAGAAGCCACAAAGAAGGAAAAAATAAAGCAGCGTTAGCTTTAGTATGTTTCCATGTTAAATGTGTGAGGACAGAAATATCCACTGTGGTCAAACTGGTATGTTGTTAATGTTCTCGTCAGTGGGTGCTGCCAGTGCAAGTTATAAGTGACAAAGGAGGTCTATGGGAGTACTCAGTTAGTTCAAGGACCAAATTCCCTTTGTGATACTGTAACCTATGGCTTACATATGCTTCACAGTAGCCAAGCAAAAGCCGTTATGTATTCACAATAATGCAACATGCAACAATAATGGTAGATGGGATAATGCATCACCATGGCTTTTTACTCTGGGTAACAGTTTATTTTAACAGTCCCTTTTGCAGTGTATCTACATGTTACAATGTGAAACGTTCTGTGCTTACACTGTACATGCCTAACACTAACCCTAATCCCAACCTTTATCCTAATTCTAAGGTACAGTGTAAGTATATAATGCCACATGTTGTTACACACTTTGTTACATTGTACCTCATGATGTAGATACACTGTAACAGAGACCATAAAATAAAGTGTCACCTCACCCTGTGATAAGTGTTACTGTACTGTACTATTGGTGTAAATTTGGATCAGATAAGTACGCAATTTTGATATGACACATGTCTGACAGGCAAAGTTCTTTGAAAATCAAATTTGGGAGTAGAATGTTCACTGTTTACTGTTCAAATAGCAAAATGCAAAATAACATGATTTGATGGTTTGATCACACCCCTTTCCATATCACTCTGTAACATTTCTGCTACACTATACAGTGTACACTGCAGATGTTTTATCCTTACGTCAGGGTTCATGGTCTCTCATTGGTTATTCCACACATGCACTAATGCAGTGGATTAATATCTATTGTCATTTCAAAAAGCCATTGGCAGTCATTAAGAGTTGCAGGTTACATTTCTCCTCCGAGCTAGATGTGGTATTCATTAAACTATAAACCAGGGAATCAATCAGGCAATGCCTTAAATTTCCTTTGAAAGCAACGCATCCCAAGGGCCAAGGAAAACATGAGAGATGGGGTCATATTTTTAAAGGTTTCCACTGACATACCAGCAGCTATGGGAATCTGCTTTAGTACAAACAGTGTAATGCCACTTTTATATTGAAATTTAACAGGGGCCAACATTTTTGGTGATTTTATCAAAGGCAGAGAGCTGTGTTTATCACAGGTCAGAATGTTGTGGTGGAACATTCTAGAAGTCTTAACATTGGTCTGCTTCGGATCTTGGCTCGCACACCTTCCACACTAGTCACCTGCTGAAAAGCGAGGAGAAAAAAAAAAGCCATCACTTGAAATTATTACAAATCTGCTCCTTTGAACCTCACATTGAGGTAAAATGAGTTACAATGAATGGCAGTTCACTCGAAGGATAGAGACGATATCTGGGGTTTAATGAATGTTGTCTGAAGAGGGACAGAATGTGTTAGGTAAGGTAAGGTAAAGTAAGGTGAGAGAGGGATGCTCAGACACATTCAAGATTTTGATAAGATTGTGCACTTTGATTAATATTCTACTTTTATAGGTGAGTCACGCTAGTATGGTTCTTCTTCTGCGTTTCATAGCCTATAGCTCCCAAACATTTCCCCAGAAAGAAAAGAGGGACAGAATCACCCCCCCCCCCCATTTATCCCTCTCTTTCTCCCTCTCTCTCTCTCTCTCTCTCTCTCTCTCTCTCCCCCTCTCTCCTTCATTGTTGCTGGTTGCCAAGAATGGCCCATTCCAGAACATTCCAGGCAGAGCCCTGAAGGCGGTGCGTGTTCCCCAGTCAGACAGATAGCAGAGATAAGCACTGCCACAATGCATGATGGGCTTGATTGGAGAGTCAGGTCACACACACCCATACACACACACACACACACACACACACACACACACACACACACACACAGACACACACACACACACACACACACACACACACACACACACACACACACACACACACACACACACACACAAACACACACACTCTAACTGTCCCTGCTTAGGGCAGACTTGTTGCCCCTTCCATTTTAATTACTCAACTCTCAAACATGACATTCAACACTCATTCTTTATCATTCGTTTATATTTAAATTGTAAAAGTTCAGAAATTTAATTTAATTTACTCATTTTACTGAAAGATTTAAAATGTCATGCTGAGTTATTTCATTTAGCGTACGTATATGTATTCAAACCAGTGTGGTCTCATTTTGTATACTCACAGTTTCAACAGGGTAGAGGCCAGAAAAAAAGCCTACTCTACAGTTTGACATGTGGTTTAAACCAGTAGCTGACAGGATTGACCTGTGTTCCTTCAACAAATAACAGAGATGTGTAGATAAGCTCCTCTTACTGATGAGGTGTCTGCAAGATGCTTTATGTCTACCAATGGAAACCAATTCTAGTCTCTGACAGTGCATTTACAGCTACAACAGAATGAATATGCCCATTGGATAACCTAGACAGGCTAATGTTTTTTTTCCCTGTCCATCAATACAAATTGCTTATACAGTGACAGAGGGCACAGAAGGAGAATTGGAAGCATCATCATCAGCTCTCATAGATTAAAATTAGTTTGATGGCAACCTCATGGTGAAAGCAAGCAAGTAAAACATTTCCTTTCAACACAAATGCAATGCAATTTTATGGGCGTGGGGAAAAGAATGCCAAAAGCCATGGCAATGCTCGCCATTTGTAAACACCTCCAAAGGAGCTGTCCACATCCTGTTGCTCTCAAACCTGGAATTTTAATGCTAAACGAAACGGAATCGCAGCTCTGTGCAACATCGTAAGCATTTTAGACTGCGCTCCCGCCCTCTCCCTTTTCTCGTAACTCATCCAGGTCGCTCTTAACACCTAGACAGGAATGCTTGCCTGACAGCCAGTGACAAACTCGGCCTCTGTTCCTCCTGGCCTTCATGACGGTGACGGTGCTTGGGTCACAAACCAGCTGCCGGTGATCTGTCTCAGGGCCAGGGAGATGGGTGTGAGGAGGGAGAGGATGGGGGTGGACGGGCCGGGGTGGTGGTTGTGGGGTTCGACAGTCTTCTGGTGATGTAAGGTCAGCCACCTCTTGTGGAAGCCGGCAGTGAAAGTGATGCCTTTGGGTCAACATGATCCGCTGTCTGACAGCCAGGCTCCTGTCCAAGGCCCCCGAGCCAGTCTGGAGGAAAGAGAAAGAGGTAGTCTGACCTCCTCTGGCAGAAGACAATCCCTTGTGTGTGTGTGTGTGTGTGTGTGTATGTGTGTGTGTGTGTGTGTGTGTGTGTGTGTGTGTGTGCCTGTGTGTGTGTGTGTGTGTGTGTGTGTGTGCCTGTGCCTGTGTGTGTGTGTGTGTGTGTGTGTGTGTGTGTGTGTGTGTGTGCATGCTTGTGTGTGTGTGTGTGTGCGCGTGCTTGCATGTGTGTGTGTGTTTACTCATTTCAATAGGGTGCATGTGATAGCACAGTTTGGTCAGTTAAAGTGTCTGTGCTGTGGTAGAGGTGAGATAACACAGGCCGTGTTCTCTATGGGTGCTTTGTTCTCTTAGGACAGTGGCTCTCATCTCATTTATTACAGGGTATTCTGCACATACCGTTTTAGTTCGTCCGAGATGTGCAAAGCGTTGCAGACCTTTGAGTTTGTAGGAAGGAATGAGGAGGATATGCTCTAGCCCGGCAGTTGTCAAACTGGGGTACAAGTAGCCCAGGGGGGTCCTTGAATCAATTTAAGGGGGTACAAAATAAATCTTGAAATAAAGCTTTCATCAGTATAAAAATATCGTTCGGGTATAGCCATCAATGGATGAAAAAATATCTTACATTTAAACTACCCCCATGATAATACAGCAGGCTTTACCATAGGTACCACCAAATTTGTTTACATTTTGTTTATGCAGCAGTAATTATGCAAAAATAATAATTGTTACAGCAAGCTACCTGTGGTGCAGGGGGGTACTTGGTAGAACATCGACTCTCTTAGGGGTATGCAGAAGTTAAACATTTGGGAAGCACTGCTCTAGCCAAATGCTGCATGGCATTGAAGTACATATGACAGCTCTCCCCCTATGCACCAAATGCATGTCTCTCTTCATATCAGCATATAGCTGTGATTATAAGAAGGGACTATAAAAAGCGCATGTGTTTATACAGTACATGTTCATGAACAAGCCTGGTCACGAGTGTTTCTCTTTTTTTTTTTAAAGTCTATTATCAGCGCACATTTCTCATGGGTCCTGAAATGAAAACAGAGTCGTGAACTGTTTGTTCAGGTTTTCGGCCCAAAAAGAAAGCACGGGTCTTATGAGCGAATTACCTCTCTGAGCCCAAACGGCAAAAAATGCAATGTACCGGATCAGTGTGACGATGCGATTTAATTTCTTACTGACAGCTTGCATAAGTCAGACCACTCAACACAACCTCTGTGGAAGACATATGTTTTTTTTTTTTTTTTATGGAACAGGGGTGGGTAGGTGGGTGTGTTGTCAGGGACCTCACAAAATAGAAGAAGAGGTAGGTAGAATAGGAACAGTTTGTAATAAATGCACCCATTGTTTGTGAGGACAGGTTAATGCTTCAAGACATTTCATTCGTTTCTTTGTTATAGGGACTCAACCCTTTAGATTAGAAACCTTCCATAATAATGAAAGTTGGGGTGACATGGGCTGGGGTGCGGAGGGGAGCACTATATCCCCGGTTTATCTCTATCACACAAATGTTAAGTTCCTTATGACGTTGGGTCTGATGGGTACTGGCCTAAACCAACAAAAACATAGCCAAGGCCTCTCTGCACCGGGAGGAAAAATGTTCTCTGTGACAGCATGTTTCAGCCGGGCAGTTGGGAAGTGTTTGGGTCAATCGGAGAGACACGGAAAAGCCAAATATTTGCACTATTTGGGATCTACCCCCCCCCCCCCCCAAAAAAAAAAAACCCCTTCCTTCCTTCCATTGGCTATACAGAGTTGGGAGGCCTTGCTGTGCCACTTCAGCAGTAGGCCAATCCAGCAAGATGTCAAATGTCTCTGTACACCATGGCTGCACTCCGCTGTGCAAGGGCAAGAGGTCAGCAAAGGCCACTACTTCAGGTTGACACAGCTGTCTGTCTCATGCGAGGAGCTGCTACAAACACTGTCTCTATCAAAGAGACTCAACTTGTGGTTGCGTATGGAAATCTTTTATGGCCATCTCTCCAATGGGCATATCTCTCTTTTTTTCAGGCTTTTTCGCCTTTCATGATAGGACAGTAAAAGAGAGAGAGTGAGAGAGACAGGAAATCGGTGGGAGAGAGGTAGGGTGGGATCACAAAATGACCACAAGTTCAACTTGTGTTTCCAGATATATGGTATGGACGCACTTACCTACCTGCCCCATGGCGGACCCCCTCTGTTAGCTTTAACGTCACGTAACGTCAGTAACAGTTGAATCGGCCACAAGGAGGGCGCTGATGCCGAATGCGATGGGGAACTTTGTTTTCTGTTTGTCTATAGCAACAGCGTGTAGAACGACACAAGAAATATTAGGGGGTCCACAGCCACATTTTCCAGATTCTAAGATTAGCCATGGCGAAAGAAGAAGAAAAGTCATCTGTGGCATTCCCAACTCTCCGCAAAAATATATGGGGCCTCATAAAAAGGAGCACTGTAAAAAGATGACCTGTTGTGAGAAGAAGTGGGATGGCTTTGTACATCAGTCCATGGTGTCTTTACTCATATGACAGTGAGATATTCTCCAAACGTATGGCTTAACGTATGCAGTAGTTCCATAGACTAAACATGGATAAGTGTTACATGTAGTTTGGAGATATTTGATGAAAACATACACAAACATTTTTTTTGTTTCAGACATTAATCACTGTGCGAAAAAAAAAAAACAAGGATCAGCTCGCCAGAAAGACAACAAAGAATTTCACTGTTGTCCAGTTACAAGAAAAATATCAGCAGCCATGTCAGTATCTTCAATGTTAAGTTTTTTTTGTCAGGTGGACACTTGGAGTCTTTGCTTTTATCTAAAAACCATTAGACGTGGACTGATATTTAGTGAAAGGAAGACAACAGAGTAACAGAGTTATTACATTTCGAGAGTGCAGAAGATTCTGGAATATCGTGCAAAGCTTCCAATAACTCCAACTAATAACCAGGAGTTATCGCTAGGCTAAAGTAACGCGGGGTCTACACTTGACTTCACACTGTCAAATCATTCATGCATACTTCCCCTCTCCTGGTCAATGGCCAGGTGCCAGCATTGACAGACCAAAGTGGAGGCAAAGTCAATTGCAGAAATCCAAACAGCCACAAAGACACAAAATAATAGCGCGTGTTTTGCTTAGCACGAGCCGGATTCAATATGGAGGCAGACCTTCATGCGATTACAACCCTTGTTGTGTTTTGGATTCCAGTCTGATTGCCTGCTGCTAGCGCAGAGGAAATCTCACTCTTTCACACCAAAATAAATGTTCCCCACATCTCCGCTGACTTGGGAGGCTTTGGCCAGGGGCCGCCTCTGTCACTTTTGATTTGGGGTTTTAGGTTTTCCCGAAGCACCTCTTAATTAAGTCCCCTTGTGGGTTGTGGGGATGAGTTTAACCCGGCTCCTCTGATGGGCCCAAAAGACTCCAGTGTTTGAGTCACACAACACTCTCCTCGCAAAAAAAAAAAAGATCTTTCAAGTAAAAAGGGAAAAAAGTGGGGGTGGCTGGGGTGGGGTGTGTTGGGGGTTTTTTCGTGAGAAAGCCATTTCAGCTAATAAAGCTAATAACAGTTGATACGCTGGTGATAAAGTGAGCAATTGTATACAGCCGTATCTCCATTTGGTCATGCTTACAGCAACAAACGTTGCATGGTGGGAATGTCTGAAGCTGACTTTGTTGCTGTTATTTCATGTCCCCCTTCACTATTATGTAACCGATGATGCTTCATCGCAATTTTTTTTATCAAATGGCCAGCCAAACAACACCGTTCCATGGGAGTCTCCATCTCTGCTTTATATAAAGATTCTACACTTTTGGCCAAAAACAAGAAGAAGAAGAAGAAGCAGAAGAAAAAAAATGGCTCGTCTGGGGGGAAAAATAGAAGTCCCCAGTGTCTCGTGTCTGATGAATGATTTAAGTGCACGCTTTGGGAATGTTTACCTGCGACGGCGGCCATCCCTGTCGAGCGCTCAGTGCAGCCGCGACAGTAAGCAGAGGATGATAATTAAAGCGGGGTTGTAACCGAGACCAATGGGCTTCAGGCGGATAAAAGCCAGCTGCTGGCTTCACCGCTGTGTCTGAGACTGCCCTCAGGCCACTTCAGCCCTCACGAGCTCTCCTATCAGCCCTTTCTCTCTCTCTCTCTCTCTCTCTCTCTCTCTCTGTCTCTTGCTCTCCCTCTCTCTCTAATTCTCTATCTCTCTGTCTCTTGCTGGTTCTCCCTTTCCTTCTCCTTCTCTATCTCTTTCTCTTTCTGTCTCTCGCTTGCACTCCCTTTCTCTCTTGCTCTCTAACTCTGTCTCTCACTTGCTCTCCCTTTTTCTCTCTCTCTTTATCTGTCTCTTTCTCTCCCTTTCTTTCTATCTTTCTCTTGTGTTATCTCTCTCTCTCTTTCTCTCGGTCTCTCGCTTGCTCTCCCTTTCTTTCTTGCTCTGTCTCTTTCTCTGTCTCCTTTTTCTCCCATTCTCTGTCTTTCTCTATCCCTTTCTCTCTCTTTATCTCTTTTTCTTTTTTCTCCCTTTCTCTCGTTTTCTATCTCCCTGTGTCTGGCTCTCTGTCTACCTCTCCCTCTCTCTCTGTCTGTCTCTGTCACACGTGTGCTCTCTGCCCCTTTCCTCCTGTCTGTCTCTTTGGCTTATATACACACACATATGCACTGTCTCTTTCTCTTTCTTTCTCTCATACTCTTTCACACACAGACATTCACAGAGAAGACTATCTTTATCCTACTCGCTTTACTGAAGCTTATATATACACACACTCACATGCAAATGCACAGTGCACACACTCCTAATTGCTTTCTTCTGTCTTTGTCTCTCTCCATCTCTCTGCCCCCGCCATCTCTCTCTCTGTCTCTCTCTGTATGTTTCTGTATCTCTGTCTTTCTCTCTATGTCTCTGTCTCTGTCTCTCTCTGTCTTTTGGTCTCTCTCTCTCTCTCTCTCTGTCCCTTTTTATCTCTGCCTCTCTTTTCCTGTCACTGCACAGACACCAAAAAGTTTCTCCCTTCAAAACAGAAACACAAAAAAACCCCAACTCTGTCTCCACTTTCCCCCCTTTTGTGTCACACACATTACAGAAGGCACACACACACACACACACACACACACACACACACACACACACACACACACACACACAGACACACACACACACACACACACACACACACACACACACAAATCCATGCGCATACACACACCACAACACAAAACAAGCAATGCCTGTGTGTCTTTGGGCAGTGCAATAAAAGCCACTCCTCTGTCTGTCTGCATTGGGAGACTAACTGATGCCTGACTCTTTGATGGCATAAAGATACAACCAAGATTAATGACAACCACCATTGCCAAACAAACAGATTTTACACAGGAACATGTGTCACCATCACAGAACATACAGAATCCCCCTCCCCTCGCGCACACACACACACACACACACACACACACACACACACACACACACACACACACACACACACACACACAACATATACACATGTACAGCTACATCTTAGTATACATATATGGCTTATCTAACATGCACATCACTTCCCTTTTGTGACTTTTATTGATCATATGCAGAGGCAATTCTAGAGTCTGTTGGGTTTCTTAGGCAAAAAAAAAAAATCCAATTGTAAACTGTATTGCCATTGCTCTAGGTTAAAGTGTGTCAACACTTAGGTGACCCTACGGTGACCTGGGGGCCTCGAGCAGTTGTAGCTTTGCCTAATTCTGTTAGAGTGTCACCATCGGTTGCATGCACTTTTTTCCCCTGGTTTATTAGCCTGTTTGTAGCCTTGCCAACACATGCTCGTATAATCCACAGGGCCCAGAAAAACATCAAAATATTCGTCATAGTTCATCTCACGGGATGATGGTTACAGTACAATCACAGTAAAGGACCATCTTCACATCAATGCCTTTGGTTCGTCACCATCCATATTTCAGTTGTCAGTCTGGTGATGGCCCTGTCGTCATGTGTCTCAGAAGACTGTGTGCTCCTAACAGATGGCCCAGGGGGACGCAAGGGTCAACTGGATGACAGATGAATGACTGGAAATATGCGAACCTCTCAGAAAATGCTAGACATTTCAAATCTACTAGACATCAGAGACTTAACGGAAGTCAGCTGACTCGAAGATTCCGCTTGACATGTTTTTATCTGGTAGTTATGTCTGTTGGAAGTTCTGAGAAGAAGGTTTGTGTTTTTTTTTTTGGACAGTTTTACGATAGTGTTACATCACTATTTTTTTTTTTTTCATTGTTCCTTGCTAACAAAGATGTGGTGCTCACGAACATCTGAAGCATGTTTAGATTTAAAGAAATGTAAAAATTATATTCTGTTTTTCTCACTAGTACACACAGACTGAAAGTCTTGAACAAATACATATTTTTTTTGCTCATTTTTGAAGCTTTATTTCGCATGAAAGTAAACACATCCTCTGAGATGTTAGCTTTTTTGATGACACCAGTCTGGCCTTGACTTGCTGAGCATCACCCTAATGTTCTAATCCACATATTAAGTTTCACAAAAGACAAATAACTTGTTTAGAGTGGACATTGTTATGGTGATAGCGCAGTTATCCAGAAGGCTGGGGGAAAAAGCGGGAAAAATGGCTGAGTTCCGCGCAAAAAAAAGGCTTGACTCCACAGCTGAAATGACCCAGTCATAACATTCATTAAGTGAAGCTGCACCAAGGACAAATCATGTGTTTAACATGGCCATTACTTCTCTGCAGCGCATTGGAATCTGCCATGAGATGTCCTGGCCCCTCTGTGTTATGCTATTAGACCCATCATCTGTTTAGAAGTGGACGCTGCTCCCTGGATATTGTATATAGATGTACATCATGTATGTAAAGGGTATGATTCACCTTTTGAAGTGTAATGGCTGGTATTGTGAGCGTGTGTGTGGTATATGTCTGTGTGTGTGTGTGTGTGTGTGTGTGTGTGTGTGTGTGTGTGTGTGTGTGTGTGAGTGTGCGTGCGTGTGTGTGTGTGTGTGTGTGTGTGTGCGTGTGGGTCTATGTGTGTGTGTGTGTGTGTGAGTGCGTGAGTGTATGTGCGTGCATGTGTTCGTTTGTGTGTGTGCGTGTGTGCGTGTGCATGAGTGTATGTGTGTGTGTGTGTGCGTGAGTGTATGTGTGTGCGCGTGTGGGTCCGTGTGTGTGTGTGTGTGTGTGTTGTGTGTGTGTGACGATGTGTCAGGCTTGCTCAGATGTAACATTTCACGGCTGTTGACACACAGCCCAATTAAAGACGGGAGATTAAGACGGGACTCTGTGACCCTCTCTGGAATTCCACAAAGATGCGCCGTGTTCGTTGTCAAGACGTGCTACAACAAGCGTCACAACCCCCCCCACCCACCCACACACACACCCCACACCACCACCCCCCGCCCCCCACACCATCCCCATCCCCAAACCCCAAGCATCACCCCAGCCACCTCCTCCTTCCAGAGCCTAAGTACTTTCACCTGTTAATTAAGCCATCCAAGCCGCAGTCGGGGGGGAGCACAGGGGCGCCCCCCCCCCCCCCCCCCCCCCCCCCGACGTGCTGCCAGGACAAAGAGCGTCGGACGTCGAGAAAGCGGCCCACTTCGCAACTCAAGATGTTCTCGTGTAAATATTTGATCGCCGCTGTGTGCCACAAATGGGTCCTATGAAGTGTTTTTAATGGGAGAGTGCACAGAAACAAGGCTTTTAATAAGCCATTAGTTGGTCAAAGAAAAAACTCTCTCTCTTCCTTCCTTTTTGTCGCCTACTTGTCTAAGGGAGTTAGGAAGGCTGTAGGCTGAATGTGTGAGAGCAGGCGGATTGCCATGGTCCACTCTGCGAGCTGGAGGCTTCGAGACAGCCGGGAGGACAGTAGCCCCCAGTTGGACAAAGGGGGCCGGAATGGTGACACACACAGATATCAATGGCGTCGCTTCAGTGGCTGCATTCCCAGCTGTAGCCTTCAGAGTTTACAGCTGAGCAGAGGGTGGGGATTGACAGCGGAGGGGTGTGTGTGTGTGTGTGTGTGAGAGTGTGTGTGTGTGTGTCTGTGTGTCTGTGTGTGTGTGTGTGTGTGTGGTTGGATTTATCGTGTCAGCCAGCCCTTGAAATGGAATTGAACACTGGGAACAGGAACAAATGTTCCATGTCTGGTGGCCCACAATGACTTGCAGCAGCATTTCAACCCCCCCCCCCTTAATTAACACACTTCAGTAATAGCCAATGATCATACTTCTAGAAATACAGAAAGTATTGCAGGGGTGTCAGATTAAATATAACAGGTTTGTGTGCAAGCCTGATGTCCAAATCAATTTTTCCACATTAATCAAAACACGTTCAAATGTTATTATTAGTTAAGCATGGTTAAAAGGGAAATTCAGTTGTAAAATGAACTTTGGGTATGGTAAAACATGGTAATGAGTTGGTATGTTTGCTGAGGAGCAAAACTATGCTAGCCTGTTGCATTCCGCACTGTTACTTTTATTATTTTTATCGACAAGATTCACCATGCTAGTGATCAGGACAAAACAACACATTGAGAACTTTGTAAGGGTACGGATTGTTTATTTAAAAACCTGTTTTTACAGGTAGTACCTTGTGGTAGTTTCTGGTTGCCGTCATGTTGAAAGTAAATCCCTACAGGTGGACTGATAAACATGAACCAATGGGCAGAATAGGAGAAGAGAGAGTACACATTAATTTCCTGCAACTGCATAGACATCACCTGTTGGTGACAATATCTGGTCATTGTCTACAAGGATGAGCCATATACAACAAATTGTCCAACTACACACTTAGCCAAAGTTGTCTCTTTCAGGAATGAGAGTCTCACTCACAAACATTAAAAACACGGATGTTTGGAATGCAACAGGCTAGCATAGTTTTGCTTCTCAGCAAACATACCAACTCATTATCATGTTTTAACATACTCAAAGTTCATTTTAAACTGAATACAGGAGACATACATTCCTCCTTTAAATGTATGTCTTTCTTGTAGATGAGTGTTCAGGAAAGACGAAAACCTATAACCGCAGTATGAGGGCGTAGTGCGTGCTGGAGATTAGAGAGCATAAACAGTTTTAAAAATTACAAAAAGAGGAATCACCAACATTGTGCCCTTGAGCCTGCAGACTTACTGGGAGACAGTAAGAGAGAGAGAGAGACAGAGAGAGAGAGAGAGAGAGAGAGAGAGAATGAGTGAGGAAGAGACAGACAGAGAAAGTAAGAGTAAGAGAAAAAAGAGAGACAGACACACAGAAAATGAGAGAGTAAGACAGAGAGAAAATGAGAAAAAAAGACAGAGACAGAGTGTGTGTCGTAGTCAAAACCCTAACAAATGTCTGGTGTTGTGCTGGCTGGTGGGAGCTGGAGGAAGAGGCTGCCTGTGCTCTGGCTGCAGGATGCTGCGCTGCAGATAAGATAACGCCAGTGACTGACAAAAATCAAACCGCACCACACAAGAAGCTGCTGTCTCACTCACGCGCTGCTCAACAGCATGTAAAAATGCTCCATAAAAGTGAATCCAAATGTCAGTAAATTCACAAGAAAATGTCAAGTGGCGTTAGAGAGACCATGTGTTTTCGCCATGTGTGTTTTAAAGAAGCATTTAGGCACCAGTGATGTTGATATAGTTTGGTGAAACTTTATTTTACAGTTCATTTTTTGTGTATCTCATTTTAGTGTAACATTACATTACATTACACTTAGCAGACGCTTTTATCCAAAGCGACTTACAAAAAGGGACATAAAACAACATCTAATATTATGTACTTACACTGTCCATACCTAACACTAACCCTAACCCTATGGTACAATGTAAGTACATAATGTTACATTTCGTTACACATATTGTTACAGTGAAAAATTGATGTAATAAGAATGTAATAGGAATAGTAAGTGTAACCCATAGTTTTTTTTCTAGGAGCCATTTTGGCATAGAGGAATTGAAGGTCTGATACACACCATTCAGTGTTAGCACTCCTTGACCAGCAGAGGAGAGTAGTGTGTAGTTCTGGCAGTGTGTGGTGAAGGGCTGACTGTTTGATTTTGTGTGTATGCGTGAAGGTGCATGCACTGTATGTGTGTCTGGAGAGATGAGTTTAAATGTCCAGTTGTATCCTTCTTTTGCATAATTTTCCACACTTCCTTTGTGTTACAGTACACAGCATCTGCGATATGGGTTGGTTAAAATACATATTTCGTCTCGTCTCGTCTGACAAAAAAAAAACACTAGCATTAGCAAATGAAGTGCTACTAAATGGCCAAGACAATGTTTCTCTATACATAACATAATCAACATAGCAGAGCTAACATAGCATAGCATAATTATTTTTATAAATAGTTCATTTCCATCGTCTGAAAATTTGCCCCAGACAGTTAGCACTGAACCCACTTTAACCAACAGCGTGTTTGCCAGTCCTGCTCTGCATGCCAAGGTTAGTGAATCTATATATAAAGGTTAGTGGATCTATATATAAAGCGATTGACTGTTAGTCCACAATTTTGTATGATTCTCACTCTTTGCTGTACTGTAAAAACACAAATTATTTGCAGCATATTTTATTTGATTTTTTAACATAACTATGCAAATGAATTCCCTATTGGGGAGAAGTCTAAAAGACTGGCAGACCACAAGCTGACCAGGTTTAATTTCTTTTTTTTGTATGCTTGCAGCTATCAAATACATGTGCAAACACATGTGATTTTTTTTTCATAACATGTCTTTTTAAGCATAAATAATGTGTTCGTGTGAAAATGTGTCTGTGTGTGGCATGTGTGACTCTGTTTGTATTAGTGGAGTATTTACACATGCTTGTTTGATGTGCGCTTGCATATGTGTTTATATGTTTAAGTGTGTGTGTGTTTATGTGTCTGTATGTATGTATGTATTTATGTGTGTGTACGTATGTGTGTGTGTGTGTGTACGTATGTGTAGTGTGTAGTGTGTGTGTGTGTGTAGTGTGTGTGTACAGTGCGTGTGTACACGCAGAGCATGAGTTGTATGTCATGGGGCAGGCATTCAGCAGGGGGTAGAGCCCTCTGGTGCTTCTGACGGTTGAGTCAGAGGAGGTGGTGGAGATGGAGGAGGAGGAGGAGGTGAGGAGGGAAGGAGGAGGTGGTGGTGGAGGGGTAAGAGGAGGAGGAGGAGGAGGAGGCGGTGCTGGCCCAGTCCCCCCCGCCTCTAGTTTTTAGACCCTCCCCAGCGTCAGAGCCGTATCATTTTCTCCCGCATGGAGAGAGGAGGGCCAGTGCTCCTCTATACACACGCACGGGACCAACGTCTGCTGGGCGAGCTGCACAGGCTGACCGTCTCTCACAGCTTGTCTGGTCTGCTAGAGCAGGTTTAGTGTGTGTGTGTGTGTGTGTGTGTGTGCGCGCGGGTGTCTGTGTGTATGTGTGTGATTGTGAGTGTGAGAGGGAGAGGAAGAAGGAGAGAGAGAGAGAGTGAGAGACTGGGAGTATGTGTGAGTTGAACTCCCTCAAGACAAGTTAAGCCACTGAATGAATAGACGAGAAAGAGAAAGCTTTTGATGGGCTTTTTTTTGTGTTTCTTCTGGCTTCTCTTGTTTTCTTGATTTTTTCACCCCCTCTCTCATGCTCTCTTTTTTTAATGATGCCCTCTCACTCCTGGAGGTCAGTGCTTTGAAGTAAACAAGTGTCTCTTTTTTTCCTTCAACGGTGCATCATTTTTTTTTTGTAAACAAACCCTCAACACTGGAACTTTTATGCCAAGCATTATGACACTTTTGGGCTCCGAGCACTCCATACTGATTCGTAGCAAATTTAGATCAGGTAAGTTTGTCTGTATTTATTCTCTTTTGTTGCAGTACTTTTAACAGTGCTTTCTTCTCCACATTTAAAAGTTAAATGCATGCTGTCAAGCTTTTTTTTGTGGTGAAGCGATAACACAAAACAACAAAAGTTTCTTACTCTTTGTAATCGCAAAGCAGGGTTTAAAGTATTTCGCTGTACCTGTTAGACTTGTTGTGCACTTTTATCGTGGTGATAGTGACTGAGAGTTGCTTCGGTTTTCGTCGTTAAGAACACACATTCTGGGTTTCCATATCACATTAAATCACGTCAAAGCATGCATGACTCAGACCGATAAGAGGCATATCTGTGCTCTCCTTGCCATCAGGGATTACTCGTAAGTATTTTTAGCTTGCGGGGACTTTATTCCTTGAGGTCGGCAGATTATCAGCAGGGTTTGTGATGTGGGTGACCCACCACTGACCTCACCTGTTTCCAAAGTGTGTTTGGAGTAGATTTAAATCCCCCCTCTACGTCTGTCTCCCACACACACACACACACACACACACTTTCTCTCTCTCACACACACACACACACTGAAGGAGCTGGAGGGCTTACCTTCCTTATGTCTGTTCTTATCTCCCACACACTCTCACTCCCCTGCCTTCTGTTGCCTTCTGTCTCTCTCACTCACTATCTATCTCTCCCTTTTCTCTCTCTCCCTACCTCCCTTTCTTTCTGTCATTCACATGTACCGTACAGAGAGAATGATGGCTGTGTTCTCATCCTCATGTTGCCTGCCCTGCTGCATATACTTGTGTATGTATGTGAAGAGCTCTATGGACTTTATGTACAATGCTGCCACCTCTCTGATGAAAGAGTCAGTGAGGCAATGCTGTGTTTTTTATTTTTCCAGGCCAAGCAAATATTGTCATGTTTTAGTACCTCCTGCACGTGTTGGTCGTTGACAGCGAGTGACAGTGGTCGGGGAGAGTTTACGAGACTTAGCACAGAGAACTCAGCGGGTGGCGAAAGTGCTTAAAGAGCTAGGGTTGCCCGTCCTGACGCATTGATTTAAAGGCTGCTGTGATCTTTCGGCGTAGCAGTTTCCCACCAGAAATCATCAACAGAATTGATCATTTCCTTCTTCTTGTTTAGAGCAACTTTAAGTTGGCAGGGGGTCAGTGGGGTGGGGGGGGGGGGGGGGGGGGGGTGCACATTGGAGGAAGAAAAGGCTCCAAGCGAAGCAAAGATATAAAGCAATCATGTGTGAGTGGCGGCACGATGAGAGGCAAAAAAGGAGAGAAAGAAAGAGAGAGAGAGAGAGAAGAGAGAGAGAAGAGAGGAAAAAAAACCATTTAAAAGGCCGTTTGTTTTGAGTGCAGCGCATTAGCGCGGTAATGTTCCGCAGATGTGAGGCTGTTTATCCGTCCGCGCGCCGGACAGGCCGAGAGGGGGGCCTGTGCTCCCGACGCTATGGACACCACCACTGCCACTGCCGCCGCCGCCGCTGCTGCTGCTGCTGCTGTTACTGCTGCTGCTGGGAGGCTGGTAGCCGAGGGAGTCTGAGGGTCTGAGCCGGAGAGCGATAGGGATCTCTGCCTGCACAGGGTCCCTGCGGACGAATCTTGCTCTGGTTCCCACTCTTGAACCTCAGTCGGGCGCTGTGTGTGTGTGTGTGTGTTAATGTGTGTGTGTGTGTGTGTGTGTTAGTGTGTTTTAGTGTGTGTGTGTTAGTGTGTTTTAGTGTGTGTGTGTTAGTGTGTTTTAGTGTGTGTGTGTGTGTGTGTGTGTGCATGTGTGTGCGTGCGTGTGTGTGTGCGTGTTTAGGGGGTACGTTTAGCAGATGCAAGACCAGCCCCCTTCCTGTCACATAGGGTGTGCATTGGGATTACGTAATGGTCTTCCACTTCAGATAAACATTAGTGTGATCCCCCCCACCCCCTCCCCACCCCCCGAAGTAATTGAGCTAGTTAAGGAATGTTCACCGCTTAGGTCTTGAAACCCACTTTCACCACTTTTTGACACAGACAGGGTGGCTACAACTGGTCAGTTATTTTTTTCTTTTTCCACTTCATTCAACACTTGCAAGAGATATTTGTAAACGACCCTTCAGACCTTCCTTTCCTTGAAAGAAAAACACGTCTTGCACATGTAAAAAGGGATTCCCCACTTACACTGGACTTAGCAACCGCAAGCGACTACTGCATAAAATGTTGTATCTAATCGTGTACCAGTAACTGTAGATGCCTGTTGAGAGATTGCTGTCCTCCCCGAGATAGAGCATATCACCGGCCTGCCGTCAGCCGTGATGATTGTGGGGAGCCAGGTGGCACAGGGTGGGTGTGCGAGCGTGGATGATAAATCACAACACGGCCTCAATCGTAAACATGTCGGCGGTCTCCAAGGATCATCAAGGGCTTTGTGAACTACCAGGAATCAGAACGCAGTGTTTTGTTTGTGTGGGTGCGAACGAGTTGTTCATGGTATGCATTTGTTGTTGCATCAGTTTACGAGTGTGTCTGTGTGTGTGTGTGTGTGTGTGTGTGTGTGTGTGTGTGTGTGTGTGTGGTTGTCTAAAGCAATGTGTGCAGACAGACAGCCTGACAAAATTCTGCTAGGGGTGTGTTCTGAACTTGAACTTGAACCAGTGCAGGTTCACTCTCCAGTGAATTTGGCCTCCACGCCCCCCTCCCCATCAAACTCTACCCCTTCCAGGTACATAGTTCCCACTCTGAACTTGCAACCTCAACCCGACTGACAGTAACAGCTCCTTTCAGTTAAATCCCCACGACAAACTGTCGTTGCCCTTTTCAAAAACAAATAAGTTGTTCTCGACCAACCACAAAGCTCCGCTTCCAACAGCAGCAGTTCCTGGAGGCATTTCTGTGTTGCACATTTGTGGGGGCTACACTGACGGTCTCTCGCTCCCATGGCAACAGCTGGGCACTAGCTGCTTCGTGGGGTGTAGGGGTGGGTGTCTGGGGGTTTTGGGGGGTTCGGTTGGCAGTGTCATGAACTCAGCTTATGGCTGCGTTGAGTCACCCAGGCCACTTAAGTCGTGCAACAACTGATGCAAATTGCCCGCCACACCGGTGTTCTGACGGAAGCATGGAAACATTCCACCAATGCCGCTGGCATGCGCTTCTCCGTCTGTGTCGTCAGCTGCGGCGCTCAGGTTGCATCTGTTCGGTGGTCAGATGGACTGAATTATTCATGTTCCTGTCAGGTGTATACGTATGGAGTACACATATTTATACATGTCTGTAACACTGTGTGTGTGTTTTGGGTATGTTCTGTATGTGTATTTCTGAGTGTGTATACATAGGAGAACCTGCGTTTGTTTGGTTAAATGTGTGGATTTTGTGTATGGATGTATGTCTGTGTCTTT